>JANRMT010062842.1:12646213-12670340 GCA_026402145.1 Polypterus bichir lapradei | reverse complement strand
AACATGTATTACTGGAAGAAGATGCTCATAGGCCAAAAAACTTTAAGGTAAGGATTAAAAAACAAGAGAGAATGATCCCAGCTAAGGAAAAATAATTTAATTTAAAATCTTTATAACATACAAAGAAAACTTTTATTTCATTGTTTTAGAAAGTATGCAAGCTAAGGCAAACAAAACAGAATCAGTCATTTGGGAAGAATCCTTAAGAATGCTTAAAGAATCTGAAAATAAATACCAGGCTATACAAGCAGAAATGTTTAGTTGAGCACAGTCATTTCATATTGTATTTGAATACTTTATTTGAAAAATTGAAAAAAAATCTCTCAAAATGACTTGTGTTACAAGTTCTGGCACACGTTGAAATTGAGTATTATAAATACATAAATTGCTTAACTAGATCAGAAAACAAAGAAGAAATGCAGACAGGAATGTACTAGAATGAAAACTTGGGTTTGAAAAGAATTCACACGGTTCTACTGACACAGACAGATCTGCCCCTGTGGGAGTAAAGAAAACAGTACAAGAACTGAAACAGCATCTACACAGCACAACTAAAACCTTTACAAAATGTATGTCCTGAAAGAAGATCCAAGTTGCAGCTACAAGGTTCATACTGTCACACAGTTATCACTTTCTTTTTTGTCAAATGTTATGATAAGATTGTGGGGTTCAGCTTTCAAAAGGTGATGTTCCCTTCACAGTTTAAATCATTCATTCTCAAATCTGCTATATGGATGATCAGTGTCTCGAACAAGGCCTAAAAAGAAAGAAAGAAAGAAACACAAAAATGTAACATTAAAAGAGATAATTAAGCATTTTTCAATATTAAAGGACAAAATTACATTTTCAAGAGCATACTGTTCCCAGTGGCATTTTCATCTTCGGTTTTTACAAAGTAACAATAACAAAAGGCTACTGTCTGTGCATGTTATTTTGGTTCCTTGGAGTAATCTCATTGGTTAGATTGGCTTTAGTGGCTCATCAGTAGGGATGATGACGAGATACATTAAGGGTACAAAGTTCAATTCCCAATTGTGACAATCATTTTTAATTTTTTACAACAAAGAAGTTAAAAAGGTGCACTTCAATGACAAAAAAGTGAATAACATACTAAGTGATGTTGGGTCAATAAATACTAGCAAGGAGCAACAAAGTTACCTCCAAAGACGGGAAGTGTTGGCAAGAATACAAATGATGTCTTCACAGTGGGGAAAAAGGGTCCCATTTACAATTGGTAATGGTCAAAAAGTGGGCACGAGGCAAACAACATGATTCAAAATGACAAGAGCCAGAGAAGCAGGCTTTACGTGAAACATGACTGAGACAGGAAGTGCTGGGCAAGAGAAGTTGAGACACACCAGGATACGGAGGAAAGGCAAAGTATGAACAATACAAAGGCCGTGTGATTACCCTTGTTTGTACCCTGGTATCTCTCTAGACTGACTTAATTTAAGCAGATTTGAAAATGCTATTTTTTGATTAAATACAGTATTAAAAAAATATTTTTCTGAGCCTGCAGGTGCAAGACAAGCACAACCAATACTGCCAGTTTAAAGCCGCCATTTAACCTAAAACACATGCCACTGTTATGAGATGAAAGTACACTTAAAGCAACATTTGTAATATACTTGAGGAGAATTGTAAATAAAGTGGCATTTGCTCCACTCTCGTCATACTAATTTGTGACAACACACTCCAACAAGATACCACTACCCAGCCTCAAACAAGTGATACTGAACAAATTATGCCACTATCAAACCATAACTCCCAAATTTCTCACCAATAAGACAGACCAATACAAACTGAATGCAGAGTATTTGCTGAACATAAGGGAGAGGGGAAAAACAGTATGAAATGGTACATAAAGTACTTCCATGTAAATTTGCCTTTAGTGATACTGCAGGAAATCACTTGAAACTCTTTACAGTATAATATATCTGAATGTACTGTACAATAATACACAAACACACACATAAGCTGTATAATATTTATTACATACACACAAATGTATAGTAATACAAACAGCTCAAATAAATATTACAATTTCACTTGAAACTAAACACATTGGGTCAAATGAAGTAAGCAATCTGCAAAGATAGAAAAATTGGTACGGGGTGACTTAATGCCTCTGTGCACATTGACCTTTACAGAGCTAGAGTAGGGGGCTGTGTGTGTGTGTATGCTTGTGACAGTTCACTTCTTTCTCTTCATCAACCAGCTGTGATTTTCTTGTAGGGGAAACAGACTGTCAGCAATATGCATTTATACACTTCTTAAGAGTATGTGTGTGTATATGTATGTGTGTGCTTGGGTGCACCTCCGTCTATGCAAATAATATTTTTAATTTAGCAAATCGATAATACTTGGTCTTATGACTGCACATAGTAGAATGCAAAAATCTGGGTTCAATTTCTGTTGCAGTTATCTTTGGACATAGAGCTTAACTGTTTATAATGGATATAGAAATAGGTACAGGGCCAAAAACAATAGGCCTGGACCCTGTAACAAGGCAAACACAACATGTTTGAAAGAGATAGGTACATTTGTTTTGAAGTTATCATTGTATACAGGTTTACACACACATATATTGTGTGTATGTGTAGTGTAATATATATAGTTGGGCTCATGGCCACCCACTCACTTGGTTCTGGACTCAAACACCTCACAAGAAACTGGACTATCCTTTTCTCTGGAGTTGCCCAGGGCTGACAGGAGAAGGCTTCTTACTGAGTCCCTGCCTGGCTGATGCCCTGTTAGGGTTTGTCCTGGAGAACAAGGCGGCATGCCTCAGTGAGGCTGAAGGTCGTGGAGGAGAGGACTCCAACAGCCATAGATGTGTACACACCAAATGCTAGTTCAGAGTACCAGGCCTTTTTTGAGTCACTAGAGGGGATTCTGGAAAGGGTCCCATTTGAGCACTCCATAGTTATGCTGGGAGACCTCAGCGCTCATACGGTTAATGATATAGACACCTGGAGAGGAGAGTGGAGGAGAACAGCCTACCTGATCTAAACCCAAGTGGTATTTTGTTATTGGCCTTCGGAACTAGTCATGATTTATCCATAAGGAACACCATGTTGGAACATACAGTGGCTCATAAATGTACTTGATACCAAAACACTTTAGGCAAAGGATCTATGACTGATTTTATAATCATATTATCAGATTTGTAACCGCATGTTCTGGACACTTAGGCAAAGAGAAGGAAGAACTGTCAAATGATCACCATCTGGTGGTAGGTTGGGTCAGATGGTGGGGAAGGCACCTGGACAGACCTGGAAAGCCCAGGTGAGTAGTGAGGCCTCTGTCCAGATGACTTTCAACTCCAGACTCTGAAAGGACATTTCCTGCATCCCGGGGGAAACTGAACACAAGAGCTTGAATGTGCCTTGTTCAAAGCCTCCATTGTAGAAGCCGCTGGAAAGAGCTGCAGCCTGAAGACCTTAGGTGAGTCTTGAAGGACCCAATGGTGAGCACTAAAGTTTAGAGATGGTATCAGGCAGAAAAAGGAGGCCTTCTGTGCATGGTTAGCACAGGAGACTCCCAAAGCAACAGAGAGGTACTGACAGGCCAAAAGGGCTGCAGCCTTGGCAGTCCGTAAACTAAAAACCAGGGAGTGGGAGGAGTTTGGAAAGACCAGCTATCAAGTGGGCTCAAAGGGGGTCTGGCAATCTATCAGGTGACTCAATAAGGGAAGGATGTCTTCAGCAAAGGTGGGAAAGTTTTGACCTGGACCAAAGATATTGCCTGGCAGTGGAGGAACACTTTGAGGAGCTCCTGAACCTTATGGACATACCCTCTGTGGAGGAGGCAGAGCCAGAAGCTGATGAGTGAATCAATGCCCATTCCCTTAAAGGAGGTCACTGAGGTAGCTATGCAACAGCTACGCACTGTTGAGCTGTCATGGCTGAGACACCTTTCCAATGTTGCATGGTCATCAGAAGCTGTGCCTCTGAAGTGGCAGACTGGGGTGGTTGTCCCCATTTTTAAAAAAAGGGGGACAGGAAAGTGTGATCCAATGATCAGGGGAATCACACTACTCAGTCTCCCTGAAAACGTTTATGTCTGGGTACTAGAAAGGAAACTGCATCCAGTCGTGGAACCTCAAAATAAGGAGGAGCAATGTGGATTCCATCCAGGCCATGAATAGGTGGACAGGCTATTTAACCTCAAGAGGATTCTGGAGGGGATCTAGGTGTATGCCCAGTTGGTCCACATTGTGTTTTTTGGGCTTAAGAGAAGGCATATTGACTGTGTTCCTCAAGGGATTCTGTGGAACACAGGTGTTTGGCATAGGCTTTGGCTAATGCCAAAAAATTGAGACTGCAGGTGCAAACAGTTGAAATGAGCTTTCTCCATTGGGTGCCTGGGCTCTCCCTTAGGGTGAGAATTACAGATATTCAAGAGTGGCTTAGAGAAGAGCTGCTGACTATCTGCATCGAAAGGAACTACTTGAGGTGGGTTGGGTTTCTGAGATATTTTTTATATTATATATATATATATATATTTTACACACACATATACATATACACACACCTGAACATCCACCTGTGTAGGTTTTACAGGCACAACCTACTGGGGGGAGACCCTGGGGAAGACCCAGGGCTCACTGGGAGGATTATATCTCCCAGATGGCCTGGAAACACCTTCGGATCGTACAGTATGAGTTGGCGACTGTGGCTGGAGAAAAGGACATATGGGCCCCGCTGCTAAAACTGCTGGCCTCACTATTCGAATAAGTGGTAGAACCTGAATGAATGAATTATATACAGTATACATACGTTGCCTTGCAGAAGTATTCAATCCCCTTGAAGGTCATCACCTTTCTTTGGATTTCAAAAGATACATAAAAATAATTTTTGGAGGAATATGTGTATTGACAACCTAAGTTTTAAGTTTTTATTTTTTAAAGACAAAGTATGAATTTTGTTAAAAGTATGTTTCTATAAAGCAGAAGAAAAAAATCCAAATCCAAATTCCAAATCTCAAATACACATATATATCTCATTAGAATAATTTGTTTTTACCAGTGAGCAATAAGAGTAAAGGTCACATTTACTGGCTATAAAACCACCCTGTATATGGGTAATTTCTCAGGCTGTGAACCCACTGTGAAAATGAAGACTAAAGGGCATAACACAGAAGTAAGAAACAAAGTCACACAAATGTGCAAGTCAGAAATTACATTTTTGAGGTTGAATTTAATTTGGAGTGATGAAAAAAAGTGTTTTTCATAAAAAATTGCACATTTATTTACTTTTTTGAGGAACGAAAACAAATCAAATAGCAAACCTTGCCGTTTACCTCAAAAATCCATTCGGCAATTCAAGTGAATGCTTAAAAGTGGGATGGTGAAATAACAACAACAACATTTATTTATATAGCACATTTTCATACAAACAGTAGCTCAAAGTGCTTTACATAATAAAGAATAGTACAAATGACCCGAAGACGTTAAAGCAAAACTTGAAGTTCTACCACCAAAGAACAAGCACAATCTATCACTGCTCTCCCAAGCCCCCTTTAAAAACAGAAATAAATAAAAATTAAATATTTAAAAAAGATTCTTTTAACCTCACGTGGCAACAGACAATATTTATACACAAAATTTTAACGATGATGTAAGTGCAACTACACATTTACTTGTGTGGACTGAAGAACACTGTTCAAATTTAGGCACTAGCATCAGACGATTTACATAAAATTCCTTCTTAAATTTGTTTAAAGGTACTTATTTAGTTGGTAGCTAAAGTCCAAACAAAAAGATTAGGAACATAAAGTATGCCTTGAACCTACTTTTTTTTTGTTACTACCATGGTTTTGACAATCATAACATATATTAATTTGGGTGTTTACTGTATTAAAACTCAAAAGATCAGAAAAAACAACTTGTGAGAGAAAAAATTTGTCAAATAGATCTGTGTACAGAGTATACAGAGTAAGAACACTGGCTGTAATGGGCTCATGTTGCAGGAATATGTTCACATGCATTTTTTTGTTAGAAATCTTCTTTGAACATGTTTTCAATTCAATAAGAAAAAAGTGCTTCTGAAAACCTTTGTGCAAGAGATTTAAGAAAGTGCAGGAAAAAATACTTAATGTGTGTAAGCTATATTAAGAAATAATGCTGTGCCTTTTGAAAAAATATTTTCTACTCTTGACATTTTCCTTCAAATGTACTAATCAGTTCAGAAAAATGTTAAAAGATTTTGTCTCACTTCAATTTCTTGTATAAATACATAACCTAATGGGTACTTCTAAATTATAATCTGTATTAGATTTATAGTTTCTATATATTGCAAATATGTATTTACATTAAGTCATTTATCAGTGACTAAATATAAAGCTAAAGATCAATGTCTAAGGTCAGATTTTGAAAAATGAGATTTCTGTTTTACTACACAGTGGAAGTTAATTGGTGGCCTCCTGTCAGCTGTACACAATAAAATGTCTCCTGGGCCTTTGGGGTTCAATATGACTACATCTGTGCTTTTATGTTTCTCTTTTCAGATGTCTTCATTGTAGACACTTCATTCTGATCATTTATATTGGGAACGTGTTCAGGTCAGTATTGAATGTATCACTACAGCTTATATCTAAACACAAATATTTAAAAGTAAAATATTTAAATCTGCTTCAGCACTTCAGATGGACATCTTGTGTTATAATAATATAATAACTGAGGAAAATCATAATGAGAGAACAAAAAAAGTCATCTTGCATTTAAGAATTAACAGCACTTGTAAGATTTTTGCAGCTTGTCTATTGTTCTCAACTGATTTCTCATTTGGATGTACTTCATGATATATACAAATGCAATCTGAAATTGCTAAAATACTCAAATTATAAATAACTGTCTGAAGGAATTAAAAAAAAAAAAAAAAAAAAAAAATCACAGCATTAGAAGCAAATGGTCACATTTACCATAACATACCATATATCATAACATTTAGATAAAGGCCTCAGATGGCTACAAATTATGAAATTGATGCATTATTAAAGAAATCAATAAGCACAAGGGATTTAGAATGCATCTGGCCCAAGCACTGCAACAATACACTCTGGCTATACAGCATACCTCTGTTAGCAAAAACTGTTCATTAAGCTGTATTTCCATTTGCAACAGTGAAACAGAAGAGATTGGTAATATAACAAATTTTTATGACATTACAATAACTTGGATTCTGTAATAGGGTAGCAAATATGTAGATTTGTACAACCCATTCACAGCCTTTTACTCACACTAATATAGTTGCAAAAATAAATGTATTACTTTCTGGACTGTGCAAATATCACTATTAAAACACTGTATTAAAGGGCTTCAACATTTGAATAAATCATTCTTAATGAAGAGTCTTCCACACTGCTGTAAGCCATTATGGTAAACTCTAAAAATCACACTATTGTATGTTCAGAACACAATTAATTAGACTTTTAGTTTAATGGGGAAAAATAATTAAGAGGTAAACATAAAATGTCAGGATAGAAATACACTTAAAAAGGCTTCATACCCAAGGGAATTACAATAGTGGATTAGGACACCTGAACAGCATTATAGACTTGCAATTATCATTTAAATAAACCAAAACAAGCTATTTAGCAGGGAAAAAATGGCTTACATTGCAAAACCAGGTCTGACCTCTAAAGTCCTCTGTCTTAATTGGAAGTGTCGGGTTAGGAAACCTACACTCTTTAACTGTATCATGCAATGGCTATTATTGTTAAGAAAAAGAAGTACATATTGAAATGAATAAAAAATGAAACAAATATTTATGAAGTTTAATTTTACACATTTCATTATTTTGACAAAACAAGTAAATCAAAACAGCCTGAAAATTAATTACTGGATAACTGGAAGGTTATTAAAGTGATTAAACAGTCACAAAAAAACAAATTAAAAAAACCCCACAAAACTACAGCTCAACAAAACAAATTGGCAATTCATGAAAATCAAACCTATAAAGATGAAGACGGAAAACAGAGGAAAAACGCAATGACTTATGACATTTATCCATTTATGTAAAAAACAGGATGGTCTCGTACATCTAGATATGTTCTTTGTATTGGTGGTATTTTCTGTTAGTTTTATTTTTCAACCTAATGCATTACATTATATTTGTGCTACTATTGAATTACCTACACTTTATTCACTAAAATAACTATTCCTGTGGTAGTCTGTTTTCTACAAAATGTGTGACCATTACTACTGCTGGTATTTATTGCACTTTGCAGCTTTTTAACAAAAGTTATTTGTTTTACGTTTTGCAGCATGCTGCAAATTGACAATTCCAGCAACTGCTTGTTTGATGTTAGCCTATCAGATTTACAGAATGCATATTGATGATGTTCATTTACAAGTAGTAAACAATAGTTGTTGAAAATTTTTTTGTTGAAAATGTTTAAAGCTGATTGTTTCAGACACAAGCTTCTGGTTGCCTTTACGTTTTTAAACCGATACTGATTGCTTCAATTCTGTTGGACTTTCGTGGTACCCTAATGTAGCACATTCATTGGCCAAGGCACTGTTTTTGATGATAGATTGAGACATCATTGTGACAGTAGCCTTGGATTCAGTAATCACTGACACAACACCATACCTTCTCATTTGAAGTTCAGTTTATACTTGTACAATCATGGATTTTAGCATATTTATAACATTTTAGAACACCGTTGAGAGGAAGGGCAGCTAGCAAGCCTAAGTCGTCAAAACTGTGACATTTCCTGTAATAATGGGGTTGTGCATCTCTGAGGTTTTTTCCAAAAGCCTGTCAAGTGGAGTTTGTTTTCTCTCATTCATTGCCAACTGGTCATGTCTCACTGCTTAATCTAAAGGAACTATATATTCAATTGATATTAAATAGTAACAAGATTTCTTCACTGTTATGGCACTATAGTTATAAATGTGTAGGTACTCTAAGCCTGTAGTTGGATAAGAGTAATAAAGAACACTAACTTAAACTTAATGGATTAATTTAGTTTATGATAGTTCAATTAACAGGTGATTACTTTTCCTGGTCTGAGAATTAATCATTCCACACCATGCTTTTATGTGGGTTTACCTTTACCATGATTAAGGTGTTTTTACACAATTTTGGTGTCATTAATAAGGTCAGTTTGATTTCGTCTGTCTGCTACTGTTCTTTATTTACCCATCTCAGATGTTCATTCATAACTGGTAACTGCAGTCCATATTGGTAACTGTCGGTTACTGGTCAGGTAAACATTTTCTTTTTTTTTTTTTTTTTTTTTTTTTTTTTTAATTTAAAAAGTAAACATTGTCACCTGTTTTCTCTGTCTACTAGATATAGATCTCTTATTTGGAATATTTTGTTTAAAAAAAAAATTCATCCATAAGGAAAATATGCCATTAACTGTATGTGCATTATATGAACCCATTTGATGACCATTTTGGAAATTGGAGTTGATGGAACTGAGCAATGCAAAAAAAAAAAAAAAAAATTGGGGAAGTACAAAAATGCTACAGATTCCATCTGCAAGAGTATACAGCTATTTTACATTCTTACACATTCTTACACAACTGGTTCCAAACCTCTTCTTCACACTTTGGAGCATAACTTCGCTGCAATTTCAAAACCCACATGAGTTCAAGGTTTTAGGAAATGCAATTTGCCATATGCTCAATTTTCATTTGGGTGGCTGGGGAATGTCACAAAGTGTAGTGCCACCTCTTAACAGATCCACAAGACGGAGTTAAATTCTCGCCCCCCCCCCCCCCACTGTCTATGTGCAGGATATACAGCCAGGTCCATAAGTATTTGGAAAGTGACACAATTTTCATCATTTTGGTTCTGTACGCCACCACAATGCATTTGAAATAAAGCAATCATTATGAGATTAAAGTGTGAATTTCAGGTTTAATTTAAGGAGTTCACCAAAAATATTATATAAGGAATGCATAGCTCCCCCATTTCCAGGGGCTCAAAAGCATTTGGACATTTGACTGACAAGCTGCTCCACAACCAGGTAAGAGTTGCCGCCTATTATTTCATTAACACTAGAATTACCAGAGCCTACAAAAAAACTTGTAGATCCGTCCCACCTTAAATCGCTTCTTAAAACCGTTCTCACCTCTCCGGCAGCCTCCTTTGTCCTGTAAATATGCTGATAAAAACAAACTGCAAGCAGCTGGCTACTCCATCCCCCCACCGACTTAGAACGTGCACGAACTTCTCCCAGCTCATGCCTCGATCATCTGGGAGTGAAGTGGAGTTTTAGAGTGGAAATAATAGATTGTTATTTGGAACAGATGCATTTCATGTGTGTTCTGTTTCTACAGTAATCTGTGTAAACACAATGTTAAAACAGAAACTTTTTCATATTTTAGTAATAAATGTTACAAAATGTAGGCATAAACTATAAAATGTGTGAAGCCTGAAGGCCAAAGATCAAATAAACACTTTTATAAAAGGTTCAAAAGTTTTATAACAGCTTCCGTGGCGTACTGTTAAGATTTTGTGTACCTCAAGAGATCCGAGTTCGATTCCCCGCTGGGGAGAAAATTTATTTATTTTTAACCTTCGCCGTTCTGCCTGCCTGAACTCCCTGTCTATCTATATAGTAATAACAGTAATTTTAGTATTATATAGGAGCTTCACTGTCTGCCTATCATATAGTGCCTTTCCTTCCTATCTATCTATCCCCTTAGCTATTTTTTATATATCTATTACACAGTGCCTTCCCTGTTTATTTATATATCTAGTGCCTTCTCTGCTTGTCTGTCTGTCTGATTACATACAGCACTGAACTTACTGCTTTGTACTATTCTGTCCTCTGCATGTCCTGGAGTACAAAAGAAACACCACCATACAGCAACATGTGCAAACTGGCAAGATCGGGGGGAAAAAAAAAACATGCAGTCACTGATTACAAACCGCAAGATGAATGAAACAGACAATATATGTAAAAACATCATCGCACTAATGCAATATTATTTGAAAATGAACAGCGTCAGATCGGGTTTGAATATGCGCCCGATCTGACGCTGTTCGTTTTCAAATAATATTGCATGTACTGTGCGTTGAAACTGCTACACTGAATAAGCCAACGCCTTCTGTAACAGCGTCAGCGTGTATTCAAACCCGATCTGACGCTGTTCGTTTTCAAATAATATTGCATGTACTGTACTATTTTAGAATAAAAACATACATTTGATTTCAGTCAGTCTGTAAGAGCCAGTGTAAATGCATGATAATTGTAAAAGGTTAGGTTTTTTTTTTTTTTTAAAATTCAGTTCCATTCTCTCAGTCGCGTTCACGATCCCCCCCCAATCTGACAATGCTGTTTTCACATAAAGACGCGCTATAATTCAAATGTGATTTATCTGGAGACACGCTATAGCTCGAATGTTATTTATATAGGGAAGAAAGTAAAGTGTCAGGTGCTCATTCAGTGTAACAGGAACCATAGCACAGTGAGATGTGTACACTGCAACAAGTACACATGTCGTAAATGTAGGAAGGGTGTGTGTTAATTGTTAATATTTGAATGTGATGATTTTATATAGCACGGATCGGAAATCAGCAGTTCTTAGCATTGCACCATGCAAGCTGTCATATCAACTGCCTACTGTAACTTGCTTTATTTTTTCTTCACTTAGTCTAGAATAAAAGTGCACTTGTTTTGTTATACTTGTACACCAACATATGTTCCTGTGTTTGAGTGACACGTGTAATGCCACGAAAAGTGCACGCAGGCACTTCAGTTCGCAAGCATTGGTACAAGAATGCAATCACAAGTACACTGCAGAGCTATAGCGCATCTTTATGTGAAAACAGCAGTGTCAGATTGGATAGGGAAGGATCCTGAACACAACTGAGAGAATGAAAAGTGAATAATAAAAAAAAAAAAGTTAACCTTTCCAAGTATCATAAATTACACCAGCTGTTACACACTGAAATCAAATGTATGTTTTAATTCTAAAATAGTAAGAATAAGAGCAGTTTTCTTCTCAAAACTGAGTCGTGCAGGATCGAACTCATGACCTTTTGATTACTAGTTGCAGTATGCATGTGTCAATGTGGCATGCTAAGGCGGCTTTTTTTCTGCAGTTATATTTTTGAATAAAAGCATACTTGTTCTATTATATTTGTACCTTTTGTGAAAGTGTTTCTTTGATATTTGGACTTCTGGCTTCATACATTATATAGTTTACGCCTACATTTTGTCATTTACTACTCCAATATGAAAAACGTTTCTGTTTTAAAAATGTGTTTACACGGATTACTGTAGAAACAGAACACACATGAAATGCGTGTATTCCAAATAATGATCTATTATTTCCACTCTAAAACTCCACTTCACTCTCAGATAATCAATCAAGGCATGAGCTGGGAGAAGTTTGTGCACGTTCTAAGTCGGTGGGGGATGGAATAGCTGGCTACTTGCAGCTTTTCTTTTATCAGCACATTTAGATTACAAAAGACACTGGCGGAGAGGTGAGAACGGTTTTAAGAAGCGATTTAAGGTGGGACGGATCTACAAGTTTTTTCATAGGCTCTGGTAATTCTAGTGTTAACTATCCAGCAGGTAAAGTACCTGGAATTGGCTCTACGTGTGGAATTTGTATTTGGAGGCTGTCAATATATTCTTAAAAAGAAGGAAAACACTGGTAAACTCAGCAACACCAGAAGTCTTAAAAACCAAAGAAGACAACTGTGTTGAAGACTGCAGAATTCTGAAGAACCCCTTCGCAACATTTAGCCAAACCAATAAAACTCTCCAGAAGGTAGATCTTTCATTGCTAAAGTCTACAATCAAGAAAAGACTTCACGAAAGTAAAGACAGAGGGTTTTATCAGTATGTTGGAAAGAGAAGCATTTGGAGAAGAAATGGTTCATAATCCGATGAATACCACATTATCTGTGAAAAATGGTAGATGCAGTTTTATGGCACGATCAATGGATGACTGTGAATGGAAGTCACTCATTAGTGCTTATTGATAATATGACTGTTAGCACAAGTATCAGGATGAATCCTGAAGTTTATAGAGCTATATACTAGCTGCTCAGATTCAGCCAAATGCTGCACAACTGACAGGATGACACTTCACAGTACAGATGGACAATGAGCCAAAACATACAGCTAAAGCAAATGAAGTGTTTTTCAAGGAAAATACATTGAACATTATTCAGTGGCCAAGACAATTAACTGACCTCAACCTAATTGGCTGTGTATTTCACTTGCTAAAGACAAAACTGATGGCATGAAGTCTTACGAACAAGCAGCAACTGAAGACAGCTGCAGCAAAGACCTGGCAAAGTATCACTAAGTTGGAAACCTAGCACTTGGAGATGAAAATGGCTTCCAGACTTCAGGCAGTCATTGACTATGAAGGATTTACAACCAAATATTGAAAATTATCATTATGATTATGTTAGTTTGTCCAAATACTTTTAAACCCCTGAAAATAGCGGGACCATGTATAGAAATGGCTATTATTCCTAAACGGCTCATACAATATTTCTGGTAAACCCCTTAACTTAAAGCTTAAAGTCTATGCTTCAATCACATAATGATTGCTTTATTTAAAATCCACTGTGGTGACGTGCAGAGCCAAAATTATGAAAATTGTGTCATTGCTCAAATAATTATGAACCTGACTGTATATCCTCTACGTTTTCTAATTTCAGGTTGTACTAACTCAATGTATTCTGTGATAGACTGGCTCTTTGCTGAGGGTTTTTTCTAATTTGCACCCAATCCAGCCAGGATAGTTTTTGGTTTCCCTTGACCATAATATGGATAACGTTTTCAGAAAATGTGGAAAAAAAAGAGGGTTGGCTAGACATAACACATATTTTTCTTTTGGTTTTGGGAATATGCTTTGCAATAACTAAAATTAAAGGCGTTATATTTTTTAGTTTCAATGTTATCATACTTGCCAATAGAGCACAGACAAAAATAAGGAACTTTCTATGTAAAACATGCTTTTACTCAAGGAAAATATCAAGAGACTTCTTTCTTTCCCTGCTTATTTCAATGGTTTGTGCTTACTTTTGAGCATTTTCAATTAAGTAACAAAATGCAAACTCGTGCACAATTTTTCAGGACTCTTTCCACCACTGAGAGTGAAACTAAGAATTTACTCAGGTTAATAACAAGAGTTTAACCTGGTTTGTAGTGCTATTGTCAAAGGAGATTTAACACAGACGGCGGGTCATACAGCTCATTTTAAATTCCATTTGCTGCTCAGGTTAGTCTTGAGAGTACAGACTTGGCACAGTATTATCTTTCAAAGGCAGGGAATACTAGCTCATAAAAAAAGAAAATGTCAGTTCATGAGCCTGGACAGATGGCCTTGCTGAGCATGTTAAATAACAAACATTTGTATGAAAATCCAAAATAAAAATCAACAATTATAACAAACTGAATTATGCAACCATATTTTCTCAAAAGTTTGCTTTCAGCAATTCAAGGGAATTAGAAACTGAGTTTTCATTGGGTCTGATCAGTTCATCCTAAAGCTAAATTATTAGTGAAACATGGCAACTCTAATTTCTAATTCTGTACTCAAAAAACAATATTTAACATCAACATAAGAGACCATGGCAACATAAACAATTATATTTCTGTTAAACAAATTAAACAACTATCACATATGAAAACATTTTTAAATGGAATTACACTGACAGAAGTTATGCTAACCATACATGAACTGATTACAAAAATACATGACATTGTAGCACTTACCATATTTCTTTCGAATTTCATCACTTTTTATTTTTCTTTCTGCTTTCCTGCAGATTTAGAAAACAAAAACATTTTCACTTAATAATTTACAATTAAACCAAAAAATAAAAATACAAAACTCACAATTTTATTCTAATCCTCCATATTTGAGTATACCACACATTTCAGATCTCACAGGTTGATCTTCAAATTATGTATTACTTTTTTCTGTGTATTGTAAGCACAATATTTGTGCCCAAGTTAATATTATTAAAATGAGATGCCCAGCAGTAGTGGCAAAAGTAAAGGTGGTAAAGCACCAGTTAACTTTTTATTTATAATTTTCATTGTACTGTAATTAAATATTTTTTAAAAAACAAGCTATTAGCTTATGTGGAAAAATTTGAATTTTAAGATGCAGTTAGTTTATATGTCATTTTGGAGCCAGAGAACGTATGTCTTTAGGTATGACTTATTAAAATGTGCTGCTGCACAAAATGCACCCAAAAATACTGGGAGAATTCAAATGAACTTTGAAAGATATTTATAACGAAAATACTATAAATTTAAAAATGAAAATAAAGGTCACCTAGTAACTTGCAATTTTGTGATGTTGAGGGGTTTTGCACTTAACAGTCTGAGATGCACTATGTAAATTTCTGAGACAGGACACACCATGCTACCAAACTCATTCAACAGCAACATATACAAATTTCCAGGAAAAAAAGTTTAGAACTATATCTTGGGTTCTGAAGGTTTATTTGTGGTCAGATAATGTCTGTGCTCAAAACTTGATGTTCAGAACAACACAGATAGATCACCAGCAAGAATCCTATTACATGTGGAGTAATACTCTGCTCCACTATGAACTCCGTATCAATAGTCACAGTGGATAGTACTGCCATGGTTTAGATACTTTTTTCATATCAGGACCAGGATGGTACACTATCATTGAAGAAGCCATGAATTCTGTACTAAATCAAAGGATTCCTTAGGAGAATTTAAGTTGATCTAATAGTTACTTCAAGATAGAGTTCAGCTGGGCCATGGAGCAAGAATGATCCAAAATACACAAGAAATTTTATAATAGAGAGGACAAAAATAGAATCAAAAATTAACAGCTTAGAATGGTCTTGTCAAATTCCAGGCAGAAACCCCATTGAGATGTTCTAGCAGTAACTAAAATAAGCAGTTCATTCTCAAAAACCTGCAAATGTTCCCAAGTTCTGCAGGAAGGATGGGGTAAAATTTGTCCACATCACTCTTATAAACTGTCCACGAATACAGGAAAAATAAGGCTGAGGTTGTTACTAAAAAAGATAACATATCTAATTAAGGGTCTAAGGGAACAAATGATATATTCTGCAAAAACTACGTAGTATTACATATTTATGTATCATATTTTTGTGTTTTTTTATATAAAAGGTTTTAATTGACAATCTAATGGTGAAAAATACATTCTAAATGGGCTCGGTGTTATATGATTTTATCAACTAATTAAGGCACAGTTAAGGAAAGTGAGTTTTCATAGACTGAGAAAACCGAGTAGTTCCTCAACTCTGATTTCAATGTACATATTGAAAGAAAGATTATACACATATATAGTTTCACCATAATCTAATATTCAGTATGAAGCCACCTGAACATTTTCCTACAGGTGTAACTTATCTTCAAGAATTAAGTATCCTCTTTTCTGAAAAGCAATGGCACATTTTATTAGGAATTTCCCATTGCACTTGCATTAAGATAACAGATGTTGATTTATATATTTACAAATTTATTTAAAAGACCAATTCATTTTAAAGTATTTGGCAAGCAAGTCATGAATAATCAACAATTATCAGCTCCACAGTGTTTATGCACATTTTCTAGGCATTTTAGAGTTTACATTATTATTGTTTTTTTTTTTTATATATAAACACAAAACAAGACAATGTACGTGTGTGTTCATCAATTAAGTTAATGTATATGGAAGTTGGGAGAGTTTCACTTCTATTTATTTCATCCATGAGTCAGTTATTACATTTTTGTTTATTAAATAGTTTTTTTTTTTTTTTTAACAATAAGTCATATTCAAAAGTAACAGTAATAACAGAATACAATTACATGTGTTAGTAGACTACATTAAGTAGTAATGTATTTTATTATTACAAATGTTTCTGATGACAAACACAATGCACTTTATTACTGCATGTATTGCAAAATATATTCCAATACATGGTGCATTGCAAATGTTAACAATAAGGTGTACGTTGATCATTTAGATTTACAACACGTCTTAGATGTTTAGCACACCTAGTAATACATATAAATGGCTAACACATCCTGATTTATCAGGTTACAGTTAACCAACAAATTGCATTGACTCAGTTAAAAAGTAATTAATGATGTTCTGAGCAGTGCATCATAACCTTTTACATGGCTCTTTGTTGATATCTGATGTATCCTGACAACTCTGATTTCAAACAACTCCACTGTAGTTTTCTTCTTATTAATTTAAAATGAACCTCCAAGGTAAAATGTACTAAAGTAGATTGCTATGTTGATTTTTAGCACTGAAGACCCAATTCACTTATGTATAGTAGTTACTTAGCAAAACTTTGGCGTTTATGTATATTCAAAAATCAATCACATTGCAATCAACAGGCTAAATTGCAAGGGACAATAAATCAGATGCTTGAACTGATAAAAGAGTGACACGAGAAAATATATAAATAAGGCTATAAGGGTCTTGGTTTTACTTTTGCTTGCAAGACCTCTTGATACATGTTTGAAATATTAATAGAACTGAATAGAAATGCTCATCACCAAATTATTGTTAAAGTGAGCATGAGCCTGGTTTGAGAATATTACATTATTTCATTTTTTAACTAATGAGCACATCTTCTGGATATTGAAAAACCTGGAGTTTTTCAGGATCTCAGACGAACACAGGCAAGAATGCAGAGACTTGAACTCAGGTTCTTAGTACTATAAAACATTGGTGCCAACTGTTGCCCCACTATGTTGCTCAGTTTTATAATGTCAAAATAGATCATTTAAAGACTTATTCGAGACTTTACTATGTATACTTTTCCTGCTCCATCTTCAAACCAGCTAATCCAGTTTAGGGTTACAGGGTGAGTCGATGTCAATCCCAGCACCACCGGGCACATGGTGAACACCAACTTTGGAGTGCCAGCAAGGAACAGTCATACACATCCATTTGCATTCTCATAATTTAGAAGTGACAATTCTCTTAACGTACATATCTCTAGGAAGTGGAGGAGAAAAACACACTCAGGACATGGCAAAGTTCATACACGCAGTGAACAGGCTTCAACCAAGTCTAGGGAAATGTGAAGCTACTGTATAGTTAAAATAATGCAATAATATTTTTTTATAACTGTAATTTACATGGTCATGTGCTTTATCTTTAATTTTTTTCAGAAAATGATCAGATTTTATCAACTTACATACAGAGGACACGTTTGCTGTGTACAACAAAGATTAAGAAGATGCAATAAACAAACAAGTCATGCAGTATTTAAAAGAAACGTTTCAGCAGCCATTCTTTTTATGGGGATGGGTCACCTTCTCAAAACACATCTTAGCATACTGAACACGAACAATGAATGCATGCGGAGTTCCCTATACATTCTGTGATATTACACATCCTCCCTTCCCTTGCAGGAGTACCTGCACGTGTTATCAAGTCGCTGCAGATTGTCCAGAAGGCAGCGGCTATTCTTGTATTTAACCAGCCGAGACAGACACATGCCACTCCTCTAATCAGGTGGCTACATTGGCTACCTGTAGCAGAAAGCATCAAGTTGAAAACCCTGATGTCAATGGGTCAGCAACTGTGCATATGGAGACACCGATGAGGTGCCTTGCTCCTTCTCACCCACTCGGCTCTGCCAGGGAACAGCATCTGATGATGCTGCCTCTTTGTGGTATCTACAAGTGTCAATACAGACTCTTTTTGTGCGCAGTTCTTAGTCGGTTGAATGAGCTGCCAACCTCCATCAGAACTTTTGACTCCCACAATGTATTTAACAAAATCCATCAACCTAACCCTCTGATCTTTCATACTGTTGGTTGATTTGTTGTTAATCTAAGTTTGTAAACTTCACTTGCAACAATCAGCTTTTGTTACTTGTCCTACTCCACTTGCTGAACAAACAGGCTCTAGCCTAATGTTATTCAATTATGTTTACCTCTTTTTTAAGTCAGTCACTTTGCCTAAAAGTATCTGTCAAGCAAATAAATGTAAATGTAACTGTAGACAAGAAAACATGGACTCAATGAAGACAAAGCTGTATGAAGTATTCACTGCTACCTATACCAATAGAATCCAACATTAAAAGCATACAGAGATACCCAATATTCACAAATTTGTGGCAAAAAATGGCATCTGCTCTATAGTAGAACCTCTGCTGCCTGCAATGTGGAGGCAACAAATGCTGCAGTGACCCTTCTACTCCAAAGGATAATTTAGTAAAAGTGGAAGACTATCCGCAACAGAGTTGGATGTAGGTGCTGTACGGAGTTCAACCTCACAAAAGGACAGCAAGGTGCACAAGGAGGAGTACATACAAGCATACTGTCAGCCCTCCTAAAGAAAACAGTTCAATGATCCACAGTTTGTGAAACAGGAAAAAAAAAAAAAAAAAAAAGAGAGTATAAATGCAGTATAGCTACCACAAGGTTCAAAAAATAAAGACAGAAAACATCTGGGCAAAGGGAGACAAAGTACACTGTAAATCCTCCTTGTAGTAAGGATGAAGCTGTCATATATTTAATCAATGTATTGCTGTAACTGATAATACTAATAATGTTCAGGATAAGTCTTTAGCAATTACCTTCCATTGATTCAGAGTAGCATCATTCATTCAGAGGTTTTAAACAGTACGCAACAAGCACAATTTTTGCAATTGCAGGAAAGCTGTGAAGAAAGTTAATGCTTCCACCAAAGCGGTCAGTACAAGAAATTATAATGATGAAGACTGATTAGTGTAATCGGCTGAAAGGCAAGAATTCTGGGAAGAACATTTAAAAGCCAGTCTTGCATGAATGTTTCTTGGTACAGTTCCTTAGGTAAGGAAAAAGGAAACAGAATTCACATTCATACATTTGAAAAAGATCAAACCAAGCCAACTTTGGTTTGTGTTATTATTGTCCTTTGTCGGTGTATGCTTGTAAATTTAATTCTTCCATTATCCTTAAGTCAAGAATAAAGTGTATTTACTGCTATAAAATGCATTTTATTGGCTGAAATATTCTACTCCTACGAATGAAGCACAGACAAAGTCAAAGTTGATTTTTGTAGCTCTTTTCCAACTTACAAACTTTGTTCATAAACTAAGACAATTCTCTTAGTTCTGGCGACCCTGCTGAACTATGAAACGGAGATTTCCCACATTACTAACATGTAGGGTTGATTCCAATACAGTTTGTGGCAACCAACCATTACATTTTTACGATGGTGCTTGCTTTTTTTTGTGCTCACTTTCAGCTATTCATTCAGTTTTCATAGTAAAAATATAAAATGCAATTTTAAAATTATACAAACAAAGATGCTACAAAAGGTTTAAGGTGCAGTTACCTCTCCTCTGCACGCTGCTTTCTTTCTTCATGTCTTCTAGCCATTATTTCTTCATCTCGATCAAATCTATGAATACAAATATTTTATTACAAAAACTGCAGTATTATTGAATATTTCATTCAAGAACAATGTTAATGAATATGTATGACTCAGGAACAACTTAATATTATGCACCATTTTCAAATGCTTTTCTTTAAACAACAAAGCAAAGTTGTAATTTCTTAGCTTCCAATGGGCCTTCCAATATCATTAGGAATATGAGGAAAAACTTAAATCAAAGGCAACGAAATGAATAAGTCAGAAGGTAAACTTGATTCAATATTCTTGATACCATCTAAAACAGACGGATAGCTAGAACTTTGTCTCCGGAAAAAAAATTGGCTTTTAAAAGAAGCTCAGTTAATAAATAAATGAATAGATAAACAACATACATGTGTAACAGTTCTGAATGTTCTTCATTTGTAAATAATTCTTTTAACTGCAAAATAATGGATACTCAATTTTTTGGAAAAGGTCATCAAACTCCTTTCAGATAAATGACCAGAAACAATTTATACTCTGAAATCTCTGCAAATAAAGAATCTTTGTTTTATAGAATATTTTTCGATAGTGTGTACCATTTAAAGTTTCTTACTAGTACAAAAGGTACAGTATAAAAGTTTACACCAACATACTTTTAACAGGATCAAGTCATGTGACTTGCTTAGAGTCACAGAGAATTCACAGAATTTCTACTCTGAGATCTCTGCAAATAAAGAATCTCTGTTTTATATACAGGGGGTCCTCGGGTTACAATATCGCGACATACGACGTTTCGAGTTTACGGCGCTCATTCCCATAAAAACTTAAAATAAAAAATTGAGACGTAAGTGTTTCGGATTACGCTGTTAGCATCGTACTTACAGACTTACGGGGGTGAACTAGTTTGGTTGTGGGTGGCGAAAGTATGCGGCATATGAGTGAGGGAGTTTGCAAACTAAAGTAGTTTTGTTGCATGCTGTGAAAGTGAAAGTAAAAGTATGCGGTGTATGAGTGAGGGAGTCAAACTTACAACGCTCATTCCCATAAAAACTTAAAAAAAAATTGAGATGAGTGTTTTGGCTTATGCCATTAGCGTCGTACTTACAGACTACGTTGGCAAACTAGTTTGGTTATGCGCAGTGGAAGGATACGCAGTAAACAGCAAGGGAGTTGGCAAACTCGTTTGGTTGCAAGCGGAGGAAGTGATCTATTTGTGTTGCTTTGTTTGGCAACTTTTTGGCTCTTATCATGGCTCCTAAATGAAAGTCAGAGTCTTCAGATGGTAGTGTTTCGAAGAAGAGGAAAGCAATCACGATGGAAGTGAAATTAGACATTGTAAAGAGATCAGAAGGAATAAAGGTAAGGAATTTATTTTTACACTCATTTTTTCTGTTACTACAGTACAGTGTACAGCACAGTATATTTATGTCCTTTTCCTTTTTCTGTGGCTTAGTTGTGTTTTTATGTTCTAGATTATAATTTTGCAAATGTTAGGATAGGTAAGTGACTTAGGCTAGGGTGTGTTTCGACTTACACCAAAATTCGGGATACATCACTGTTATAGGAACGGAACTGTGTCGTAACCTCCAAATACCATTTTTAATTGATATGGAAACAGTAAATGTGCAGTTTAACACTTATCATGTTAATTGTTGAATATAGGTAATAGAATACATTTCAAAACGTCTGATATCTCTTGCCCTACATGTACCTTTAGCGCCTTTCCTCTGTATCCTCATGTATCTGAATCTCTCTCTAAAAAGAATTCCTGCAATGCTTGTCTCCTGTATGCTTTTATATTTAACCATCTAAGAAGGCATCTCTCAGTGTTCCTCCTGTGCCTTTACTCTTCCTTGTGTGTCTCATAGTAGCATAACTCTTTCAATTGCATCACCAACACCAAATTGACCAAGCACAGCAAAACCAAACTGACCAATAAGTTGCCCATATGTACCAGACACACACACACAAACCTTAGCATTTTACTATTATTATTATTAATAGTTATTATCACAGTAGATATTGGTTCTGCACGTTGGTTGATTTTTGTTGCACAGATAAACAAGTCAAAGTGAACTTTGTCATCTCAACCATATACAAGTTGTAAAAAGGACTCGACACACGTAAAAAAGGTTTGGGGCAGCCACTCGTATATTATTCCTAGCTGCAAAGGTTTGGTTTTCCATTTAACAGAGTAGTTGATTGTGGAGAGTCCAAGACAGAACTGCTGAAGGTTGAAAAAGATGGCGGTTTTAAATGGTCAGACAGGAAGTGATGTATGTTAACCGGAAGTGATGTTTCTCTGACATCAGCCTGGGAGCCGGGACCGGAGTGACAATTCTCTGGGCGCCGGGACCGGAAGTAACATTCTTCATTCAGATAGGTTTTCCCGCGGCTGGTCTGTAGAGATAGCAGGAGAAGCTTTAATGCACCCCGCCCTCCCCTGGCCTGGCGTGGAATTACCTTTACTTGGTCCACACAATGTCCCCCTATTCACACGTGTGTGACAAAGTATACAGATAGACGAAATTGCGAAGCTCAGAGTCCACAGAGTAACAACATGACGTGCAAATAATAAATTAAAAATAGAATTTTATGCGAGGACAAGAAAAAGTAGCAGCAGCAATATTGACGTGTAGTTAGCAATATGAACAACTAGCAGACTACCCGCGCTTCGCAGCGGAGAAGTAAAAAGAAAAGGAAACATTTTAATAATAACGTAACATGATTGACAATGTAATTGTTTTTTCATTGTAATGAGTGTTGCTGATATATATAAGTCAAAAGTTGAATATAGAAAGTCAGCGTCGGAATATATAAAGTCAGCGCTGGAATATATAAAGTCAGTGTCGGAATTTATAAAGTCATTCC
The DNA here is from genome assembly GCA_026402145.1 of Polypterus bichir lapradei. Classification (NCBI taxonomy): domain Eukaryota; kingdom Metazoa; phylum Chordata; class Cladistia; order Polypteriformes; family Polypteridae; genus Polypterus; species Polypterus bichir. Next base: position 12,647,173 of record JANRMT010062842.1, on the reverse strand, counting down.
TGATTATATAAGTTAACAAAAACGTATTCAGAAAAATAAATTAAAAAACACTGTTCGGTTAATGTTTTGAAAATGATGCATGTGCCCTGCCCAGGATTTTTTCCTGCCTTGCGCCCAGTGTTGGCTGGGATTGGCTCCAGCAGACCCCCGTGACCCTGTGGTTGGATTCAACAGGTTGGGAAATGGATGGATATTCCAGCGCTGACTTTGTATATTCAAGATTTGACTTTATATATTCCAGCGCTGAATTTATATATTCCGACGCTGACTTTATATATTCAAGTTTTAACTTTAAATATTCCAACGCCGTCTTTATATACTCGGGTTTTGACTTTATATATTTGGGAATGACTTTATATATTCAAGTTCTGACTTTATATATACCGACGCTGACTTTATATATTCAAGTTTTGACTTTATTTATTCCGACAGTGACTTTATATAATCAAGTTTTGACTTTATATAGTTAAATTTAGTCATCATTGCATAAATTTTTCTTCACCATACAAATGTAAAGAGTAAATTCGCCTTACATTCCAACCAAAGATATTTGTGTCGACTAAATAGAACTTGAAAAGATATATTTTTTGGAATGTGATCGCGCAATTCAGATCGAGTTGACACGCACCGACGCATCGAGCCCGCGTGCTATTGTGGTTTCGCCTGCATGCCTTGAATAAGTGACCCTCTCCTCACTCTTTTTTTACCGTTCATCTAATGAATACACTGAGTATGGCTTTACCAAAACAATCATTGATTGCGAATAAAGTATCCATTATTCATAAAGCTTCAATTGGTGATCTGTCTTTCTGCGTTAACCGCATATTTTTTCATAAGTCTCAAACCAAGAGGATGAGAGAGTAAAATGAATCGGGAAAAGCACGTACATAATCAGTGTATCCCCTCTCGGGAATCAAACCTCGGTCGTCAGCATTAGAGGCGAAGCCTCTACCATTGCGC
>JANRMT010062842.1:12632964-12645328 GCA_026402145.1 Polypterus bichir lapradei | reverse complement strand
GTTTCTTACTGCATCAATAAACAGCTCGTCTTCTTCTTTATCTGAGACGTGACACACTGCATGCACGGGTTTTTTTTTTTTTTTTTTTACACTGTCTTCCTTTAGCGGGACATTGACTTTTTGCACCGTGTGCTTTGTTTCCGCAGTAGCTGCACTTATGAATATGCTTGTATGTATCACACGCTTCATATTTTTTTCCTGCCTTCTCAATTGTGTAATTCGGTTTTTGTTCAGCACTCTTTGGAACCGTTGCTTTTTGTCTGTGCACTGCGTCATTTCACGTGAGTCGCTCGATGTACATGCATCGAAGCTTCTTAGCTGTGCTGGTGCCATCTCGTGCGATGTCCATGGCTGTATTATGTTACCCAAGTCCCGGCACTTAAAAGTTTCTCTCGCAGTTTCGCCGAGTTTGTGCCAAACACCACCCTGACCATCTCATCTTCCTCTGCATAAGCACAGTCCTTCACCCGTGAATATTTAGCGGGAGTGTTTCTATTGGATTGCTGCTGACGGACGGCCTTATATGGGCAGGCACTAAATTACGTGGGATTATAGTCTATGGACGAAAAAATAGGTTCCAGTTATGACCATTACGCGTAGAATTTCGAAATGAAACCTGCCCAACTTTTGTAAGTAAGCTGTAAGGAATGAGCCTGCCAAATTTCAGCCTTCTACCTACACGGGAAGTTGGAGAATTAGCGATGAGTCAGTCAGTGAGTGAGTGCTTTGCCTTTTATTAGTATAGATGATGCAATGTACGGTATTTGCAATCTAGATACATATAGTCAATAGATAATACAGAAATGATCAGTGTATGATAATAGTTGTTTAAGCCATGTGTAAACAATGACAGGTCAGAATGTTTCACAGCAGAAGGATATCAAGAGTGTCCAAATACTTAAAGGTCAGCATGACATTTTCAGTTCTTTTCTACATTCCCACTCGTCTTTGCAGGAAAGTGGCTTGCATGTATAAAAGTTCTGTTTTTAGAGGTGGCTGAAGCAGTGTGGAAGATCCCAGGGGGCAGCATGGTGTTATGGAGTCTGATAGCTTGGGGGTAAAAACTCTCCTGTAGCCTGGCAGATCTGGCTGTGATGGTGCTGTGTGCATTATCTTCTCTTGGATGGCAGAAATGTGAAAAATCCCTGTGAGGGGTGTAAAGGGTCCTGCACAATGCTGAAGGCCTTACAGACACTGCATTTGTTAAATATTTCCTGTAATGAAGGGAGAGGCACCCCAATAATGTTCTCTGCCATCTTCACTATCCTTTGCAGGCGCTTGCGGTCGGATATGTTGCAGTTGCCATACCAGACAGTGATGCAGCTGGTCAGAACACTCTCAATGGTGCCTCTGTAGAACATGGTGAGGATGGAAGGGGGAAGACTTGCTCGCTTCAGCCGCCTCAGGAAGTGTAGTCTCTGCTGGGCTTTCTTGATTAGTGATGAGGTGTTATGTGTCCACGTAAGTTCCTCAGTTATGTGCACACCGAGGAACTTGGTACTCCTAACAGTCTCCATATCTAAACAGCTGATGCTGAGTGGGACGTGGGCAGGATGTGATTTTCTGAAGTCCACGATTATCACTTTTGTCTTGTCAACATTGAGAGATAGCTTGTTGTCTTCACACCATGCAGACATTCGTTCCACCTCATCTCTGTATGCTGTTTCATCATCCCTGCTTATCAGACCCAGCACCGTCATATGATCTGCAAACTTGATGATGTGGTTGGTGTTGTGCGTGGCTGTGCAGTCGTGAGTCAGCAGGGTGAACAGCAGTGGACGAAGCACGCAGCACTGCGGCACTCCAGTGCTCAGTGTGATGTTACTGGAGGTGTTGCAGCCTATCCAAACTGACTGGGGCCTCTCTGTCAAGAAGTCCAGGATCCAATTGCAGAGGGTAGTGTTTAGGCCCAATCTGCTCAGTTTTACAACCAGCTTTTGAGGGATGATTGGGTTGAAGGCAGAGCTAAAGTCTATGATGAACGTTTTGGGTGTTGTCCGTCACCAGAGGTTTTAGTACTTGGGCTGGACTAGACAAATTACATGTCTTCATATGTAAAATGACAGAACTGAAATTGGGGAGTACTTACTTATCACTATATACATTTGGCAGAATAACACAGAAGTATTTTTTACTAAAGTGTTGATAAATGAAACCCTAAAATTTCCCTGTTGACTAGTAGATTAGGCAAGTTCCTACAAGTGGAAAATACACCTTGAAATAATGCTGGCTTCATCCTTATCTGGCCTTCTTAGCACTAACCACTTCAGGGTTATTTGCAGACAATATACCTATTTCAATGTGTGTGAATGTAAAGTTGCTGCAAGTTCACAGCTTCTGTATTTGTGAACTTATGCATAGTGTTATATTATGAGTAAGCAGCATTCTAAAACCTGCGGATTTTCTTGATCTTTTACACAATGAAATCATCCATCCATCATCCAACCCGCCGAATTCTAAATTCAGAATTTAGAAAAAAGATCTTCCATCCATCCTGCTATATCCTAACCTGGTCTGCTGGAGCCAATCCCAGCCAACACAGGGCACAAGGCAGGAACCAATCCTGGGCAGGGTGCCAACCCACCACAGGACACACACAAGCACACCCACACACCAAGCACACACTAGGGACAATTTAGAATCGCCAATCCACCTAACCTGCATGTCTTTGGACTGTGGGAGGAAACCGGAGTACCTGGAGGAAACCCACGCAGACATGGGGAGAACATGCAAACTCCACCCAGGGAGGACCCAGGAAGCGAACCCGGCTCTCCTAACTACGAGGCAGCAGCGCTACCACTGCGCCACCGTGCCGCCCACAATGAAATCAGAGAATCTTATTTTATTAGACACAGTAAAAAATCCTTGGGGTAAACACAGAATGCAAAATGGTAGCAGAGTAAATGGGAATAGATGCATCTTTGCAGTACCTAAACTAAATTGTTAGCAGCAGATTTCATTAACCACATCCATACTTTTCAGGGTCACGGGGGAGAAACCTTGCCTGCATCAAACTGTTATGTAAATAGGACTGTGAGATTGAGAGAAAATGGCAAAGATATTTCTGGGGAACAGGACATTCAGTTACAGATCTACACAGCCATCAAAAGGTAGTGCATCCCACATAAAGTCTAATACTTCACTAGAAGAATTGAACACATACATTATTCATATACGGAGCTGCTACATGAGCATTTTGAGCAGAAAAAAAGAAAACAAAATCAAATGTGAATGTGGAAAATATGCAAATTCTTCATCAGATGGTAGTCACATCTAGGCCAACCATTACACAAACTATCCATCCATTTTTGTAAGACTGCCTTTATCTATGGTAACATCTACTCTAAAATAAAACACAAACGCCTGTGTGTCCAGTCTCTCAGAGCAATCGGATTGGTCAGTTTAGCTTTGGTGACATGAAGAAAGTGGAAGTGCAATTGTGAGACACATGAAAATGAGTAAAGGTGCATGCTGAGAGAATCACCTTTACAGAAAGACAGTATAAAATCTGGACAGAAGTCGAGAAAGGTGCCTTGAAAATAATGAGAGTCTGAGAAGCTGGCTTTGTGGGAACACACTTGAGAAAGGGAACACTGGTGAAGAGAGGTTCACACACATGAGAATATCTGACTCAGCTCATATTTATAATTATAAACGAAGCTTAAACTGCAATCATATTAATTTAACAGAATGTTATAAACATGAAACGTACACAAGTTCATCATCATCATGGTAAAATAATGATCAAAGAGTAATCAAGTGTGCTCTGAAACAGCACCATGTGCTTTACCAATGTGTCTTGCAAGAACAGAACCTGGGGATTCCCTCTAATATCAGTTACCTCTGTCAAATATGCAAAAATGGCAAAGACAGATGGAAAGTGGCTTTCTGAACTTGCTTGTAATTATGTTCAGGTGCTTCTTTCTTACTGCAGATAAGTCTACATTCTGTTAATGGAATGAGAATATATGATGACTAGTGGGGATGCTCAACTGTTGCTTGAATTGGAAAAAAGTGAAGTGAAAAAAATTGGGAAAAAAGTTTTATTATTTGGCAATTAATTTATTATTCAAATAATGTTCAAAAGTCAAAACTTCCATTATTAACGAATAACTGATTAAGAGGGCCTTATGATGGACAATGTTTTTCGTTTTGCCATTAGGAGCAAAAACGTATAACAGGGCTCTAGAGTGCGACCAATTTGGTCGCATGTGCGACCTAATTTCTCAATGGTGCGACAAAAAAAAAAAATCAAAGGTTGCACCGGTGCGACCAGCCGTTCGAGGGGGAAAAAAAAAAGAAACTCCGTGACTCTTAAAGTCTCCCTGTTGTTCAGCAACAGACACACATTAGGCCCATATCGTGGTCTAAACCAATCAGAGATAGTGAAGGGCGGATCCCGCCCCCCGTCTGATTGGCCGTGGTCCAGATATTCCTGTACGTGTGTGTACGTTTGAAAATGCATGTGATGCAGTCAGACAGAGAGAGGTGAGTAGCCCATCAGGTAAACAGTGGATGTAGCCGCGGATTATGAGAGAAGATGAAAAGAACGATTGACAGCTTTTTCGTTAAGAATGTTAAGTTAGGGCCTGATCCATCCGAAAATCATAACCAATGCTCTGACACGGAGCCATCAACCTCCCAAGTTATAGCAAGCCCTGGTCCGGAGACGGCATTAGATAATGAGCCACATACGATTGAGTCCGAGCCCACTGAAATTAAAAGGGGTAAAGTGTATACATTTCGAAAAGAGTGGCTTGACCAGTTTCCCTGGCTAAGATACAGTAAAGCCGATAATATAATGCACTGTATTTACTGTAAAGAGTGTGGGAAGACCATGGCCGGCAGTAGTGCATTTGTGACTGGTTCTAATACATTTAGAATTGAAACGCTGAAAAAGCACAATGCATCTATAAAACACATTACATGGCGCGATAAATGCACTGCTCAAGTGTCCCCTCTCCCCGCTGCCTTTCAGCGGCAGGCAGCAGCAAACAGATCATCAGACGAGGCCGAGATGAGATTATAATTAAGTTTAACGTTGCCTACAATATTGCAAAAGTAGAACTTCCCTTCACTAAATTTCAAGTCCGAAATAATTCTTATGAAGAAAAATGGCTTGAACGTAAACCCGACATACAGCAATGATGTCGCGTGCGCCCAATTCATAGGAGTCATCGCAGATACATTGAAAAAAAAGACGTCTGTGCAAATTGCGAACAGTGCGTACATGGCATTCCTGATCGACAGAGACACAGATATCGCAAACAAAGTAATGCGTCATTGTGTACGGTCGTATCTTGCGGAGAGGAAGACCGGTGAATATACTTATTGGACACATTGAGGTCGAGCATGCTCATGCCCAAGGTAAGCCATGTCATGTCATGGAGCCTATGTCAATAATATGCCTACCGTCTTGTTACTGCATTAACCATAATATTCTTATACTTAAAAATGAAAAAAATAAAAATAAATAAATAGACTGCATTATAAACTCTTGATCTGGGTAGTAAATGGTATTATCGTTTTTATTTGTTTAATTAGGAATTTATGCTGCCTCAAAGAAAGACATTGAGCCATGAGATGTTCAGTTTGAAGCCCTTAAAACACTTAATTTAGATTTTCTTTTTAGTTAATTTATCTTGAGATTTTTTAAGTTTAAATTTCAGCTCAGTAAAGCACTTTAAGCACCAACACTTTTTCAGTAAGTTACCTTCTTGTAGAATTGTGCTTGCCTTCAAATAAAGAACTTTATATTGACCAGATTGTTAGTTAATCATTTACAAGTCAATATTGCCTATATGGACAGCGATTAAAAACAAACAAACAAATAAATAAATAAATAAAGTGAACTTGTAAAACTGTGGTGTTAAATGTGATGCGGTTGAAAATTTGGGTGCACCTAACTTTTGTGCTGGTGCACCTAAGAAAAAAAGTTAGGCGCACCAGTGCAACCAGTGCAAAAAGTTAGTCTAGAGCCCTGTATAAGTACTTTCCTGAACCTACCATGGAACAGGCGACGTATAGCTGGCCATGTGAACAGTATGGTTCTTTGAGGTAAACTCCAGTAACTAAGTGATTGTCCTTGCACTTTATTTATGGACATTTCAAATGCAAGACTAACTGGAAACTGAAGTCGTTTGATTTCGAAAGGAAGTTCACTAGAAATCATAGGAATATGTAGAATCATAACCTCCCTTTCCGTTTCCAGTTAGAATAGTAGCCTCAATCACGTGTTTTCTCACAACCTTGATATATAATTTTTTACCCCAAATTAAATTAAAATTTACTGTTTTAGAGTTTTCCTTAATTTTTCTAATCACGTTTATGCATTTACATTTTTTTTTATTAATTACAGAAACAGCATTTGGTTATTTACTCTTCTTCTCTCTTGATGATTGCATTGTGACAAAGACAAACTTTCTTGCTTATTTATTAGATGGATTCCGAAAGTGTGTGGATACAGTAGTGAGACTATAGGAATCCAAGTATACCAAGAAACATCCATAAAATAATGCAGTTTTACTAATAAATACATATATGTTACTTAAAATGCATAAAATGTATAATATATATATATCATGGCCCTTGATGTTTCCTATAGCTATTTTCATGATTCAACAATTCAGCCATTTGCATTATATACTCATTGAAAATAAATGCACAGATGTTGAAATAAGAGTTAAACTTTAAAGTAACTGGGTTATTTGCCAAATTCCACCAAACAAAGTATCAAAAACTACCACAGAAATGAATCTGCACCTGTGTAGCCTAAACTCAGGTAAACTATACAGTACATGGTGAGCTTCCCAAAGCTTTAAATTATGATGCTGCCATTTGCAAACCACTTGTATACAAGACCAAAGCACGAGCACACACAATATGAAGCAAGGAATGTTAACCTTTCAGCAATGGAAAAAAGTAACATGGTCTGATGAGTAATCTTTTACTGTGTTTATCACAGTGTATCTAGGAAGAGACTCAAAGGATACCTTCAACTCACAATGTCAATTTGCCAACTGTGAGACATGGTGGGGAATTACTAGTAGTGTGGTCAACAAAGATGTGGTAGTCATCAGGTGCGATGTTGGTTCTGTATCACTGTATAATGGCCAAGGATTAAAAAAATGAATAACAAAAAAAAAAAAAAAAAAAAAAAAAAAGGTAATTTTACACACCCTCTTTGCCCTTATGAAATTTTCCTGATCCAGGATGATAAGGTCCTTATACACAATCCTAAACTATTTCAACTGTGCTTTCATGTACACCAGCATGGAATTAAACATCTTCCACACTCTCCTAAATCACCTGATCTAAAAATTATTGAGATGTTTTCAAAAATTTGAACCAGAGAATAAGTACATTCTCAACTCCTTCATTCCTGGCAGGAGTAGAGGCTTTTTTTCTTGAATCACAGCATAATAACCCAATACAAACAATATAACACTTCTATGAAAACATTCCATGATGGATAAAAGCTGTTCAAAAGGCAAAAGGTTGTTATTAGTTCCTTTACACTGATTTAAATATTTGGGTGTTTCTGTTATTTTATTCACCCATGTAACAGTTTTTTTTGTTTTTTAAAAGACAGAATCACTTTTTTTTTTTTTAAATTTAACATTCATATAATTTAAGCCTCAAATTACACTGTTGCTAAAAATGACAACATCAAATGTACTTGCTCCTCTAGCCATTACTAGCACAGTCACAGCAAGATCCCCAGTGTTAAATGAACACCTAGAGGATGAATATGGAAACACTCTTTCCATATTCAAACTTGCAACTGTTACATTAACACTATAATTGTTAATTTAGCACTGACTTTTGTTGTGTACAATTAATGTTTCATTGAAGGCTACAGGTAGAGAATTTAGTATGTTGGTCTATCATAAAAGCCCACAAAAGATGTAAAAAGATATATTTTTTTTTCTGTTTACTTCAGCACCTTGCCATTTTGATATACAGTTTAATAAAAAGACAAGTTTTAAACTTAAAGACTGTCTCTAACATTATCTGCCAAACCTTCTCAATTTTAGTGTTTGTGCTTCGAGTTAAAAACATGTGAACATGCAGGCAAATTAGAAATATTAAAACAAAATGGAATGCAAAATAATACTAGAATAAAAAATACCTTGAAGAGCTACTTCGACAACAGCAACAGTAACAGCACACTATGACACTCAACAAGATGATCCCACCTACTACTGCCATTGCAATAATGAGGGCCTCAAAGTTCACTGAAAAAATGAAAGAAAAAAAAAAGTTAAATGAAATTATATTACCTTTCAAGGTAAAGATGCTTTAACCAACATAAATATAAATTTGGTATTATCTTTGTTTTCAAATTCCAATATTATATAAACACATTAAATTAAAATATTGTCATAAATGGTGCATCATATAAACAGAACAGTAAACAGAAGGTTTACTAAAAAACTTGAAAACTAAATGGCTTCACATACAGTATACCGACTTTTAAGGACCCAACAAAAGAAGAAATTGCACCTTTTAAATTACACTGCAAATTGAAACAAAGTCAAAAAACTGACACATTTTAAAAAATCTGCAGTATTTTAACAGACATATAAATGTTTTCAAAAGACATAAATTAAACTGAGAAAGTATTTGCGGCTCAGATAACACATGCTACAGTGTGTCAACAGCTTTCACCCACTACTTCCTTTGTGACTAGTATTATAATAGAGAATAAGATTATCACTTCAAGCAGTTCTACCAGAATACAGATTGGCTGCTATAACAATTAGTTGGATAATAATACATTTCAGGGGTGGAAAGTCCCAGGCATTCATGAACTATATGGAGAACATCTGTGTTTCAGCTGTTTATCAATAAAGCAATGCTGCCATCTCTTGGCATAATGCTGCCAATTCATCCTGTAAGATAATTAAGGACTAGACTATAAAAGACTGCTTGGAAAACATCCTGATTTTGCAAGTCTTTTGCCACACTGAAGCTTAAAATATAAAGCATTTTCAGAAACCCTAGACAATTAAATTCTCTACTTATGACTATTACTTTATTTCCAGCAGTCAAGTAAATACAAGCATTTAATGTCAACACAGGTAATAACGAAGGAAAGGCATCATACAGATATTCTTGGCTGTTTTTAATAATGTTGATTAAACACCTATGCTGTGGAACCTACCTAATTTGAATGCAGCCTGAAAATTCATTTGCTTCAAATCTTAACTTGTAGACTCTGTGTGATTCTCACTTTACTCTATTCACAGTGGAGACTTTCTTAAATTACAGCAAAAATGTATATATAATCAATTGCAAAAATGTATATATAATCAATTCAAGTCCAAATTTCAACAAGCTGGATGCATTCAGGTGTTTAGGGCTTTCCCTTGTAATAAGCTTTTGAAAGACATTTTGCCATACAGCTGGGGCCCTTGCCCAGTCGGGACGCCTCTATGCTGGAAGGACTGGAGGAGGGAATGTATCCAGAGCATTACCTCCCCTGGAGCACTACGTGGCAGTCCCCGTGGATTACAGCGGTGCCTCGGAATCCCACAAGGCTCCATGGGAGCTGGAGTTTGGTGCAGCCCTATTGGGTTCTGTGCAGCAGCTGCTGAGTCCTTTATTGCAGCTCTTCCGCCACACCTGGAAGTGCTCCTGAAAGTAGACCAACGAGCACCTGAAGCACTTCCAGGTGCCTTATAAAAGGAGCCAGCAGACACTACTCCAGCAGCCAGAGTCAGGTGGAAGAGGACAAAGCTTGCCAGGAGGTGTGGAGGCGGACGGGGAAGAGAAGAAATGTGTGTTCTGGGTTTAGTGCTTATGTTGGAACTTTGCTGTTTCATACGGGAAAAGAAAAAATAAATTAATAAAAATGTGTGCCCAGAACGTGTGTCCCACGTCTGTCTGTGTCGGGTTTGCATAAACAAACACTGAGCCTCATATATTAAGCAACTGTCTAAAAGAAAATGTGCACAAACTGATTATACATTTATGTGCAGTGCAAGCCCACTCTATGACTAAATGTCACATCCTGAATATAAGTACAAACACTGCAAATGCTATGAAAGTAATGATGTATCTCATTTTCTGTCACATTTTCGTGATGGGGTCAAATGCATCAGTGCAACCATCCATAGCACCTGGTTCCAGCAGTACAAGCTGCTATAGAAGTGGGTCTAATCCTCTTCAAGAACCTAAAAAACATTGTTGCACTGAACAGAAGAAAAAAAAAAAAAACATTTGTAGTCTGCATATAAATATTTGAAAATAGCTATATTTCAATTCAAAATGCTACTACGCAACTCAAATTTTTTGAGCTTAAGTCCTGAAGGGGGAAAAAAATGCATGCTGCTTTTGGTACATAATTGTCTGCTGTACACTCCCTACTCATCAACCATTTAACTTGTGATTTGATAGCTTACGTTCTTAACTGAGAAAAGAGGAAGTTGATAAAAAAAAAACAGACTGCTAAAAAACAAAATTACTTGGTTTAGTACCGTTTGTATCTTTTGTCTTAGAAATACTTGTCTAGAGAATTTTTAACCCATCTTAAACTTTAAAGAATCAGGTGACCACCATATTTGAAGGTGAATAAAATGGCATTTGAAAGGATTGGGTAGCATTTTCTGATAAATATAGGCTATTCTAGTTCAAAACTTGTTTCTTATAAATGCTTATAAAAATTATAGTTAAGTTTGAATGCTGGGTAGGTTTGTAATGAGCACTATTTAAGACAATCATTTATCAAAATGTAGAAAACAACACATGCATCGCTCATATAAAACTAATACATTCAACATTCATTGACCACATGCATTTCTACAGTCAGTGTGTTTGAACTGTATGTGCAAACATATGAATTAACAAAATAGCAGTCATTATAGGACAGCACATTTGTTATGCATTACTTAACTCTATCATTATACAATAAAAACAACACACAAAGTTGAAGACTTGGCAGTGAAACCTGCACTGGAATAATGTGTTTTTTACATGTGAAAGAAGAAAAAACAAACAAACACACACACACACACACACACACACACACACACACACACACACACACATATATATATATATATATATAGTGCTCCCTCCTCGATCGCGGGGGTTGTGTTCCAGACACCCCCGCGATAGTTGAAAATCCGCGAATTAGAAACCATATGTTTATATGGTTATTTTTATATATTTTAAGCCCTTATAAACTCTCCCACACTGTTAACATTATTAGAGCCCTCTAGACATGAAATAACACCCTTTAGTCAAAAGTTTAAACTGTGCTCCATGACAAGACTGAGATGGCAGTACTTTCTCACAATTAAAAGAATGCAAACATATCTTCTCTTCAAAGGAGCGCCGTCAGGAGCAGAGAATGTCAGAGAGAGCGCTCGCTAAGAAAAGCAAACAATCAAAAAATCAATACGTGCTTTTAAGTATGCAGAAGCACCACGATAAGGCGGCATTTTGTAGAGGAGCGTCCGTATCCTCTAGGCAAACAGCCTCTGTGCAAACAGCCCCTCTGCTCACACCCCCTCCGTCAGGCAGAGAGAGTGAGAGAGATAGAGAGAAGCAAACAATCAAGCACCGCGCGGGAAGCATATCTTATATCTTTGAGGAGTTTTATTTAATATGTAATACATGCTCTGATTGGGTAGCTTCTAAGCCCTTGTATGAAATCAACTGGGCAAACAAACTGAAGAAGCATGTACCATAAATTAAAAGACCCATTGTCCACAGAAAGCCGCAAACCAGCGAAAAATCCGTGATATATATTTAGATGTGCTTACATTTAAAATCCGCGATAGAGTGAAGCCGCGAAAGTCGAAGCGCGGTATAGAGAGGGATTACTGTACACACACACACACACACACACACACACACACACACAGAGTTAGGTCCATAAATATTTGGACAGAGACAACTTTTTTCTAATTTTGGTTCTGTACATTACCACAATGAATTTTAAATGAAACAACTCAGATGCAGTTGAAGTGCAGACTTTCAGCTTTAATTCAGTGGGTTGAACAAAAAGATTGCATAAAAATGTGAGGCAACTAAAGCATTTTTTTTTTTTTTAACACAATCCCTTCATTTCAGGGGCTCAAAAGTAATTGGACATTTGACTCAAAGGATATTTCATGGGCAGGTTTGGGCAAGTCCATCATTATGTCATTATCAATTAAGCAGATAAAAGGCCTGGAGCTGATTTGAGGTGTGGTGCTTGCATGTGGAAGATTTTGCTGTGAACAGACAACATGTGGTCAAAGGAGCTCTCCATGCAGGTGAAAAAAGCCATCCTTAAGCTGCGAAAACAGAAAAAATCCATCCGAGAAATTGCTACAATATTACGAGTGGCAAAATCTACAGTTTGGTACATCCT
>JANRMT010062842.1:12618434-12632564 GCA_026402145.1 Polypterus bichir lapradei | reverse complement strand
GAACAGGATACACCTTTTACAGGCATATTGTCATATATGTCTGTTTCCATTTCTTTAAAATGAATCTACTTATACAATTACAGGAAAGCAATGAATAGTCTGAGTAGGTTGTGTTTACACAAAATAAACTGTTAATTTTACGGATAAAAAGAAAGATAATTACATAATGTAACAAAGAGGAATGCTTTGTAGAAGTTTCTCTCTACAAAAAAAAAAAAGCCCACTTAAGGTTATTTCACTGTACAAAACCAACAACATAAGACTGAAAGAAAGAAGAAACAATAATACACAGGAAAACACAACAACAAAAGGACATGTCTTCCTCGACACGTTTGGACTAACCAATTTAAGTGCTCCTTTCTACTTTTCAACCACAGTTATTCTTAAAACTCCAGCTGCCTGCTACTATTCCTTGCCAGGCTAACATTTGACTCTGCTCCTCATCCATAGCTAAGCTTGTCTGAGTAAAGACATGGGGGCCCTCATAAGGAACTCTCAGGGGTACTTAGTGGAACACTGCACCCTACCAGAAGGACTTTCATAATATCTCTGTTTCTACAGACACACCTACAAATACTGCAGAAGCCTCTGCAGGACCATTAACTCTTTCATCAGAATACTGATGCTGCATACTACTGGGTTGGGATACTACAGCTACCACAAAGTTCAGCTACAGGCAAGACTCGGCATAGCAATTAAGCCTGATAAGTGCTTGATATACTATCTTGCTATTCCCTAAATCCTCCTGCTTTCCCTTACAATAATGTGTTCATGTAAACAGGGCAGCAAAATGGCATTTGCTAGAACTACCGTCTTATGGATCCGACATCCTCAGTTTGAATCTTACACGTAGTCACTGCCTGTGTAAAGACTATATGACTGTTTGAAACTGATGTCCTTCAATATACCCAGAGGCATGATGGTTAGGTAAACTGGTGACTCTAAATTGGCCCAAGTGTGAGTGAGTGTTTGTGTCCACCTAGTACATTTACTGGCACCCTGTTCAGTGTTTTCTGAATTGTACCAGGTGCTGTTGGTAAACAGTCAGGCCTCCTTTGATCTTGAAATGGATTAAGTGCATTTCAGAATGAATGTGTGTACGTATGTGTGTATGCCTGAATGTAAAATGAGGAATTTGAATCCAGTTTTCAAAAAAACTCTGTAAATCTTTGGCATTGGCTTTAATAAGGTCCAATCCGACCACTATGTAGAATGACCACCCATAACCCTCAAAGACAGAGAAATAGAGACCTCTTAGTGCACAAGGAATTTGCATTTGGTATTAAGCTTAGCTTTGGAACCGTTTGTATTGTGTTATTATTTTTGAATGCTGCTTGGGTAAGAACTGTTACCTAAGTAAATAATACCAAGTCAGAAATTCTTATTCAGCATAGTCCACTGCCTTTAACTTGACTGATCCTGTAATCCATTGCCCCTCACCAAACTTCAGCTAACATAAAACACAGACCTATATGAGGAAGAAAATGATTCTAGGAAAGCTTAGATTAGCCTAGTCTAGCCAAATGAAAGGCTCTATCAATGACCAGGCATTGAAAAAGTATTTCTATAAAAAAAAAAATATGACTAATAAATCTGTTAATATTGAATGTACTGGAATTATATTCTGTGGACCACTAGGGGGAGCACCAGCCGCCCCAACCTGACACAAACAGACAGATGTGGGACACAAGTGTAATCACACTCTCGTTTTTTTTTTGTTTTTTTTTTTTTCTTTTCTCCGTGGAAAACACCTTCCTCCATTTCCCACATACACAGCATAGTCACAAGCACAGCCAAAAGCACATTTCCCTTTTTTCTCTTTCTTGGCCTCCACTCCTCAAGGCAAAGCTTAAGTGTTCTCACACCCGACTCTGGCTCTTGGAGTCGTGGCAGCTGGTTCTTTTTTATAAGGCACCCGGAAGTGCTCCATGTGCTTGTTCACCTAGTTCTGGCAGCACTTCCAGGTGTGGCAGAAGTGCTGCAATTAAGGGTTCAGCAGTAGCTGCAGCACCCCCTGGCGACACCCACAGAACCCAACATGGCTGCACCAAACTCCAGCTCCTGTGGAGCCTTGCAGGAGTCCAAAGCACTGCTGCAACACAGGGGGGCTGCCACCTAATGCTCCGGGGGAGGTAATGCTCTGGATATGCTCCATCCCCCAGTCCTCCAGCGTAGACGTGACCATATGCCACAACTGCTTCAAATCAAATATTGCCAAGTACAAACAAAATGCAAAATCCTGGTAAAATTTTATTTGCCAAATCAGTACTCATTGCTTAAGTTCACAGTTTGTAAATGAACGTCTTAAATGACTAACTAGTGTGTTGCAGCAACAGGTTAACAAATTAAATATTAAAATCAGTAACCATAATTAATTAAATGTGGCTTGTAACAAAAAGAGATTGAGTTGGTGTTGGATTACCTCTGTAGCCTTTTACCCTTTAATAGGGAAGCAAAGAACTGGCATTAAGGGTTTAGTGGGCTGTTCACTGTTACATTGTCCTGCTGTGAGTGAACATTACAATAAAGGCAAATTCGTTTATGATACTGTTAAGTGTAGGAAAGTGCTCTTTGTTTTACAGTTGCTTACCTGCATACATCCTAGCAAAGCACAACTTCTGTGATTTTTGTGGGGCTGTTCTTTTACAGAGAACTTGCTGAACATATTATTGGTAGTTCAGATGGATATTTGTGCCCCTACAGGTTTCTCAAATTAACCAAAATTAGCCATCAACTGCCTTAAACTCACATTCCCATCTCCTTTGTTTGCTGAAAGTGACAATAAGCACTTCATGCAGATAAAGTATTTGGTTTTGTCCAGGCCTGTAGAAGTTAGGTCTTGGGTGAAGTATTACTGCAATTTTCAATTAATCCATTACTGAAGCTAAGTAACACAACTCAAATTTACAGGAACTGAAGACTATCCTGGCAGAATCAGACACAAAGCAGAAACCAATCTTGCATGGGGTTAACCCATGGACATGCACACACTTACTGGCCAACTGGAAGCCACCAATCATCACCAATTACCTCAACATGCACGTCTTTGAGATGTAGATGGAAAACAGACAGACACGCGGTCCAGTCCCCACCCTCCAGAAGTGACCCTCTATCTGCTGCAACCAGGTGTAACCTTGGCCTAGTTCCAGCCACTCGGGTCCCCAACAATGAGGATCTTACGAGCTGGATCACCCTCGGGGAAACGCACCACATGGCCATAGTGCCGTAACTGACCCTCCCTCACAATGCAGGTAATGTGCCTCATTCGGGACTCCATGAGCAACTGCTCATTCGACACAAAGTCAAACCAATGGTACACAAGGATTTCTAGAGAGACACAGTACCAAAGGAGTCCAGTCTTCGTCTTAGGTCACTGGATAGCGTCCAAGCCTTGCAACCATATAGCAAGACAGGAAGCACCAGGGGCCTCATGTATAAACGTTTCCACGTTCAAATCACGATGTATAAAACCTAAACTTGGTGTAAAGCCACGCACATTTCCACGGTTGCTCAAAACCTGTCGTATGCAAATTCTCCGCTCGGTTTGGCAGACTGGCAGCACCCAGCGTCAAAACAGTGCTACTGTTCCTGTGTGGTTTATCAACCTAATGCGGCTTTATAAATACACTGAAATTAACCACATATTGTTTATTAGTTTAATGTATCCGATTGTAATTAACCTGTAACAATATAATGGTCCACAGAATGGTCAAACTATTCAAAATACAACAGCTGCTTTAGCGTTGTTACTCTCACTGCACCTTCTTCTTTCAGCTGCTCCCATTAGGGGTTGTCACAGTGGATCATCTTTTTCCATATTATTCTCACTGCACCACTCAGAGTATTTATATCACTACATCGGAGTGTAAATCACAGGAGTACAGCAGCTGATCGGAAAGAGAATTATTGGTATACAGCATCAAGCACACACTGCCTCAGCCATTCGCTATTTGAACTGGTCGCTTCCAACAAACACTTCAGAGCCTTTCCTGTTTGGACCTTGCGGTTCACAAACAGTTTCATCCCAAGAACAATACACACACTCAATCAGTCCATCAAGTGCTACTTGTAGAACTGTTTGTACTTGCAAGTTTACAGTGAGGTAATTGTACTTATGACACAGTTATAATATTGCACAACCTGAGCCACTTTATAAAGTGCATATTTACATATGACGATATCATTTTTAAGATGAAATGCAGCAAAATATATATTTATTACATTATACAGATAAAACTTTAACTACACGGTGCCGCAGCACTAGCAAGTAATTACAGCTTCGTTCACGGTTGTACCTGCCTTGCGCTGTATTCTTGCTGTGGCTGGCGCGACACTGGAAGGATAGATGGATAGAATAATTAAACATTACAAAGATATTTCAATGTTCCTTAAAAGTTTTGAAGAATCGGCGTTCTAAGCTTACAGATGGCTTAACATCTATTACAGAGGTGATTTTGTGGCGATTGGGTATTTAGAGAAAGAAAAGTAAGGACAGGAAATGGAGGTTAGTACATTTGAAAGAGACAGTACTGCTGCAATAAAGCATTTCATCGAAGGTCGCACACAGTGCAGCAAGCATCTTGCTCAAGACATGAACAATCACTGTGCCACCGTGAGAAACTAGTAAATTAAACGATTTTAAGATGAAGTTTATGATGTTCTACTTTAATGACAAAATAAAACTACGTGATTAAAGTGGAAATTTCAAGATTAAAGTTGACATTTCGTGCTTTTTTCACACTGTAAGAGCCATTTTCCTAGTTCTATAAAATATATGAATATTTATTAAATGATAATGCATAAAATATGGGAGGTTCCTATAACCCCCATGAACAGAATTGAGTTGGTATTTTCCTGTCATTTCTTAACAGTTTTTGAGTAAACAATGTTCGTTAGTTAGAGTCTAGCCTTGCCTTGTGTAAGGTACAGAGGCATACGGTTTTTTAACCGTGTCCTTGTTTGTGCTCACGTTCGTGCTTGCGCATGTGAACGTGCCTCGGCGCATGTCAATGTGCCAACGGCCTACGGGCCTTTTGAGTGTGAAGTAACTCTTAAAATAAAAGATTTAAGTGTTGAACCATATGTTTAAGGCATACAGAAGAAGAAATTAAGAACTTTTAAGTACAGAAATAACCAAAGCTTCTTAAGAAAAACTAAGTCTATAGAAGATACATTTTTTCCTTTTTTTTTTCCTTTATTCTATGTGTATAACTATTTTTCTTTTTATTCTTGTGTGGATTATTTGCTTTTAACTTTCACTAAATATTTTAAAACGAACTTTTGGACTGTGAGATTTCTTTGACACGCGTCTTACCCTGCCTGACTTCACCTTACACATTGGCAGCTACACACACGGTGTGCCTTTTTTTTTCTCTTTACCCTAAAAAGCTTTCATATGACACTCAGATGGTGGGCTACGACTCGCCTTTTCACGGCAACTTTAATATGTGACAACTTCTTTTTTTATTTCGGGCACTGTGCGACTTTGTGAACTTGAGCTTTCGAGTTTCTCCGACAAGCTATGTCACTCGATCAACTTCCTTTTGTTTATACCATTGTTTAAACCAACAAATAGTACGTTTTTCTTTGCCTTTACTTGGTATTCGCTGATCATTAGAGCATTAGAACACTCTAGACGAGAACAGGCCATTCAGCCCAACAAAGCTCGCCAGTCCTATCCACTTGTTTCCTCCAAGAAAACATCAAGTCGAGTTTTGACAGTCCCTAACGTCTTACTGTCTACCACACTACTTGGTAACTTATTCCAAGTGTCTATCGTTCTTTGTGTAAAGAAAAACTTCCCAATGTTTGTGCAAAATTTACCCTTAACAAGTTTCCAACTGTGTCCCCGTGTTCTTGATGAACTCATTTTAAAATACAAGTCTCGATCCACTGTACTAATTCCCTTCATAATTTTAAACACTTCAATCATGTCACCTCTTAATCTTCTTTTACTTAAACTGTAAAGGCTCAGCTCTTTTAATCTTTCCTCATAATTCAACCCCTGTAGCCCTGCAATCAGCCTAGTCGCTCTTCTCTGGACCTTTTCTAGTGCTGCTATGTCCTTTTTGTAGCCTGGAGACCAAAACTGCACACAGTACTCAAGATGAGGCCTCATCAGTGCATTATAAAGGTTGAGCATAACCTCCTTGGACTCGTACTCCACACATCGTGCTATATAACCTAACATTCTGTTAGCCTTCTTAATGGCTTCTGAACACTGTTGGGAAGTTGATAGCTTAGAGTCCACTATGACTCCTAAATCCTTCTCATAATGTGTACTCTCGATTTTCCGACCTCCCATTGTGTATTCAAACCTAATATTTTTACTTCCTATGTGTAATACTTTACATTTACTAACATTAAATTTCATCTGCCACAAATCTGCCCAAGCCTGTATGCTATCCATGTCCTTCTGTAATGATATAACAGATTCCAAATTATCTGCTAATCCACCTATCTTGGTGTCATCTGCAAACTTAACCAGCTTGTTACTTATATTCCTATCTAAATCATTTATATATATTAAAAATAGCAGCGGCCCTACCACTGACCCCTGTGGAACACCACTCTTAACATCGGCTAGTTCTGATGAGGTTCCTCGCACCATCACCCTCTGCTTCCTGTGTCTGAACCAATTCTGCACCCATCTAAAAACATCACCTCGAACTCCCACTTCTTTTAACTTGATGCCCAACCTCTCATGTGGCACCTTATCAAATGCTTTCTGAAAGTCCAGATAAATAATATCATAAGCTCCACTTTGATCGTATGCTTTTGTTGCAACCTCATAGAATTCCAACATGTTAGTAAAACACGACTTCCCTCTTCTGAACCCATGCTGACTGTTCAGAATAACTCCTGTCCTTGCCATGTGTTGTTCAATCTTATCCTTAATAATTCCTTCCATTAATTTTCCTGTGATGCATGTTAAGCTTACTGGCCTATAGTTGCTTGGATCTGCCCTGTCACCCTTTTTATATAATGGGATGATATTTGCCATTTTCCAGTCCTTCAGAATCTCTCCAGTGCTCAGTGACTTCCTAAAAATATGTGTCAAGGGTTTATATATGTACTCACTAGCCTCCTTAAGAACACAAGGATAAATATTATCTGGGCCTGGTGATTTGTTTGATTTCATCTTATTTAATCTGAGCAGCACTTCTGCCTCTGCAATTTCCAAATCCCTCAGTATCTCCTTAGTAGTTGCGTTTACCTCTGGGAGGTTATCCACTTGCAAACACCTCAAAAAAATTTAAGTTTAGGGCATCTGCTATTTCATTGTCTGTATCTTTTAATTCCCCTTTACTTTTCCTGATGAACTTGACCTCCTCCTTAACTGTTCTTTTACTACTAAAATACTGAAAGAATCTCTTGGGGTCTTCTTTCGCCTTATCTGCTATATTCCTCTCCAACCGTCTTTTAGCCTCCCTGATATCCTTCTTAATGGTTGCAATCATGTTCTCATACGCGCTACGATTCACTTTGCAGTCATTAGTCTTATATGCCTTATACAGCAGCTTTTTCCTTTGCAACTTCTTTTTTAAATCTTTATTAATCCACCGTGGAGTTTTTTTTAGTTTCCTATTAATTCCAAATTTAGGTATGTATCTGTCCTGCATTACATATAAAACATTTTTAAACCTGTTCCACTGCTCCTCGACTGTCTCCACATTTAAAAGCTTATCCCAGTCTATCCTACTTAGACTTTGTCGCATCTGCTCAAAATTAGCCTTACCATAGAAATTCTTCTATTTTTCCTCGTACTTTTGCCATTGCCTTTTCACAGAACACTGAGCTTAAGGGCTATTTATATTGATTTGCATATTCAAAGAGGCATAATTCTGAGAGAAGTTGGGGTGGGGCAGCAGGCGTGTGCACGTGCGTTAATTTCCACTCTGACCGGGATTTATGTAGCAGAAGAACGTGGAAGTTGGCGAACGTGCAGATTTATGCATCTGGATATTTATGTGCGCAAGTACATTTCCTCTTTTGTGCTTACGTCATGTTATAGTGTAAATTCTACGCACAGCGTTATGCATGAGGCCTCAGGACTCTAAAGACTTGGACCTTTGTCCTTTTGCACAGATATTGGGAGCGCCACACACTCCTTTCCAGCGACCTCATGACCCCGCCCCGCTCTCCCAATCCGCCTACCGACTTCATAGGAAGAGTCACCAGAGAAATTAATGTCACTGCCAAGGTAAGTAAACCCCTCAATAAGGTCGACACTCTCTCCGCAAACAGACACACTGCTAATGGCTGTGCCCAAGAGGTCATTAAAGGCATGGATCTTGGTTTTTATCCAGGACACTCGCAAGCCCAGACACTCAGACTCCTCGCTCAGTCTCTCGAGCGCCCCGATCAGAGCCTCCATTGACTCCGCGAAGATCACAGCATCGTCAGCAAAGTCAAGATCCATGAATCTTTCTTCACCAACAGATGCCCCACAGCTGCTGGACCCTACGACCTTGCCCAACTCCCAGTCCATACAAGCATTGAACAGAGTAGGTGCAAGAACACACCCCTGATGAACCCCAGAATCAACTGGGAAAAACACAGAGGCTCTGCCTCCACTCTGCACAGCACTCGTAGTACCAGGGTACAGGCCAGCCAGGATATCCAGCAATCTTGAGGGGATTTCGCGAACCCTCAGGATGTCCCACAGGGCAGCTCGATCAACTGAATCAAATGCTTTACGAAAATCGACAAAGGCTGCAAAGAAACTGTGCAGTTATCCATGTTTGCGCTCCATGAGAACCCTCAGTGCCAGGATGCAGTCGATGGTAGACTTCTTAGGTGTAAAACCAGACTGTTCCAGTCGCTGGTATGTGACCAAGTGATCATGGATCCTATTGAGGACGACCCTAGCAAGGACCTTACCCAGCACTGAGAGCAGTGTTATGCCCCTGTAGTTGCTGCAATCCAGGCGATCACCCTTCCCTTTCCAGATACGGACGACAAGTCCCGTTTTCTAGTCAGTTGGAATGATGCCAGTCTCCCAAATGGAAGTAAAGATTGCTTGCAATGCCAGGAGGACAGCCTTACTACCAGCCTGGAGAAGTTCACCCCAGATACCAGAGATCCCTGCAGCCTTTCCTCCCCTTAGCTGGTTCACCACCTGTGCAATCTTAGTGAGATTGGGTGGTTCACAGCTAATTGGAGGATTAGCCTCAAGGACCGTGGACCCAGAGATATCCAACGTCCTGCCTGGAGGATCAGCTTTAAACAACTGCTCAAAGTAGCTGGCCCAGCGGGTCACAACTGCAGTGTCATCCGTAAGGACCGTTCCATCAGCTGCCCTGACTGCGACTCTCCGAGGAACATATTCGGATGTGCGTAATACTTCGATTCCTCTGTAAACAGGATGTGAGTCGCTAGACCACAGATGGTGTGTCACTTGCTCACAGATTCCTTTAACAAACGCCTCTTTATCTGCCTTTGGAGCCCTCGCAGCCATCCTTCTCAGTTCCCGGTACAGACCACAGTTGCCACTGAGCATTGTGCTGCGTCTCCTCTCGATGATATCCAGGGTGCCCTGCGAGATGAAACACCTCCTTCTGGTAACACCAATACAGCCCTCAGCAACCTTCAGGGTCTTGTCACGGAAGGTCTCCCACATCACATTAGGATCGGCAGTCGTATCCAAATCTGCAAGTTCCTCACATAAACTCTGTGCAAACTCATTAAAACGACCACATAGACATGAACAAAATATTAAAACCTTAGAAGAAGGCGGCTGATATTAGAAATTAGACCCTTGAGCTATGAGCACGTAGTTCTAAGTACTGTGCTTCTCAGATTAGCAAAAAATTTTAGCAGCTAAAACATTTGCAATTTTTTTTTGGCTGCAATCAGTATTTTAATCCATGTACAATCTTAAGAAAATACTGGCACAGAGTTTGGCAAACTGGCAAATGTCTGTCTTTTCAATTTCCATAAAAAGAACCAGGAATTTTAAAAAAATCAATGCAGCTACCGTAATTATGATCCTACCCATTTATTTTTATTAGCCATACAAAAGCACATAGTTGTTTTTAACAAAAAGTACTACATTTTAGCAACTGAGGTGTAATTACCACAAATATTTTGATGTCATTTATTTAAATAATCATTTTATGCCATTTACAAATAGCTTTAATAGTCAAATAGTTTTAGCTGTACGCAACTTATCTGTTTCTGAATTGCGTCATTTATTACCTGAAGTAAACTTAAGTAGCTATTGACTAAAATTAATAAATCTCTTAACAGTAAAGAAAAATAACATATGTTGTCCTGTAATAACTGAATTGTATCAACATTTGTTTCACTTCCTGTGTCAGACTGTTCATAAATATGTACATCTATACATTCAGCTACTATTTCTTCAACTTCCCCACTACCAAAAGCTGAAACATCACTTTCTGAAAAGAAAAAAAGACACACTTTTCTTCCTGAAAATACTCACCCCAGCAAACACCCCATCGAGCTTTAGACAGAGGGCAAATACTAGTGGAGGGAATTAGAGTCCTCACGGGATAATCCAGACATGTGTTGTTGCTGTAACACCACAGGCACTGTAAATAACATTTGAAAGAGGAAACAAAAAATGTAATATAACACATAACACATTATTATTTCATTTACTCCTTCAGTTGTTAAATTTAATCACTGCACAGCATTTAGGCTAAGTTTTGCTTTTGGCAAGGTTGATGCTCTTAAAAAAAGAAAAAAAATTAATTTCAATTTTGAAGACTGACTTTAAATTGCTTCACATCTTTTTTTTTTAAATAAACATAACTGAAAATGTTTTACAATTAGTGCATAAAAGTATTCCTGTATCAATTTTGTTGTAGATTAGTGCGCCAATTCTCAGGCAGACAGCAGGGTAGTTGGTCTTAACAAGGACTATTAGTTATACAGTACAGCAATCTAATGCTTGTGGCCATAACAGGCCAAACAGCCTAAAGCCATCTCATCCCAGAAACCAAGGAGGCTCAAGCTTGGTTAGTAGTTGGATGACAGAGGTGGAGCTTAATCTTTAAGACAGGCTGTAGTTTAGTGCCACCGACGTGTCTCACAGTGTGCCTGAAGCAAGTTTCTACTCTTATCCTGTTAATCCATCTATACTCTTCTACTCCGTGCCCACAGCCCGTCTAAACTCATGCTCATGAAGTCAGTGATCACAACTCCGTCTCCTATTTAAGCCAATCCATGACAGGATAGTGACTGCCCAGGAATGACTCCACAAGGCTGATGAATTTTAGCAAAATATTGCAAGGTAAAGAGGTGTCACCACCCCAATGCAAGCAGTCTACATGGCATCTCTTCTCTCTCTTTCACGGGACCAGTGCACCAATATTTTTAGATTTGGTAAAGCTGTTTACTGTATTTTAGAAAATGGGAAACTAGAACAGAATATACAATGAGGAAGTAAAATGAATAACAATCAATTAATTAATAGTAGAAGGCATCTACCTAACATTTCATCTTAATGTTATTAATATACTGTAATAGTAATCAACAGCATAAAGCTTTAAGTCACTATTGTTCAGTAATCATCATCTTTACTTAAAAAATAAAAATACAAGAACAGGTTAAACTTAGTTGTAGATTTGGCCAGCCATAAAGGAAATTCAGCCTTTACATGACTTGGAACCATCTGTGAGTTACTTTCCTCTCTGTTGACCATATGTTCTATGTAATTTGTGAGTTACTTTTCTCCTTTTTTTTTAATCTGGATTCAAATGTAAATGTTTCAGTTTTGTAAATGTAAAGTATTCAAAGACCTTTTGTTACTTTGTATCAGATCTCAGTATTGTTTTCACATTAAAAATAATTTATTGAAAAAAAATTTGGCATATACAGTACATTTGACGGTTGGGGGGGGGAATAAAGACCAAAACAAAAAATTGTCAATAATCCCTTGTTAAAATTCAAAAATGCAATATGGCAGAGATTCAAGATATATCCCTTTTAGTGAGCTATCACACAATATTTCATTACATATTTGTCAATAGTCTGCTATCCTTAAGCTTTTTCTTTGAATGACAGATCTGGTCTATTACTGACCAAAAATCATACTTTGGGACAGCTTTTACCAGGATCCAAGAGAACGCCCAGCTTCGCAACGTTGAATTTATATTACTGCAGGGCCTTGTGATATGGTAGAACATTTTGGAGGGGACATAGCTTTAAAAAAAAAAAAAAAAAAAAAAAAAAAAAAAAGAGGCAACCTCTGCTCTAGTATATTTAAGTAAATATGTACTGTAAGAATAGCCTAAAACAATAATAAGTTCATCAATCAGCTAGATAAATAATCTTGAATTATTAAATTTCTATTTGGCAAAAATAATAGGAGTGTTTATCAAACATTCTGTTTGTACTTCAAAGCTGCATTTAGTGGACATATTGTAACTTGTGGTCATAAACAAATGGCTAAGTATTCTGCAATTAGTGTCTGACTGTACAACCACTATTAATATTTCCAAAACAAACACCATCATAGTGTGTAGATTTCATTTCCATCCTATCAAAGAGGTCAGTAAATTTCATGCGTAATGCATATTCACAGAAACCTTCCCCAAATATTGTTGTTTTTAGCATTCTTACCGATACATTTGTCAAACATTCTTCACAGGAACTCCCAGTATGAACTGTACATGCTAGTGAAAAAAAAAAAAAAGAAAATAATCACTGTATTGCCATAGTTCAACATTTTCTTTAACACTTCATAATACACCAAATTCCTAATGGAAATTCCCTAACCCTTTTCCCAACATACAAAGATGGTCACAACCTAGGATTTTAATTAATTTGACAAAAAATTTTATGAATCAGTCTTTCCCACAAGACAATGTGACAAAGAAAAATATGACAATTCCTACTTGCATAATGGCTGTGCCACATTAGTTGGGTGAGCAGAGTTGGTTGGCAATTTTTAGCCGTGGCAACAGATGTTTATTAGAGTTAAGGTCAGGACTCTGACTTGGCCAATCAAAGACATCAGTCTTCTTAATTTTAAGCCATTCCATTATTGCTCTAGTATTATGACTAAGAGTCACTGTCCAGTTGAAGACATATGCCCCTCCAAGTTTAAGGTTTCAAGCACAGGGGAGCAGGTTTTCTTCCAAAATCTGTCTGTACTATGTACCATTCATATTCCCATTACTGCTGGCCAGAGTGCCTGTCCCAGCTGCTGAAAAGCATTTTGATTCTGCTACCACCACATTTTACAATGGGGATGTTGTTACTTGGCTGAGGTGCATTGTTAGATTTATGCCATGCATGCTGCTTACTGTTCAGGCCAAATTTTGCCCTAAGTGACATTTGGGAAATTCTTTACAAGCAAGGTCAAGGGCTTCACTCATTTTCTACACAGGTAAAGGCCATCAACAAATTGGCTGAGTTTGTAAGAAAATACACCACACAAAAGAAAAGTTGGCTCTATATTTATAAAGGACATGCATGCTTTTTAAAATCATTGAATTTTGACTTTTCCTTTTCTGTAAATGGTTGAAATGTTTTCAATTTGTTTCTTCTTTGTGCTATAGTCCTTTACAGGTATTTATCATTTCAAATGGAACGTGTTTCAGAAGGACAAAGATGGAAAGACTGCCATAAAGATTACAACAGGAAAGCTACAACACAGGAATACTGGCAAAAAAGGCACATCTTGTTGTACTTGTGGATTAGTAAAAACAAAAGCTATAAGAATATGTACTTTTATACAGCATTAAAAAAATTATTCTATCATGGAAAGCAAATGCACAAAATCTGCAGTAGGTACAAAATTTGGGAAAGTAAATAAATACCAAAGATATGGCCAAAAAAAAAAAAGATCTAGACAATCTTCAACACTGGGCAAAAAATGGGAAAAGCAGTTTCATGTTGACAACTGCAAAGTGTTACATGCCTGTAAAAGGATAATTAATACTAGTGGTGTTAAAACGTTTTTGCTATTTTTCTTATCAAATAACAGAAAAAAAACTTTATTTCACTAAACAGTTAAGAGATACCCAGTATCTAATGCCCTGTTTGAAAAGTAATTAGACCCTTGAACTCTTGAGATGTGGAACTGCAAACAACTTGTTCTTGTGGTTTATCAAGGCAACATACAAGTATTCAGAGTTACTGTTTCATACAGAATTT
>JANRMT010062842.1:12551311-12588434 GCA_026402145.1 Polypterus bichir lapradei | reverse complement strand
TATATCAATATTTATGGTGTAATGGATGGCTGGAGTTCTTACCCGGCCAGGGCGCATTGCTGACGGAAGGATCAGGGGAAAGCACATTACCTCCCCCGGAATGGCAGAGGGCAGATCACTCAGGGTTAGCGCAATGCCACAGACTTGGAGCTTGGAAACTCAGCCCTGTTGGCTGTCAGTGGTCACTGCCAAAGGGGCACATGAAGAACTGTGGAGCACTTTATTGCAGCACTTCCACCACACCCAGAAGTGCTGCTGGAAGGAAATCTTGGGACACCTGGAGCACTTCCAGGTGCTCCATAAAAGGAGCCATGTCAGTCCATTCAGGGAGCTAGAGTCGGACGGGAGAGGATGACGTTTGCCTGAGGCGGTGTGTAGGCGGAAGATGGAAAAGAAACAAGTGCTATATTGTGCTGCCTAGTTGTGCTTGTATTGTGCTTGGTGCTGGTTGGAAACTTGTTTCCCACTGAATGTGTTGTGCTGGGATTTGTGCTTTCTGTCTGTTTTTTCGGGGGTTTGGACAGGATGGTGTGCTCCCTGGTGGTCACAAGGGTAAACACTCCCAAAACAGAAAAACTATACCTGCAAAATCTCAAAAATGCTTTGAGTGATTTGACTGAAATTTGGTGATATTATATAAAAAATAATTAACTGACAATTTTTTTAATTTCTCAATATAAAGCTGTATAAGTGGGTTATTCAATGTAAAAAAGTGCATCCTTTTTTTGCTTCAGCTGTGATTGCACGGAGAAATTGGGTGTGCAGTTCCTGCAAATGAATGTTGCAAGCAGACTGAGCAAGTTGTGGCTGTAACTACACAAAGAAATGGGACTGGGGTGAATGAAAAAGGACAGATGCCCTGCACAGGTGGCAAGCTGCATGGAAAATGAGATATGAAGTATATGAAAGAAAAGTTGGAGAAACCACGAAGAAGACGTGGTTAGCAAGTGGATACACACGGTACTCTGTATTCCGTCAGCTTCTTCTTACTCCTCATAAAGTACTATAAAATACATACAAATTCAAGCCAGACTGGACTGCCAAGCACTCTTATATACATTAACTTCAAAGAACAGGGGGTTGGCAAGGGCGGCTTGGTGGTGCAATGGCATGCTTTAATCAGCTTAAGAACTTGCACAGGCCACTAAAGGGGTCCCCCATGGACAGAACATACAGGAGGTGGACACTGTATATAGTTCACGATTTTCTTTCTTTTCTTCTGTTCTTTTCTGTACAATGCTTAACATTCAGGGGTGGCATGGTGGTGCAGTGGTAGCGCTGCTGCCTTGCAATAAGGAGACCAGCGTTCGCATCCCAGGTCCTCCCTGCGTGGAGCTTGCATGTTCTCCCCTTGTCTTTATAAGTTTTTCTCTGGGTCTCCGGTTTCTTCCCACAAGTATACTGGAAATACTAAATTGGTCCTAGTGTGCACATAGGCAGTGTGTGTGATCTCCCTGTGTTGGACTGGTGCCCTCTCCAGGATTTGTTCCTGCCTTGCATCCTATGATAGCTCGGATAGGCTCCAGCACTCCCCACAAGCCAGTTCAGGACTAAGTGGGTTAGAAAATGACAGACCAACTGCCTCAACATTCAGTTCATTACATGAGACGCATAAATGCTCAGACATCAATGGTGTACTTAATAAGTTAAAGGAAACCACAACTCAGTGTATATTGATTTTAAACACCCAAACCTTTGTAGTGGTACAAGATTACAGATCAAAGCGTTACATTCATATCTGACCAAAGCTACCACTTTCACAGGATCTGCAACATTAAATTGGTTAAAATTATAGTTACATTCCATATTCCCATTATTACTACTAATTATTTGTTTTAATTCAAAAGAATACAGTTTCATGCAAAATTGTGTTTTGCAGTGACCATCAACAAAACCCAAGTTAGCAGGAAAAGAAAGGATTGATCTGCAGTAAGAATGTTTTACTTGTGTGCAATTGTATGTAGCATGTGTAAGGCAAGGAGCTTGAGGATACTAATAATATTAACCCCTGAATAATAATAATAATAATAATAATAATAATAATAATAATAATAATTGTATACAGAAAAGTACTCAGTTACTTACATAGTACTTCTGATATATCCAATTAACAGCCAGCACGATTACCGAGGCCGTCTTAGGAAATTTCCCAGGCAAAAACACAGCTAGTTTCAGTATGAGAAATCAGATTAATATATGGATATTTCCAAACATATTAACTCTTGTTTCACGTTATATAATGCTTAGATATTAAGGATGTTCCAGTATGCCATAAATAAACGCGCGCGTGTGTGTATATTTTGTTGTAAACTGAAATTATTTTAGTGCAGGGTCTTGTCACACACTTTCCATTATTATATTTTACATTGTGTATAGTCTGGTTCTAAGTTGTCTTTATTACCCAAGTACATATGTACAGTAAAGGGTACATATGTAAAAGGAAATATGGCAAGCTTAACGGCAACACGGCTTTGTATAAATTCAGTAGGAACGAATAAACCGTGCACTCTGTACACTGGGGCATGATGAAAGTGCTGCACTGAAGTAACCCACGTGTAGTTGCATAGGTTTAAACAGGACTTGCTGTGAGTTGGCGATTTTATCTGTTTTATTTTTAAGGAGTAGTAATTTCCATATTGTGGGAACGTGTTATTTATCAAAGAAATTATGTATTAATCGTGTTCGAGAGCTATCATATGGTGTTCAGTATTTGAAGCTGATTTTATTAATATACTCCCTTATTAGTAGAAAGGGTTTATTTAAATAATTTAAAATGTTTACTTGAAAAAATGTTTAATGACATTGATCATTATTACATTGCAGGTGTTAGTAAATCATGACACATCCCGAATTTATTCAGCCCTTAGTGATTTCATGGGCTTTGATCGTATTATTGTACAGCATACTGGTCTGACTTTACTCATGGAAATTTATAAATGTTCCGTGTCTGAATGTGTAGATCAAAGGTAAACGTCAGTACATGGCTAATTCTGCTAAGATGCTCAAGGCAGAACTACGTGCTGATATTTAGAAAAGAGATCTATATTATTGTGTATATAATTAATTGTGTTCTGAATAATTTTTATCTATATTTGCAGTTGTCGGTATGTGTAGGCGCCAGTAACTCTGCGATTTCTTGTAATTAATTAAGCATCCAGCATAGAATTGTTTTACCTGCTACTTAAAAATAATAAGACCGCGTGGTGGATAGTGAAGTTGTGTCCTTCAACCTTGCCATTAGCGATTACAATGGTTGTTGATGCAGCTTTTTACTTTTTTTGTGTACAGAGTATGGGAAAAGTATTGTAATCGTCCAAAGATTCGATGTAGAAATTTTGATGAATCTCGACGTTTTAGACCTCCCTGAGTCCGAAAATGCAATTTTTTGAATTCTGTCTTTGCGTTTCTGTGTGTGTGTATGTAAACACGATAACTTGGGTACGCTTTCAATTAGGTCAACCAAGTGCATACAAGTATTCGGTTAAAACGTAGATTTCTATCAACTTTTGGGCTATTTCCGTTAACCGAAAGTGGTACTTTACCTTTTATTCATGCAGCTGCAGAGTCCTATTTATTCAACTTTACATTTATAATAATTGTTCAATATATTATTGATTTGATTTGTTGTGGATGGTTCTTTAATGAACATTATTTAAAAATGTAATCATGATCTTTGCGGTTTACTCCACAAATATCCATCCCCATATCTGAGTATACTAAAAAGTCTAGGAGAGACCACTCCTGACTTTTATAATATAAGGACCCTCGAATTCAGTTCTGAACTTATGACTTACAGAATTCTCTCTCTACATATTCTTATTTAGATTTGCTCATTTCTGTTAATAAATTTCAACTGGATATTGTTTAAAGAATCATTTAACAGTTTCATTTTATATTATAAATTCCAGGTTTTTACCCAAAATTGTTTTTGAAGAGACCTCTTACGTGGTCCTTTGTCTCTTGCCTGGTCAATAACTTTCTTTATCTAAATACAAAAAAATTAGGCATTTTAAGCAATACTTCAAGAAACAATTTGAGCCACATTTGTAACAGATAAACTACTAGGTTCTAGCTACTAAATTCTTACTAAATTTCAAATTTAATCACTTTAAATGATATATTTATATGAAATGCTTGAATCTTCTATTTCAACACTGTATGATATGATAGTAAATAAAATAATTACATTTGGATGATTCTAAAGTAAGGCTTTATCATATAAATAATAAAAAAAAATACAGAATCCTTTTTATATGGTAACAGAGTTGATTTTTTTTTTTTTTTTTACTGTAATGTTGTTATTATTTATTTGGCTGACACCTTTATCCAAGGTGACTTATAACATCTGAGATACAATTGGATACATATTTTTTTCCTTTTCCATTTTGAGCATAGGAGGTGAAGTTGGTGAAGGAGTAACTTGCATATGGTCATGCAGTGTCAGTAGCTGGGTGCCACGCAGCCTTCCTAATATATATTGTAAATAAACCTTGATTTATAATAAATGTTTCAGTGCACAATACCCTTTTCCTTGTGCTATTTTTTTTTTTTTTTTTTTTTAAAAAAGGTAATAGACAAAAAAAAACCCAGTTTTTTTTATATACTCACTGTGAAGCACGCCAAATATCAGCAGTTTCTTTGCAGCCTTTGTTGATCTTCGTAAAGCATTCGATTCAGTTGATTGAGCTGCCCTATGGGACATCCTGAGACTTCGCGGGATTCTCTCAAGGTTGTTTGATATCATGGTCGACCTGTACAATGGTACTGTGAGTGCTATGCAGAGTGGAGGCAGAACCTCTGCATTTTTCCCAGTTGATTCTGGGGTTTGTCAAGGGTGTGTTCTTGCTTCTGCTCTGTTCAGTGCTTGCATGGACTGGGTGTTGGCAAGGTCGTGGGGTCCAGCGGCTGTGGAGCATCTGTTGGCAAAGAAAGATTCACTGATCTTGTCTTTGCTGACGATGCTGATCTTCGGAATCAATGGAGTCTCTGATTGGGCCACTCGAGAGACTGAGCGAGGAGTCTGAGTGTCTGGGCTTGCGAGTGTCCTCGTTAAAAACCAAGATCCAGGCCTTTAATGACCTCATGGACACAGCCATCAGCAGTGTGTCTGTCTGTAGAAATAGAGTTAATGTTGTCGAGAGGTTTACTTACCTCGGCGGTGACATTCATGACTCTGGTGACTCTTCCTATGAAGTCAGTAGACGGATTGGAAGAGTATGGTGGTGTCATGAGGTTGCTGGAAAGGGGTGTGTGGCGCTCCCGATATCTATGCAAAAGGACGAAGGTCCAAGTCTTTAGAGTCTTGGTGCTTCCTGTCTTGCTATATGGTTGCGAGACATGGACAATATCCAATGAGTCCCGAATGAGGCACATTACCAGCTTTGTGAAGGAGCATCGGTTATGGCACTATGGCCATGTGGCGCAATTCCCTGAGGGTGATCCAGCTCGCACGATCCTCATTGTTGAGGACCTGAGTGGCTGGACCAGGCCTAGGGGACGCCCACGGGGGGTTGCCAACCAGGATCCTGAGCTGTTTCGCTGTGTGATGGGTGCAGCAATGTTCTGTACCAGTGCATGCTCCCTAACCTGACTGACGTGAAGCATGGACACCCCATCCAGGGTTGTGCCAAATACAGCCAGGATAGGCTTCCTGACCCTGAACTAGGTAAAGCTGGCTTAAGGATGTTATATAAATAATTGAATTAAAATAATTTTATTTAACCTTTATTGTACTGGCTACTGTACCAGACCACAGTCATAAAAAGGTAAATCAACACACAATTGGATGTTTCCCAAATGACAAGCTAAATGTAGGACTAGGAGACAATGTTTAAAGTATGGCTTTGTTACTAATTGAGAAATTTACAAGGCATGTGGCATTACGTACCAAAGTGTCACTTTAATTAGTAAGGTATTTTTATGCTAAATATCAAAAGTAAAATACTTGTTCTTGTTTTACAAAGCACTTGCTAGGTTAAACACTGAAAGCAGAATTTTAGCTACCTACAAGAAATTTGCAGAGGTGTAAATGTAAATAATTGCATTATAGGCAACTTAAATATTTTGCACAATGTTTCTAAGCAGCAGACAAAAAAAAAATCTGAATGTTGCCCTTTGCATGTCCTTGGTTGCTTGTATAGATATAAAGATTGTGTAAGGTTATTTTTTACTTTCATGAAACAATGGTTATTTTTGTGCTTAATATTGTACCAAAATAAAATCAGGAGCAGCACATTAAGATTAAAAAAGCGACTAGCAAATACCAATTTTTAATAGTGAACAAAATTCTTACAAGATTATCTTGTTCTTACAGATCTCTGGGATAACTTGGGTACAGATGCATACAGTATACTGTTTTTGTTTTATCATTTTCTTATGCTTTACAGGGAAGTATGGAGGGAGAGGAAAAAAATCAGCTGGACACTAACATCAGTAATGCTAAACAACCTGATACTGACAGAGGAGTTGCTCCCATCAAAATTCAGTAAGTTGCTCCCGCTGTACTGTCTCATTTAGTGTATATTTAGAAGTTGTACATATGGTGTAATATGACTCTGATAGTTCATGATTTTTGGAAAGTTTTTTTCTGTCATTTCTAGTTTTGTCCTTTTTTTGCTGTTTTATCACAGCATTTGGCTTATTCATTTAAGCCTACATTTATAAGACATAGGCTAGTAGAGTGGGTGGGCATCTAACAGATATTTTTAGTTAACTGTTTTCTGGTTGAACTACATACTGCTGTTTTGAAATGGTAAATGTTACATTAGAGTTACTTAGTAGAGTTATAATATTTTATTGGCAAGTGTGTAGAGATTTTAAAGGAAAACATTCATGCATATTGGAATACTTAATTAAAATGTGTTCTTTTGTGTTGGCAAAAAAATAAATGGGTATTGTGGTTATTTTACATGGGTATGAATATCAACCTGTTTGGCACTGTGGAAGTATCATGGCTTTGAGATAGAGATTGTTTTCTTTTATAGCAGAAAGAACATGTTTTGAGTTTACAATAGTATCCTGGTGAAGGGAGCTGATGATGTATTCATTGTAGTTGTAAGATTGTACTGAGCTTTTAGTGGAAATGAGTGCACTGCTTTATCTTCTTCCATATCTTTCTATCCTCTGCATCTTGTTCTGTTACACCCATCACATGCATGTCCTCTCTCACCACATCCATAAACCTTGTCTTAGGCCTTCCTGTTTTTCTCTTCCCTGGCAGCTCTATCCTTAGCATCCTTCTCCCAGTATACCCAGCATCTCTCCTCCTCACATGTCCAAACCAACGCAATCTCGACTCTTTGACTTTGTCTCCCAACCGTCCAACTTGAGCTGACCCTCTAATGTACTCATTTGTAATCCTATCCATCCTTGTCACCTCCAGCTCTGTCTCCTGCTTTCTGGTCAGTGCCACTGTCACCAACCCATATAACATAGCTGGTCTCACTACAGTCCTGTAGACCTTCCCTTTTACTCTTGCTGATACCTGTCTGTCACAGATTACTCCCGACACTCTCTTCTCCACCCATTTCACCCATTTTTCACCTCTCTCTCCCAATCCCTATTACTCTGTACTGTTGATCCCAAGTATTTAAACTCAACCACCTTCACCAACTCTTCTTGCATCCTCACCATTCCACTGACCTCCCTCTCATTTACACACATGTATTCTATCTTGTTCCTGCTGACCTTCACTCCTCTCCTCTCCAGAGCATATCTCCACCTCTCCACGGTCTCCTCAACCTGCTCCCTACTATTGCTACATATCACAATGTCATCAGCAAACACAATATTTCTCGGGAACTCCTGTCTAATCTCATCTGTCAACCTGTCCATCACCATTGCAAATAAGAAAGGGCTCAGAGCCGATCCCTGATGTAATCCCACCTCCACCTTGAATACATCTGTCACTTTTACCGCAGACCTCACCACTGTCACACTTCCCTCGTACATATCCAGTACAACTCTTACATACTTCTCTGCCACTCCCGACTTCCTCATACAATACCACAACTCCTCTCGAGGCACCCTGTCATATGCTTTCTCCAGGTCCACAAAGACACAATACAACTCCTTCTGGCCTTCTCTGTACTTCTCCATCAACACCCTCAGAGCAAACATCTTATCTGTGGTGCTCTTTCTTGGCATGAAACCATACTGCTGCTCACTAATCATCACCTCATTTCTTACCCTAGCTTCCACTACTCTTTCCCATAACTTCATGCTGTGGCTCATCAATTTTATTCCCCTGTAGTTACAACAGTCCTGCACATCCCCCTTATTCTTAAATATCAGCACCAGTACACTTCTTCTCCACTCCTCAGGCGTCTTCTTGCTTTCCAAGATTCCATTAAACAATCTGGTTAAAAACTCCACTGTCATCTCTCCTAAACACCTCCATGCTTCCATAGGTATGTCATCTGGACCAATGGCCTTTCCATTTTTCATCCTCTTCATAGCTTTTCTTACTTCTTCCTTGCTAATCCATTGCACTTCCTGATTCACTATCTCCACATCATCCAACCTCTTCTCTTTCTCTCTCGTTCTCTTCATTCATCAGCATCTCAAAGTACTTCTTTCCATCCGCTCAACACTCTCCTCGCTTATGAGTATGTTTACATCTTTATCCTTTATTACCCTGACCTGCTGCACATCTTTCCCAGCTTGGTCCCTCTGTGTAGCCAATCAGTACAGGTCCTTTTCTCCCTCATTAGTGTCCAACCTCTCATACAACTCATCATATGCCTTTTCTTTAGCCTTCGCCACCTCTTTCTTCACCTTGCGCCTTATCTCCTTGTACTCTTGTCTACTTTCTGCATCTGAATATCCCACTTCTTTCCCATCCTCTTCCTCTGTATACTCTCCTGTACTTCCCCATTCCACCAACAGATTTCCTTTTCCTCCGTCCTCTGTCTAGATGTCATGCCAAGCACCCTTCTTGCTGTCACCCTTACTACATCTGCTTTTGTTTCCCAACTGTCTGGTAACTCTTCACTACCACCCAGTGCCTGTCTCACCTTCTCCCTAAAGTCAACTTTGCAGTCTTCCTTTTTCACCTTCCACCAGTTGATCCTTGGCTCTGCCCTCACTCTCTTCCTCTTCTTGATCTCCAGCGTCATCCTACCATCCTATGCTGCTTAACTACACTTTCCCCTGGCACCACTTTGCAGTCTACAATCTCCTTCAGATTGACTCTTCTGCATAGGATGTAATCTATCTCTGTGAATCTTTCTCCACTCTTGTACGTAACCCTATGTTTCTCCCTCTTCTTAAAATACGTATTCACCACAGCCATGCCCATCCTTTTGGCAAAATCCACTATCATCTGACCTTCTTCATTCCTCTCCTTGACACCATACCTACCCATCACCTCCTCATCTCCTCTGTTCCCTTCACCAACATGTCCATTGAAATCCGCCCCAGTCACCACTTTTTGTCCCTTGGGTACACCGTTCATCACTTCAACCAACTCGCTCCAAAAATCTTCTTTCTTATCCATTGTACACCCAACTTGTGGGGCATATGTACTAACAACATTCATCATCACACCTCCAATTTCCAGCTTCATAATCATTACTCTGCCTGACACTCTTTTCACCTCCAAAACTCTCTTGACACACTGTTCCTTCAGAATAACCCCTACCTAATTTCTTCTCCTGTCCACACCATGATAGTCGTTTGCATGCACAATATATCAACCTTCCTTCTCCATTATATCTGCTAACTCTCTCCCCTTACCAGTCATACTGCCAACATCCCTCAGTTCCACTCTCTTTACATTCGTCCTCTCCTCCTGCCTCCGGACACATCTCCCCCATCATCATCATCTTCTTCAGCCAACAGTAGCCCAATTTCCGCCAGCACTGTTGGCTAACAGTACTGGTGGCGGTTGTTGTTAACCCGGTGCTCGACCGATCTGGTATGTACAGTGCATCCGGAAAGTATTCACAGAGCATAACTTTTTCCTCATTTTGTTATGTTACGTTACTGCCTTATTCCAGAATGGATTAAATTCATTGTTTCCTCAGAATTCTAAACACAACACCCCATAATGACAACGTGAAAAAAGTTTACTTGAGGATTTTGCAAATTTATTAAAAATAAAAAACTGAGAAATCGCATGTACATATGTATTCACAGCCTCTGTTCAATACCTTGTCGATGCACCTTTGGCAGCAATTACAGCCTCAAGTCTTTTTGAGTATGATGCCACAAGCTTGGCACACCTATCCTTAGCCAGTTTCGCCCATTCCTCTTTGCAGCCCCTCTCAAGCTCCATCAGGTTGGATTGGAAGCGTCGGTGCACAGCCATTTTAAGATCTCTCCAGAGATGTTCAATCGGATTCAAGTCTGGGCCACTCAAAGACATTCACAGAGTTGTCCTGAAGCCACTCCTTTGATATCTTGGTTGTGTGCTTAGAGTCGTTGTCCTGCTGATGAACCGTTGCCCCAGTCTGAGGTCAAGAGCGCTCTTGAGCAGGTTTTCATCCAGGATGTCTCTGTACATTGCTGCAGTCATCTTTCCCTTTATCCTGACTTCTCTCCCAGTTCCTGCCGCTGAAAAACATCCCCATAGCATGATGCTGCCACCACCATCCTTCACTGTAGGGATGGTATTGGCCTGGTGATGAGCGGTGCTTGGCTTCCTCCAAACATGACGCCTGGCATTCACACCAAAGAGTTCAATCTTTGTCTTATCAGACCAGAGAATTTTGTTTCTCATGGTCTGAGAGTCCTTCAGGTGCCTTTTGGCAAACTCCAGGCGGGCTGCCATGTGCCTTTTACTGAGGCAGGGGTCCCCAACTCCAGTCCTGGAGGGCCCCAGTGGCTGCAGGTTTTCATTCTAACCCTTTTCTTAATTAGTGCACTGTTTTTGCTGCTAATTAACTTCTTTTGAATCAATTTCAATTGACTTGGTTTTTTTAAGATTTTTTTCCCCTGAATTTCTTCATTGTTCCTCTGAATTGCTTCATTTCTTTTCTTAAAAAGAAATGAAATGTGAAGTGAGTGAGCCAACTAAGACCAACTAAATCAGGGCCTCAAACACCAACCAATTTCACGCCAACCAGTTGCTTAATTAGGTGCGGATTCTTGTCGTTAATTAAACCCGTTCTTTAATTCCATGGCTTGTTGCTGCTCTCATTATGCAAAGGCATACATTTCTGAAATTGTTGATTTTCTTTTTTCTAAGAGCACTGTTAAAATGTTTTGGGGACCTGAGCAGATCAACATACTTGAGACCTTAATCTTTATTTTCAGATATTGTATGATGGACACACTTTGTTGCTCATTTTGTATCTCATTATTGTTTGGCAACTAATTAAGGGGTCTAATTCTTCAAGAGCAAGTTGATTAAAATTAATTCAAAAGAAGTTAATTATGAGCAAAAACAGGCTACTAATTAAGAAAAAGGGTTAGAATGAAAACCTGCAGCCACTGGGGCCCCCTGGGACCGGAGTTGGGGACCCCTGTACTAAGGAGTGGTTTCCGTCTGGCCACTCTACCATACAGGCCTGATTGTTGGATTGCTGCAGTGATGGTTGTCCTTCTGGAAGGTTCTCCTCTTTCCACAGAGGACCACTGGAGCTCGAACAGAGTGACCATCGGGTTCTTGGTCACCTCCCTGACTAAGGCCCTTCTCTCCTGATCGCTCAGTTTAGATGGCCGGCCAGCTCTAGGAAGAGTCCTGGTGGTTTCAAACTTCTGGAGGCCACTGTGCTCATTGGGACCTTCAAAGCAGCAGAAACCTTCCCCAGATCTGTGTTTCGAGACAATTCCTTTGACTTCATGCTTGGTTTGTGCTCGTGACACGAACGGTCAACTGTGGAACCTTATATAGACAGGTGTGTGCCTTTCCAAATCATGTCCAATCAACTGAATTTACCACAGGTGGACTCCAATTAAGCTGCAGAAACATCTCAAGGATGATCAGGGGAAACGGGATGCACCTGAGCTCAATTTTGAGCTTCATGGCA
Organism: Polypterus bichir lapradei; assembly: GCA_026402145.1. Lineage (NCBI taxonomy): Eukaryota > Metazoa > Chordata > Cladistia > Polypteriformes > Polypteridae > Polypterus > Polypterus bichir. The sequence continues at coordinate 12,576,462 of JANRMT010062842.1, read as the reverse complement.
AAGGCTGTGAATACTTATGTACATGTGCTTTCTCACTTTTATTATTTTTTAATAAATTTGCAAAAATCTCAAGTAAACTTTTTTCACATTGTCATTATGGGGTGTTCTGTGTAGAATTCTGAGGAAAAAATGAATTTAATCCATTTTGGAATAAGGCTGTAACATCACAAAATGTGGTAAAAGTGATGTGCTATGAATACTTTCCGGATGCACTGTAAATTTGTATTGTTGTCCGCATATTGATTTGGCAAAAGTTTTACACCGGATACCCTTCCTGACTTAACCCGCCCCATCTATCAGGGCTCGGGACCGGCACGAAGAAACATACTGGTTTGTGCATCCCCTGTGGCTGGGTTGAGTGCAGTGTTTTATACATTGCTGGAAAAGGTGGAAATGTTTAATACCACTGTGCAAAAAAAGATAAACCTGTTATTTAAAATTTTATTTTTAAATAAATGACTAAAGAGTTTGTTATACTTGCGTGAAAGCACATATAAAGGGTCAGGATCATTTTGGTCTCAAAAAGCAGACCAATATCTATATTATTTTAGGGTTAACCTCTGAATTGAAAGGGTTTATTAAATTTCTTTACTGCTTTAATTGTTGGGTATACTGCAGTCATGAAAATTAAACATAATATTTTTTATAACTTAACTGTTTTCATACCATCCCTGGAATTTGCTTCCTTTATTACAACAGGCCTGAGGAAGCCTTCCTATGTGCATTTTCCAGTTCACTATGGCAAGACTGAAGGAATATGGAATTGCTTGATCCTCTACACGCTAGAATAATTTTGCATAACATAACTATAAAATACATCAGTACTAGAGTCACTAAAAAAAAAAGTTATATGATCTCATCATCTCCATGGTAAATTTTGGTTAAACAGAAAAGAACAGAGAACATTTCTCGTACAGACTCTACAGCGGGGTCTCCAACTCCGGTACTGGAACACTACTGTGGCTGCATTCTAAATCATTTCTTAATTAGTGACCGCTTTTTGCATCTGATAAAATGAAGGGAAAAGAAGTTAAATTGATCTTTTAAGATTTAGCCTTCTAAATTGCTTAATCTTTTCTTTAAACGACATCCAAACAAAAATGATATGTGAAGTGAGCTAACAGATGAGCAGGGGGGTATTCCATGAATATTTGAAACAGAGACTTAGCTGAGGACTCCATGCTTTTCAATTGAGGCTTAGTTACTTCTACGCACATCAAGTGTTTCTCATTAACTCAAGGTAGGAATCAGCAATCCCCAATTATGCACACACTTGTGAGGTTTATACAGCCCTGAGAAACGATTGTTGATAACAGGGTTATGTGAAGCTTAGAGGATAGTGCAAAATCTGCACATTGAGTACCTGTGACTTTAAATCGTGAAACTGTTGCGATATATGATGTGTTACAGGATATCCATGAAAAGTTAAGTTTTATTTAATTGTCATAAAATAGAAGAACACAACACTGATTAGTGGCATTCCTTTCAGCATTTGATCAAGAAATACTAGTTAATCAATAATAACACATGTATCTGCTGTTAAGATAGAGAGGTTGGGAGGGAAGCCAGATCAATGTCTAAGTACATTATGGTTCTGAATTTGTTATATTGCATAATTAAATATTGATGTCATTATTCACATTAAAAAATGTAAACATTAGTTTGTGAACTCCATACTTGTGAACTCTATATTCAGTAGCAGGAATTTTTTTTCTGAGGTTTTGTTGCTAATTCAGTGGCAATTTTGTTAACTCCAAATCTACAAAATTTATGGTAAGCCTCGCTTTTAGCCTGGTATAGACCAGGCTAAGAAATGATGCTTTGTTGCCTCAGTTATCAAGTGTGACTTGCTCTAATTGTCTTTGATAAAATTAAAAGGGGCCCAGGCAAGCTTGGCATCTCCATTTAAACAAAGCTTACATGCTAAGTGCGCTTTGTGGAATACCACCCAGTTATGTCAGTGCCTCAAACTCCAACTAATTTCACTTCAGCCAGTTATTAAATTAAAATCCAATCCATACTGTTAATTTAACCCATAGTTTAATTCCATGGCTTGTTGGTGCTCTCATTCTGAAACGGCAGTTATTTCCAAAACTGATGAAGATCTTTTTATTTATTCCCTAAGAGCACTGTCAGAATATTTTGTTGACCTGAGTAGATCAACATTACTGAGACCTTCAACTTTTAATTTTTTCTGATATTGTTTGACGGATACAATTGCTGGTCATATGGTGGCTCGCTTTTCTTAATATTCTTTAAGTAATTGATACTGTTAAGAATTACACATATGGGGGGGCGACACGGTGGCAAAGCTGCCTCGCTGTAGTTAGTCATGTTGCTGGTGTTCTCTGTCTGGAGTTTGATTGTTTTCCTGTTGGCTTTCCACTGTGTGCTCCAGTTTCCTTCCAAGGACATGCAGGTTTTAGGATTTGGTGTTGCTAAAATGACAGTAGTGTATGTGTGTGCATGTATTCACTTTGTGATGAGCTGATGCCCCATCCAGGGTTTGTTTCTGCCTCATGCCCGATGCTATCTGGATTGGGCCCATCCGTGGATTGATGGATGTAATCATTAAATGTCCTTCCTTTTCAGAGATATTGTGCCAAGGTATCCTGGGAATTTAATGGATGTTTCGGGCAATTCACAATACCGCAGAGCCAAACATTGTTTTCTCACTGTGATATCTCGCACTGCCACCTGGTGGAATCCTCCAGGTTTACATAAAGTACGAGCCCAAGTACAAACAGTATGCTGCTTGCATAGCAGCAGCATCTGCAGACATATAGAAAAGTATAAACCCAACCCAAGGAAACTGGCTGAAAAGTTAGGAATATCTCCGTCAAACTTCACTAAATCATGCATGCTGTGCCAGAAGCCAATAACCAATTGGCAAGGCACTATATCTAGTTTTCATATGGCGTGGGTGCACATACCTAAAAGACAAAATGGGTAGCATTTCCACTGGTGTTTGGTTATTCCTTCCTGAGGAATGTGATTGATTTAAATGTATTAAATAATATAGTAAAATAATTCACTTAATATTTTTCTAAATAATTGTCAAATAATGATGTGAGGTAAAGTTGGTGACAGATATAATTTGAAAACATTCATTCCATTTTACATTTGATATCTTATTTTAAAGTGTTAGACTTACTGTATACTTTTATTCAATGCAGATTATTGGTACTTTTTTTCCTCCCGTTTTTTTTTTTGAGTGGTGTGCTACTTGCATTAGGGTACTTATTTAAGAATATGTAGACTTTGCAAAATTAGAATACCTTTTTTCACAGTAGGGCTACAACTAAAAATTTTTTTCATTGATTAGTCTGTCAATTATTTGATACATCTTTTTTTAATCAAATCCAACTTTTGTGCAAACTTAGAAGAATTTTATTTACAAATGTTCAAGTAATAAAATCCTTTCAATGCTCACATTCATAACAAAAGTACAAGTATCATCTAAAAGTACATTTTTCAAAAAACTGCAAGGCAGAAGAGTAAACAGAAGTTGCTTGAAATGTGTTTTATTTATCCTCTAGAAGGCAGCAAAACAATGAAATAAACTGGGTATCAAAGTATTTCAGGGCAACTTTTTTAAGAGTTACATTGATAAAGAAATTTTCAATATTGAGTATGATTCAGATTTTGCACTGACATATGAGGATTTTGAGCTGCCAGAAGAAACAGGAAAAAGTGATGAGAGTGCATCTGAATTATTCCCATTATTCACATTTTATGGATGTGGTGATAGAGGACATGAAAGTGATGGGTGTAACAGAACAAAATGCAGAGGACAGAAAGATATGGAAGAAGATGATTCGCTGTGACACCCCCTAACTGGAGCAGCTGAAAGAAGAAGATTCACATTACTATGATTTGTTTTCTTTTAAGCTGCTCCCACATCACAATTGTGTTCCAATTGTGTTCACTTGTGTATTTATATCAACAACCTGTTCAATGTTTGTGCCTTTGTGTGTATTGTTGAAGGACAGCTGCTTTTCTGTTCATGAAGCATAAGTAGAAGTTAAAATTTCAAGGATAAAGAGTTAACATGACAAAACATTTAAAGATAAACATGATGAATTTTGTGGTTAATTATCTCTTTCAGCATTCTTTGTAGCTCATTCATTAACATTAGGTGATCTAAATTTAGTTCAAGTTTCAGCTTGGGCCTTTTTTTGAGAAGTTGTAGTAATTTGAGACTTTTGAGAAAAATGAATGCTGCACTTCCATTACCCTTTTTCAGATATGATTTGTGAATACAAGAATTTTTTAAATGAGTATTTTATGTACACTTTAAACTGTGCTTACAATTTACAGAGAACCTGCCTTTTTTTTTGATCCATACTATTCTGAATTTTTGTCTGTTTGTTTATTTTCAGGTTTGTCACAACAAAAGAAAAATTCCATGAGTTCATAGATTGTGCTGGTAAACATTCAGATAAAAAAAGTGTGGAAAATGAGTCAACGACTAATCAAGACTCCTCCATACATGAAACAGATGAACCAGAGTGCAAAAGAATAAAACTGGATGAAGGTCAGGAAGACAATCTAAAAAGTAAAAGTGATGATAAGGTGAAAGATAATCAGAAAAAGAAACTAAGGGGACAAAACAAATCTAGGCCCCATGTGAAGCCCAACAGCTATGATGACAAAAAACTTTGCCCATCTGTGACACAGGTACAAAAATTACCCATCACTTTTTTAGTTTTCAGTTCAATATTCAAATTTGTTACTAAGGTGTGTTTGTTATACAGGTTGAGTTGACATGTTGAAAAATCTATTTAAAGGGGCTACTATTTGTGTTGAATACAACACCCAGTTGCTGTCTGTGTGGAGTAGGGCTCTCAGATTATATAAAAATTACAGTTCAAATACTTTTATTAAAAATAAGTAAATATTTGCATATATTCAAATGTAAGTTAAAAGTATTAAATGCTACTACATTCACTTTTTTTTTTAATGTGCCTTTTGTATGGTTTATAATTATTATTTTTTCTTGTGGTGCTTCTGACTCATGCATCAACGCAGCATCCTTGTGAAAAACATAGCCCTTTACAAAAATGGGATTTTCTCTGCATGAAAACTTGATATAATCAAAGGGAAGAGTGAAACCAGGACACTTCACATACCTATAAATGCTGTTTAAATTTTGTAATTCTAAAGATGTTCTACTAATAAAAGTCAAATCACAAATAGAGCAGTTATTTCCCATTATGTTTAATGAGGATGCAAACCATTGTTTGTTTTCTACATTGATTGCTTAACAGTTTTAATCCCCAGCAAATTAGCGATATTGGGTTAGAGAGTGAAACGAATCGGGATAAGGAGCAAAACAATACTTGTACAGAGCTGAAGGAGTGTTTTAAAAGCAGTTGTTAGTGTAGTAGAAAAATCTGTCACTTTTATAAATGATGAATCAAACTAACAGCTTAAATAAAAAAAAAACACTTATCGCAGAAGAGATGTGCAAAATACAGAAGTATTGCGACATAGAGTGTCTGGAACAACACAATGCCAAAATTAGTGTAAGGTAATATAAAGGACCATTCTTGTACAATTGAACGTCAGCGGTTACCTTCGAATTAGGAATTCATTTTTTTTCCCCATGTAGATTCAAATTGTATTCGATCTGACAGCCCTGGTGTGGAGTGCCGTGTTCTCTCAGAGTTTATATGGCATTTCACACATATGAAAGATGAGCCTATTAATTGTTAATTACATATAGGCCGTGCGTGAATTTGGGTGTGTGCATTAGTGCTCTCAACAATGGACTAATATCCTGCCCAGGGTAAGTTCTTCTTTTGATCCTGATGCCGATGGAGTAGGTTCTGTCCACCTTGACTTTGAACTGGGTCATTGGTGTTTGAAAATGTTATTTGTAGCCTAATGAAAAATTTGCTACTCGTGTGTGGTCAGATTCCTGTTTGTCATTTAAAAATGGCATGTTACTTGGGATTTGGGGAGTTACCTGAATGATGGTGACTGCTGCATTATTTTTTTTGTGTAGTTTAATGATTGATAAAACACACAACCCTTTAAAGCAAAAACTAATGACCTAAGTGCCTGTCTGTTAGTCCAGTAAGCTTTATTGTTAAACTGTTGCTAATGCTATTTCTTTGTTTGATATGTTTTTTTCCTTCTCAGGAATGCCAAAAGAAATGCTTCTTTGGAGAAAAATGCAAATTTCTTCATGATATTCCTACATACCTGTCTTTAAAGCCAGCAGATGTGGGAGAGCATTGCTATCTCTTTGAGACTTTTGGGAAATGCCAGTATGGTATTACTTGCAGGTTTGCAAAAGCTCACATTGGTGAGAACTTCCAAAACTTGTTTAATGAAGAGTTAGTGAAAAAATGGCAGGGGCAAGTGATGGTGAAAAATACCTTGAGCAAAGAGCTTCAGCAGTCCTTGCGCAAAAGAAAATTCAGTTTTAAGGAATCCGAGAAATACCTAAAACAGATAAGTAAGTATAATAAGCAACATAAAGGAAATGGAGGGACTCTTGAACAATGTGAAACTGTCAACAAGGTGAAAGCATGTTCAGAAGCTCAGATTGATGATTCAAATATGGTGAAACAGACTGGCAGTGACTGTGAAACAAACAGTGGACATTTCACTATTGTACCCCCAGAGGCTCAAACACCGGATTTGCCTTCTCAAGATACTTCTGGGAAAGTTCCCTGCATGAAAACGCATGGTGCTGTTACTGATGAAGACATTATAAAGCTTAGACCCTGTGAAAAGAAACAAGTGAGTGTGAATTTCAGCTGAATTTGATAATTACAGTATATTAGACTTAATATTTTCCTCATAGAGTGACATAACAAAGTACTAATATTAGTATTACTTTTCATAGCAGCAGCTAAATGAAAAATAATTGATAAAATGAGAAAAAATATAATACCATCATCTGAAAAATCTATAATTTAAACCCAGATATACACATTACTGAGTTTTGAGGAAGACCTGTGTAACTTGCTATCTCATTAGGTGCCGTATCTTAAAGGGAAAATATTGTTTATCCTTTCTGAAAGTGACTATTCAGATATGCATATGTATCTGCTGGCTTTGGACATTCATATTTTAAAGGATAAGATCGGTATTTTCAAGTCAAGGTTATTTCTTCACAAATGTGGTTTATATGCATTTGGCACATGAAATTTTGTTCTAAAGTTTAGTGTTATCTATAGATTTTAAAAAGTACATAGCCTTTCCTACCATTTTATAATGCCGGGCAAAGGGGCCAGCCGGAAAAAAAAACTTACTGAAATATGTACATTTTTAAAGCGAAACAAAATGTATTGAGCATTGATCCGTGTCTTGAGAATACACACACATTGTAAAACAGCCTATACATGTCATTTTTGAACAAAATAAGAAAAAAGTGAACAGTATTTTGAGATTTGGCCAATTTAAATTAAAGACTGGCTGTGCTCTCTACCTCAGTGCTCATCTTCCTCCACAAAAATCTTTCACCTCCAGGGGCATGGTTTCCTCTTGAATGACAAAATCACACTAATTTGTTCCTTGTATCATGTTGTTTTACCTTGTATTTATGTGAGAACTTCACCTATGAAGGCCAGTGCTATCACACAAGTGATTAGGAAGCATATAGTTACCTCAAGGAAAGTAGTGCCAGAAATATGGAATAATATAATTATTTCCAGATCACTTTTTTTTTTTGTTACAAACAGAAATGTAGAAGGCATGTTTCCCTGTATCAAATTTTTTACTGCTTCAAAGTGGATATATTTGGTAAGTTTTTAAGCTAACCAACATCCCCCAGAGACCCTTTTCCCCAATGACTTCCATTATAAAACATCAGGATATGCTATGCATTTTTTTTTCTTTTCAAATTTATCGAAAATACTTAACAGATTTGTGTGGCAAATGCATACATACCATGTTTATGAAGTTACAAAATACTGAAGCTATCCTTTAACAAACAAAACTGCAATGCTAAAATGTCAAAGTGCAGCTAGTTCATGATTGCACATCTAAATCAAATAAAAAAAAAAAAAAATTCTAAGACAACAAATAAAACACATTTGCTCCTTTTTGCCACACTTCTGGACTCTCCTCTAATGAATAAGAACCTTCCTAATCAATTCCTCTTCTGACATTCTGCCTGCATTATAATGAGGCTCCTTCCTTTGCACATGAAGTCACTTCAGGTGTGCCAGCAGAGGAAAAGATGTACTGTATATGTAATTCATAAATATTATGCATATAATAATACATACTGTAGTAATACACAGTATTATAATTTTAAGTATTCCATAATCGCAGACTTTGGAATCTTGAAAGATTCTCCATTGAACTGTCCCTACTGTCTTGCTTGTTCCTATTTTAAATGCATTTTTCCTATTTTCACAAAGTATTCTTAGATTGGGGTGCCTTCATTTTGCTACCCTGCCTAAACTGTAAAGTTTTTTTATGCAGTACACTCCCAGAATTTGCGGGGGTTAGGTTCTTAGAGCACCCATGAATTGTGAAAAACCTCAAAAAATGGATGTGCTTAAAAAAAAAAAAAATGCCTATTTTTATAGTTTAAACCCTAAATATGCCCTCAAAACACTTCAATTTAATTTCAACCTCAGCTTAATATATTACCTAAAAAAAAGAATGTAAAGGTAAACCCATATACTGTACAGTACTGTACTGATGTGACACCCGCAGTGCTAGAATGTAAAATACCGATGTTACCGCTATATGTCGTAATTCATGCAAGCGCGTTTTCATTGCCAGAAGCCTTAGAATGTGCAGGGCGTTTCGGTAGCATCTTGGGGCTTTAACCATTAAACTGCAACATACTTGGGGTTTAATGCATCCCTGGGTGCCAAATACTTTTTTGCTGCACTTTTTAAGTAAAGTCACAATTCACAAAGAAAAAGTGAGATTTTAATGGGACACATTATTTTTCATGCAAAGAGCATCACAATTACTGCAACACTGATAATTTTACACACTGCTAATGAACTGTAAAAACTATTTAAAAAAAACTACTGGAACAATACGTACAAGGTGCAGCTGACGCCATTGATGAAATTCGGTAAATCACCGAGCCAGCTGTGCTTGAACTGGCTGCACGCAAGCACACAGGAGCCAGCGCTGATGATTGCAGGCTAGTCTAATGCAGCGGCTGAATCCCAGAGACCATGAGGCTACAGTTCTGCAGGGGCCGGATATACGAATGAATGGCATTGACTGATCAGCTTCGGCGTGCTGGTATATTGCACTGGGAACCGACAATAGCCGATTGCAGCGTTCAATGAATGTACATCGCCGAATATACTCGGCACCTATGTGCTGGCAAATGGCACTGGGAAATGGCTATAGCCGGTTGCGGCAGTTTAAGGATTAAGAAGAACAAAACGGAAAACGCGAGAACACTCAGCTGGAGATGCGTCACAGGGCAGCAGTCAATCAGCAGCAAGGAGAAATGAATAACACTGTAGCGGCCCGGTGCTGCTAAGATTCACACCGTCGAAGATGGTGATTTATTTATTTTTATGGTGGAGATTCCAGGGATGCACCCAGCCTTGACCTGAACTGCACACACTCACAAACAGAGACTAAAACAAAGGAAACCGGTAATCAAACAGCAAATAAAGAATGTAATGAAAACAACGATACCACCCCGTTCCCCTTTACAGTGATTATACATTAAATACAACAAGCACCAACAAAACACACACACAGTAAAGTCCATGAAAAACAGCAATGGGTGAAATATAATGATGAAAATAGATAGTCCAGAGATCCACACATTGAATGGGAATGTAAAGATAGTCCTACCGGTAGTTCCTGAAATAGTGAAGACAGGTAGACGGGTTCAGGAGCGCTCCTTTCTTTGCAGGATGGCAATGAATCCACTTACAGTCCTCATGTACACAGCCAGACGGCAGACAATCCAGACCCCAACCATAAAATGATCCAGGACAAAACGAATAAGTACAGGTAACCCAACAGAAGGCAGGCAGAGAGACAGGAACTTGAAACACAAATTACAAAAACTTTTTTTTTTTCTTTTGGTCACCGGCCCCCTTTTTAAAAGCCTTGCTGACATCCTTTGACTCCAAAAGCCCCTGCACCCTCAACAGAATACCAATCAGAGCCACTGCAGGGACTGCTGGGAGTTAGTTTCAAATTCTAGTAGAGTAAAACACTCTCGGATTGGCATCTTTCACCATCCCAAGCCGCGTTTTTCTCTACGGTTGCTTCCTGTTCTCTCTACAGTGCAGTATTGCCACGAAAAAAGCCATAAAAAATTGCAGAGGATATTTGTGGTTTCCATTAACAATTATTAGTTAGGTTCTAAGGAAAAATCCGTGAACGACTGAGGCCGCAAACCCTGAACCGTGTCTTCACGGGGGTCTACTATATTTAGACATTTCCTTGAGACTGATGGAACACCCTTCTTTTTGACGTGTATCTTTAATATAGCTGAGTCCAATCTCATAAACTGTTTTTATTTGTCCACTTTCTGTCCTGCAAACATTTTCTCACTGAATATATCAGTACAGTACTTTGTTTAAATGCACAGCACACAATGGGAGAGAGAGTCTTCCTCGGAATTGCCAAATATACAGTCACTGGCTGACCTACGAAATAAACTTAGTGTCTTGGGCTCTGAGGCAGAAAGCACTTTGCATTTGTGTTGCTGTGAGATGTATTATGATAATGTTAGTTAATTAATTAGGATGCTATATGTTACTTGTGTTGTAAATTTATGCAGAGTATTTGTGTGTGTGTGTGTGTACTGTTAAAATATTTTAGAACACCCTGATTTCTTCCAGTTGTTGTACTTTAAGCAGTTCATGTCCAGTGATTAGAAATTGTACAAAGGTAAGCTGTAAACTGCCAGGGGTTTTAGAAAAAGTTTGTTATTGAAAACTAATTTTTAGAGTTATATAAGTAAGAAAATTTTCAGGGAGCAAGTAATGGGTAGACAACTTTTCTACAGCATTGGAAGGTAATTAAGCCTTGCACGTTGGTGCAAAAATTCCTAAAGGGGCTCCACCTTTTGTTGATTACCCTGTCTGTATAAAATCTGTGTTGGAGCAAAATGTGTTGCTGTACCCTCTGAAACATTATTTGGACAATGGTAAACTGTATATTGTTATCATAATGATAAGAAAAGTGCAATTAATATAGTAAGACCAACAGCTCATTATAACAAAGGTAATTGCAAAGAAAGCCACCAAGTACAATTTCCTACACTGTCAAATCTGAAGGAAACTCTGATAGGAACATGTTAAGGAGACCCAAATGCACTATAGAATTAGAATACAAGTTTCCAAGTCTTAACAACTTCTGTGATAGACGCCTCACAGGACAGTAATTGAAATCGGTAAGTATCACTTTCAGGTGTGCAAAGAAGACTTGGAGCCACAGGTTTGATGGGTCGAGTAGTAGTAAGAAAGTCATTGCTAAAATTGCAAAATAAGAAAACAATGTTTGTTTCAGCAATGTTCCTGGGCTTGGAAACACAGACAGTCTCTGTGTACTCTGAATTTAAAGGTTAGAACAAATAAACAACTAATGTTAGATATTGATAGAGCATCTTCAAGCCATGCAGTATTACATAAGCTTTTGACTCGGAGAAACCTGTCTTCATGCACAGTCTGTTTTCTCACTATTCTGAAGTGCCTTTGCTTGATTAGTTTTATGGCTACTGATCTCTGAAACGTATTTTCTTTCCAACAGTGTCACTCTATTTCTGATAACATTTCAGTTTTCTGCCTTGCATTTTAAAGCAGCTCCTCCTGTTTAATTTTTTTTTTTTTTTTGTAATACCACACCAATGTCAGTTCAACTACATATACATGTTACATTTTATTCCATTAAGCTTTTTTGTAGGTTTTTAGAATTACTGTATATTTAATTCTATGTTATGTTTGAAGAATCCTGTTGTGTACTTTGCTGTGTTGTGGTATGTTGTTCTGAATTGTATTTTTTTTGATTGTTATGTAAAGGACATTGTGAATATCTGTTCCTTGAAATATGCTATATGAAAATATTTGTTACAAGTTTATTCATATTTGACATTCACATACCTGATTTTGGTTTTTCCTTGTTTACACAGATATCAATTTTCCAAGGTTTTAACCAAATGTGCTTTTATATTTTAAGGTGGATTTCCGAGATAAACTTTACCTTGCACCTTTGACAACGGTAAGTAGAAATAGTTATCTGCTAGAAGCAGCATTGTCATTTTCTAAGTTATGTTTAAGGTGTTATTTAATGAATGTTTGACATTATTGACAATTAGCATACATTGCTTACGTCAAAACAATACTAAAGTGTAAACAGAATTTTTTGGTAACTTAGTCCTTTTTTTAATATTCTTCTTTCAGCTGCTCCCATTAGGGGTCACCACAGCGGATCATCCTTCTGTCCTCTGCATCTTGTTCTGTTACACCCATCACCTACATGTCCTCTCTCACCACATCCATAAACCTTCTCTTAGGCCTTCCCCTTTTCCTCTTCCCTGGCAGCTCTATCCTTCGCATCATTCTCCCAATATACTCAGCATCTCTTCTCTGTACATGTCCAAACCAACGCAATCTCGTCTCCCTAACTTTGTCTCCCAACCGTCCAACATGAGCTGACCCTCTAATGTACTAATTTCTAATCCTATCCATCATCGTCACACCCAGTGCAAATCTTAGCATCTTTAACTCTGCCACCTCCAGCTCTGTCTCCTGCTTTCTGGTCAGTGCCACTGTCTCCAACCCATATAACATAGCTGGTCTCACTATTGTCCTGTAGACCTTCCCTTTCACTTTTGCTGATATCAGTCTGTCACAGATTACTCCTGACACTCTTCTCCACCCATTCCACCCTGCCTGCACTCTTTTTCACCTCTCTTCCACAATCCACATTACTCTGTACTGTTGATCCCAAGTATTTAAACTCATCCACCTTCACCAACTCTACTCCTTGCATACTCACTATTCCACTGACCTCCCTCTCATTTACACACATGTATTCTGTCTTGTTCCTACTGACCTTCATTCCTCTCCTCTCTAGAGCATATCTCCACCTCTCCAGGGTCACCTCAACCTGCTCCCTACTATTGCTACATATCACAATGTCATCAGCAAACATCATAGTCCACAGGGACTCCTGTCTAATCTCGTCTGTCACCCTGTCCATCACCATTGCAAATAAGAAAGGGCTCGGAGCCGTTTTCTGATGTAATCCCACCTCCAATTTGAATGCATCCGTCGCTCCTACTGCAGACCTCACCACTGTCGCACATCCCTTGTACATATCCTGTACAACTCTTACATTCTTCTCTGCCACTCCTGACTTTCTCATACAATACTACAACTCCTCTCGAGGCACCCTGTCATATTCTTTCTCCAAGTCCACAAAGACACAATGCAACTCCTTCTGGCCTTCTCTATACTTCTCCATCAACACCCTCAGAGCAAACGTCGCATCTGTGGTGCTCTTTCTTGGCATGAAAGCGTACTGCTGCTCACTAATCATCACCTCACTTCTTAACCTAGCTTCCACTACTCTTTCCCATAACTTCATGCTGTGGCTCATCAATTTTATTCCCCTGTAGTTACAACAGTCCTGCACATCCCCCTTATTCTTAAATATCAGCACCAGTACACTTCTTCTCCACTCCTCAGGCATCCTCTCACTTTCCAAGATTCCATTAAACAATCTGGTTAAAAATTCCAGTGCCATCTCTGCTAAACACCTCCATGCTTCCACAGGTATGTCATCTGGACCAACAGCTTTTCTATTTTTCATCCTCTTCATAGCTTTTCTTACTTCCTCCTTGCTAATCCGTTGCATTTCCTGATTCCCAATCTCCACATCATCCATCCTTCTCTCTCTCTCTCTCTTATTCTCTTCATTCATCAGCTTCTCAAAGTACTTTTTCCATCTGCTCAACACATTCTCCTCGCTTGTGAGTATTTTTCCATCTTTATCCTTTATTACTCTAGCCTGCTGCACATCTTTCCCAGCTCGGTCCCTCTGTCTGGCCAATCGGTACAGGTCCTTTTCTCCATCCTTTAGTGTCCAGCCTCTCATACAACTCATCATACGCCTTTTCTTTAGCCTTCGCCCCCCCCTCTCTTCACCTTGCGCCTTATCTCCTTGTACTCTTGTCTACTTTCTGCATCTCTCTGACTATCCCACTTCTTCTTTGCCATCCTCTTTCTCTGTATACTCTCCTGTACTTCCCAATTTCACCATCAGATTTCCTTTTCCTCCTTCCTTTGTCCAGATGTCATACCAAGCACCCTTCTTGCCGTCACCCTTACTACATCTGCTGTAGTTTCTCAACTGTCTGGTAATTCTTCACTACCACCCAGTGCCTGTCTCACCTTCTCCCTAAACACAAACTTGCAGTCTTTCTTTTTCAACTTCCACCATTTGATCCTTGCCTCTGACCTCACTGTCTTCCTCTTCTTGATGTCCGGTGTCATCCTACAGACCACGATCCTATGCTGCTTAACTATACTTTTACTTGCCACCATTTTGCAGTTTTCAGTCTTCTTCAGATTACATCCCATGCAGAAGACTTAATCTACCTTTGTTAAATGGTGCGACTCAAACCACCTACAAGTGTGGATGATATATATATAGATATATAATCATCCCACAAGTCAGACATTGGATACCATTAATTCAATTTAGTATTCAATTGTAAATTGTAAGATAGGTATTTTGTGTATGCTTATTGCAAATCCATTTTTTATTTTTAAATGGAATATGCCATGAAAATCGCTTCCATGGTTTGATGCTCCACAAAGCATGGACCAATATATCTTTTAGGTCTTTATTGCATCAATATGCTGGAATAATGTTTATCGATTTTAATGGTTCAAATGTCTGTTGGGCTTTTTGTAAATTAAATCGGAGAACCAGATAGTTACATAAAAAGTAAAAGCCACCGGGAATGTAATTGTATCATTGGAGTTATTCAATAATCTAGGAGATGAGATCACCTAATTTAAAGGCTCCAGAACTGTCCGTCCTATGAAATTAATTAGATATAATTGGTAATTTTCGATAAACTAACCAGTAATTCCAAGTCCATCTTCAATCTATCCATCCCCAGGGTCAGTACAGATCCAAACATATGTAGTTTCAATTTTAGTATAGAATTTAGTCATAACATGTTCCTCCAGCTGACTTTAAGGTTAGTTGGTACTTTAATCCGTAGTAATCTTATTATAGAAATTTTGTTTTAAGGGAATGGCCATCCCTCACATAGGGACAGAGAAGAAGCAGAGTTGCACAACACAACAGGCATATTATTAAAGGAGAGTCCGATAAAGGTAAATTAAAGTTAAAAGAAAAATAACCTGACCGGAGCAAACCCAAAGCCAAGTAAAGTCCATCCAGTTCCATCAAACAGATGGCCAAGGCCAAGGAGTCCAGGATGTTGCATGCTGTTCAATTCAATAAATGAACACGAATAACATGTCACGAGAAAAGAAGAAAACTGAGAATAAGAGGCAGAAAAATAATCTGACTGGCAACTGTGGTATACCCACATATCTATAATTAATATTAGAATTGTTGCAGAGATACTGGAAATAAGTTTGTCAAACCTCATCCGCAATGCCACACAAAAACTTGTGGGAATACCCCCTCTTATAAAGTGCCTGGAACGGAACATGGGTAGCGTGCTGAACACCCCCTATATTGGTATTGATCCTATAAAACCGAATTATGCCCCGGAAGGTATGTTTAGGGTGATGACTTAAAGAGCAGAGCCTTTGTGTCTGTCAGTTTGAAATATACTTTGGCCTATAGTCATTTATAAGTAGAGGAATGCAAGCAAAAGGAGATTTCCGTGTCAAGAAAAGAAACTGAATGTGGATCTAGCTTAGGTTGCAATTTTATCGTTGGATGGTGGTGGTTTAAGAGGTGTAAAAATTGATTGAACTCGTACTTTGTTTGTGTCCATATCCCAAAAATATCATCAAGATACTTGAAGTATAACAATTGGATGCAGGGGCACTTCTCAAATACCCCCTCCTCCCACTCTGCCATATAGATGTTAGCATAGGAGGGCACAAACTTCTTGCCCATTGTGGTACCATAAATTTGTAGATAAATTTTGTTATTAAACTCAAAATCATTACATGTCAAGCTAATCTTCAACAGTTATAAAAATAATGCATCTGGGTCCTCCTGTATAATGCCGTGTGTAGAATTCGCACTAAAACATGGCGTACAGACAAAAACAGAAATGTGCGTACGCACAAAAATCCACATGCAGAAATCTGTGCACACGCCAACTTCCACGTTAAGTGTGAAATGTAATGCATGTGCATGCGGCTGCCACCCCACCCCAACTCCTCCCAGAATAACTCCTCTTTGAATATGCTTATCAATATAAATAGCCCCTTAAGTTCAGTGTTCTGTAAAATGACAATGGCAAAAGCTTGGGAGGGAAGAAAGCAAGTTTTTCCTTGTCTCCATTTGGTATTCGCTGAAATTCTTCTATTTGTTGGTTTAAACAGTGGTATAAACAACAAAAGGAAGTTGATCGAGTGAAATAGAGTGGCAGAGAAACTAGGGTTGTAATATGACCAAGCTGTGTGCTGAGCTTACTCTTAAGCATGCAATGTACTATACAGTTGGCCATGTGAAAAGTAATCTTGTTTCAAATCTCACAGCTTGGATTGCCACTGTCATAATCAGTTTGAGTTTCATGGTTTGTTTCAATTACGACAGTATTTGCAGGATTTGTTGTGTTGAAGTGACATTCGGCATCTGTCAAACGTTGTAAGCATACAACCGGTTTCATCGATAACTTCACATCCAGCTTTTGAGAGTTTAAACATTCATAAACATCAAAATGTTCACTACTGAAATTGTCACCTGTGAATCTAAGATGTTTGAGGCATTGGTGGTTATTTGAAAGGTGCAAAATATTTGGCCATTTCGGGACACTTGAAAGCGACAACTGAACAATTCAGCGGCAGCCATCAACTCACATGCAGAACCATAGGTGAAGGGCTTAAGCATTTCACTCTTATAGTGCTCCTGTGTAGTATAATTATCTCCTGTACCGTCATCAGTCCACACCTTGATCCTGTCCCAGTCATTCAATACATAAGACACAATGTTCCTCCGGATATCAAGAGTGAGCATGATATGGCCGTGCAATATGTAACAAAGAGAATGGAAAAGGCAGGTGCCATCTCTGGGCATGGAAACCACTCTGTAAGTGACAGTTCTTTGATCGATGGTGATCACCTCGATAGACATGTTAATGGGGGTACGGTTGGAACGATAAAGGAAATGGGTACCTGAACAATGTAAACTAAGTCTAAAATACCTACACAATAACTATAATCGTAATAAATGAACAATAAAACAGCGGAGAAGCCGTGGATTAAATAAAAAGGCTGCAGTTAACAGCAGGGAGACATGAATCCCGTGGCGAAGCAAGGAAGGGAATGTAGAGACCGGAGCGACGTACGGCCTTATACAGGCAGGCAGCCAACAAACAACGTGGGAAGCGTTGGGATGGGGGACCCAATGCCGCCTCACACGGTGACCGAGCTGCAGGTTATAGACGTATATATGTACGTAAGTAGGATATAGTTAGCGTGGGGAACCCGCATACCAAATTTCTTGAACATGGGCCCATAAGTAACAAAGACCGTTGGAAAGTTCAATATGGCAGCTGACAGTGGCATCATACCACTGAAATAAGTACGTACATCGGTTTCGGTTAGCGCAGGGAAGCCGCCTACCAAATTTCGTGAAGATGGGGCCATAAATAAGAAAGTTCAACATGGCGGACGTTGTCGACCATTATGACCATTACGTGTAGAATTTCGAAATGAAACCTGCTTAACTCTTGTAAGTAAGCTGTAAGGAATGAGCCTGCCACATTTCAGCCTTCTACCTACACGGGAAGTTGGAGAATTAGTGATGAGTGAGTGAGTGAGTGAGTCAATCAGTCAGTGAGGGCTTTGCCTTTTATTAGTATAGATTCGATAATTTTCCTTAATAAATAAATGACCAAGTATTATAATTTTGTCTCATTTGTTTAACTGGTTTCTTTTTATCTACTTTTAGGACTTGAGTAAGAATCTGATGATGATTTAGGTCATATTTATGCAGAAATATTAAAAATTGTAAAGGGTCCACAAACTTTCAAGCACCCCTGTACATATGAACGCATAAGTGCAATATACATGTACGACATGTAGTGCAGATAATGTAAATGATTTATAATGTGGCTCTTGTTGTGCAATATTACAACAGTAGTGCTAGTTTACTGTGAGGTAATTGTACTTATAAGTACAAACAGTTCTACCAGGAGCGCTTGATGAAATGATTGAGTGCTTTAGAACTCTTGGGATGAAACTGAATCGCGAGGTCGCCAGTTTGCAAAACCGAGCTGAAAACTTGCGTATGCAATGGATTGAGCTGGTGTGAGAGTGTGCGTGGCTTTATGGCAAATTTAGTTTTTAAACATCGTGTTGTGAGCATGGAAACGGGTGTACGCTACATTTTTGTGCATATGCACCATTTATATATGAGGCCCCTGGTTTTTCTGGATTTGGAAATCTCTCAACAATATTTGGTATTGCCTATAGGCCCAAGGAAATATCAATATTGGTGTAAAGTGACTCTATGTCCATGGTAGAAAGAAGTGCACTAGAATATTGTATTTTTTTTCTTATGATGATGAGAAAATAAAATGTATCCTCAATATAACTCCTATGCTGCTGTGATAGAGGGTTCTAGAAAAAATCGGTATACTCCGATATCCAGTAGAATTCTGAAGAACAGTCGGATACTATTGGTCTACCCAATGGTACTTCAGAATAAAGAGAAGTTAATTGTATCAAGTTTTACAATGTAGACTTTACATATCCTGCTTTAAAGGATCATTTAACTGACTGCTGCCGTTTAATATGAGGAATGTCAGTGTGGTGGCAAATGCATAAATCCTTACCTTCAACAATATACACAATGAATATGATTTGGTCAAGTCTGTTTTGTTTGGATTTTAGAGAGAGAGAACTTAATTCATCCTCCGAGGTGAATTTGGCTTTTTACAGAAGCTCAGGAAGTAAATATATATACATACACTACGGTCTGAACACACACAAGAATTACTAAACATAAACTTATGTTTTCTGCTTTAGCTTTGTGAGCTTCCTTTCCTTCATTCAGCTTTTTCTTTAGTACATGTTGTGCATCCTTCAGAGCCTCTTTGTCACCAGATTTGAATACTCTTTTCTTATTCAGAAGACTTTTTAGCTCCTTAGTAATCTAGGGCTTGTTGTTTGTAAAGCAACACACTACCTTTAAGGGTAACACAGTCTTGGCCCAGTAGTTAATACAGTTTGTGATGGAGTAACTGAATCCTTTTGATATTCCCTTGTGACTCGCCCATCATTTCCCAGTCTGTCATTTGAATGCAGTCATTCTGAGCTATTTTGCCCTCCAGGCTTTATTTCCTCACTATTCTGGTGGTGACAGGTTGCCATCTAATAAGGATATGTACAGGGCATGTGTGTGTGTTCTCCTTCTGTAATGGTATATAGTATTAATGACTTCAATGTGTGTAATTTTAGTTTTACAATGTGAATGCCAGCTTCAATAGGCTGCATGCAACACACTCTCTTAATGCTATACAACTTTCTAAATGTTGTTCTTGTTGATGTTCTTGCTTACATTTCATTAAAATGTACTTATTACCAGCATAGACTGAACTTCACATCTGTTGCCTTTCCAGAGTTTAGGAGATACACAATCCAATGTTTGCACATAGACTTTTTTATGTTCATTAAGCTTCTGTATTTTCCTCTCATTGTCTAGTCTCCTGTTACATATGCTTTTTCTCATTTAGTCACTGCATTTTGTTGAGCATCTCACTTAGTAGGGTATGGTCTCAACAATGATGGTTCTTTAAAGCCTGTAGCACTTGTTTGAAGAATGCTTGGTTGCTTCCAGTAATAATCACCATTTTGCAAATATGAACATTCTCTCAAAGGGGCAGGCAGTCAACAAAATGTCATGTCTCCTTTCAGCTGAAAGCAATAAAGCACAACTAATGCATGGGACTTCTAGGTGGAAAGAACTGGGAACAGAATCCCAGGAAACCTATCTGCTAAGGTTCTATGAGAATAAATTTGTAAAGTCTCATGCCATTTGCAAACATTATTCTGTTTTCTACCCTGATAGGCTTCATAAATACATGATTGATGGCCTAGATATCTGGAGTTTCATAATTAACTTCTTATAATATTACACAGTGATTATCTGAAATTTGTTTGCCAGTCAGAAATTTCATGATACATACACATTTCCTGAAATGTATTTATTTTTTAAACTGTAGTGTGGAAATTTACCTTTCCGACGAATATGCAAGAGGTTCGGAGCAGACATCACCTGTGGAGAAATGGCTATATGCACAAATTTACTGCAAGGTCAGTCGTCAGAATGGGCCTTGCTCAAAAGACATCAGAGTGAAGATATATTTGGTGTGCAGGTTAGTGTGTGTATGTTTTAATTTAACAGAATGCATTCAGACATAAACAAGCATTTGAATTGAAGAATACTTCCCCATTCATCATGAGTCAAGACCAGTAACAGCTTATTCATTGGCTAACATTACATTTCATGTGATAGCAACATTGCTAAGTTTACTGAGAGATGTATACAGCTGAAGATTACAAGTTAAAAGCTTATGAAAATATTGTCATGAAGAGAATATGCCCCTGGCTTGCACATCCAAGATGCTCCAACAACCAGTAGGTTACTCACCAGTGTAGTTTCATAGCCTGCCGCTAAACAATTCTGAGGTACTCCATTTGAGGATATGAATCTAAATGTAATCACGGGAGGCAGTTCTACAATTTAAAAGTTTGTACATGTCTAAATGCTTTCCTGTTTAATTCATGAGCGCATTTTCCAGAAGTGACTTATTTATATTTTAGTAAAAATATATGTGCTTGGGACCGATGACCTCACATGAGAATTATGTAACATGAGTAATGTCCAGTTTATTTATGGACATTTTCATATACATTTTTTTTTTTTTTTGCTGTTGTCCAATGCTGATTACCACAGACTGTAATGTATCAGAAAAAAATGTATCTCCATTTTACATATAGACATGAGATTAAATTTTTTTTTGTCGGTGATCACTACAAACTGCATAGGGTAAGTAACATAGTAGAAAAATATCATTTTGGTGTGGAGTATGCCTTTAATTTTGATTTCTACAATTTATCTGCTACACTTAGTAGTGTTGTAGCTTTTTACATAAGAAAACAAAGTAGGCTTAGTTGTCAACTTAGATTTTTAATTTCAAATGTTAGCATAGTTGAAATGTGCAAATAGATGCAATTTTATTCTAATCAGACTGTAAAAAAAAAAGTTTATCTCAGAAAGTGCATTTTTTTTTTTTTTATTTTATTTAAATAAACATTAAGCGCAGCCCAGGACAGGATCCATATTATGTCTGCAACAAATAATCAGTGTCATCAATGATAAAAAATAG
Organism: Polypterus bichir lapradei; assembly: GCA_026402145.1. NCBI lineage: Eukaryota > Metazoa > Chordata > Cladistia > Polypteriformes > Polypteridae > Polypterus > Polypterus bichir. Next base: position 12,554,942 of record JANRMT010062842.1, on the reverse strand, counting down.
TTTTCAACAAATTTCATTATCTATTATTGTTACCTGTTTAACTCATCACTAATAACGAGGCAAGTTTCAATTTCCATGCAGTTTTGTGAAACTTGCATTAAAATGAATTTTGCCAATGATTTTGCAATTGTGAAATGTGAAACTCGATTAAGTGTTTTTGGGTTTTTACTGATCCTTAAAGCTTTATTCATATTTCTCTATTTACCTGTGTAATTTTCTGCTGCTAACTAAACCATGCAATCCATACCACACTGGTAAAATCAGTTCTACTTACTGCACTCTTGCAAGTTCATGTGAAAAAGATGCATATTTTTTTTTTTTTTTTTTTTAAATGTGATATGCTGTGTATTTTCCACACAAAGGAACACTAAGATGCACCATTAATTACTGTTTTCGTCACAGAAAAACCTCAGTATGTGGAAATTCACTGGTAACAAGTACATTATCCCACCCGTTACCTAGCATTTGCCAGATCCTTGCTAAGGATATGTACTGTATGCTTCCCATGGCCCCTCTCCCTATCCATCTATTATCCAACCTGCTGAATCCGAACACAGGGTCACGGGGGTCTGCTGGAGCCAATCCCAGCCAACACAGGGCACAAGGCAGGAACCAATCCCGGGCAGGGTGCCAACCCACCGCAGGACACACACAAACACACCCACACACTAAGCACACACTAGGGCCAATTTAGAATCGCCAATCCACCAAACCTGCATGTCTTTGGACTGTGGGAGGAAACCGGAGCGCCCGGAGGAAACCCACGCAGACACGGGGAGAACATGCAAACTCCACGCAGGGAGGACCTGGGAAGCGAACCCGGGTTTCCTAACTGCGAGGCAGCAGTGCTACCAATGCGCCACCGTGCCGCCGTCCCTCTCCCTAGAAATCTTTATTTAAACACTAAATGAGAATCCTTTAAACTTCACACCTAGTAAAAATTTATCTCGGTACATGTGCACAACCATTATGTGAGAGCATCTGAAAGAAAACATTGAAGTGATAATGATCCCTCTGTCAATCTTGCTTAGGAGTAATCCTACAGCACTCTCAGTGTCAGTTTCTTCTGGCAGCTCAAAGTTCTTATCTGACAATGCACAATCCAAGTCCTCCTCAATATCAAAACATCTTTGGTAAAGTATTTCTTTTAGTGACAGATATCCAGTGCTGTAAAGAAAAAGGTAGCTTGAAGTATGCAACATTCCATTCATCTTGCAGTCTTTGCTGCTGTCTAAGTGATAATATAAAATATTACATTCTTGTGTGTGTTGATGCAGTGCTACCGGGCAGCAAAAACTTCATCTCCCAGCAGTCCCTGCAGTTGACCTGATTGGATGCCTGCTAAGGGTGCAGGGGCTGCTGGGGACAAGAAGGCCAGTTATACAGATAAGACAGAATGTTTTGTGTCTGGAGTTACCCGTCTGTTTTGTCTTCCCGTGCATGGCTTATGGATTATTGTTCTTGTCCTGGATTATCTCTTGTTCATGTGTATGGACTGTCTGGTGTCTGCCTGCTGCTCGAGGACTGACCTTCGGAGAAGGAGCGCTCCCAATCCCATCACTGTTCATCTTTAGGATATACCAGTAGGACTGTTCTACTACAGTGAGCTGATCTCTGGATTACTCAAACTCCATTTCACGACATCGGTTACTGTTTCCTATGGACTTTGTTATGGACTTCATAGTGTGTGGTTTTTGTTATCTGTTGCTTAATTTGTGTTTATTCGATATCTCTAGAAAGGGAACTGGGGTGGGATTGTTTTGGTTTGTGTAGTTAGATTTCCTTTATTATTGTTTAATACATTCGTGAATTTCTGTTTTAATACCTTTTGCTTTGTCTCTGTGGGGGAAGTGTGTGAGTTGGGCCAAGGCTGGGTGTGTTCCTGGGCTCCCCACTGAAAAAATAAATAAATCACTGTCAACAGGCGTTGTGAATAGCAGCTGGATTTTTAAGACTGATACTAAATAATTGGTATAAATTTGAAACAACTATTAATATAAACAACTACCTTTTAAAGTATTACATTTAGTCTTAAAGTTAATAAGATGACGCGTTACTATGCTCTTTTTGACGTTATTTTAGAGCATATTTTTATTATCTTTATAAAGGAGAGCAGTGTATGTGTGTGTATAAAAACTTAGATTTACAAATTCAGGCTTTATGTGACTGTTTAAGGAGGTGCAAGTTAAGGCCTTCTCACATTACAACAGAAAATCGCAGGAAAAGTCCCATCGTCTTCACTTAGACAATCTTAAAAAGTCGGAGGAAGATGCAACACTCCGTTGTAATCCATTTGCCTATTGTGACATGCAAAGCGATTCGCTCCAACTAGTTCATGACTGCCCAACAAAATCAAACTGGATTGATTTTTGTCTTTAGTTGTAAATGCTAATCCTGAAGTATAGTTCATGTAATGTAGCGATAAAGACACAGAAGAAAAGTTCATTTATCTGATGTCTTGTGTTTTACATACTACTACAAAACAGAAAAAGAAAAAATGTCCAAGATTGCTGCTGAAGATGAGAGGCACTATGCGTCTAAGTATGCCAGTAGCCAACAGCAAAAAACGGTGCTTGCTAATGGAGCTTTTCATCTTCCTTGAGCTTTGCCAGACTTTCTCCTTACATTTTACATCATGTCACTTTTTTTTTTTTTTTTTTCTTGTCCTGCCCCTCCTTCAGTTGTCCGTCCACATATTGGTTAGTGGTGCTATTTGTGTGGCTTGTCAAGTATAGAGCATGTACTGTATATAGCATAATTTTAACAAATATCAAGAAATAAAATATTAGGAAATTAAAAAAAAAAATGTCGGCTAATTTTCTTTTTTCTGTAACATCATCAAATTTGAATGAAATCTATCAAAAGTATTTTTGAGATTTTGGGATATCTAATTTTTTGCTAAGTGAACATGTATATGCCTGGTGTAATGTTCTTTTGTAAAATTTTATGTTCCCTATCTTCCTGAAATATTGCCAACTTTAAAAGAGAAAATTGGAGCGCCACACTTGACGTATGGCTGTTTTGCACAAAGTTTACAGCAAGCAGTTGCAGAAAATATAACCTACTTTTATACTGAAAAAGAGGGAATAAGAGAGAAATTTGTTCAACTTAGCCCAACACAATCCATATTAAACCAATTTCAAAAAATCAAGCAAAAAATACAACATATATGACATTTTCTAGTTGTGGAGTTGGTAAGTTAAATGTGCAAACTAAACATTTTTCTTTTTTTCTGTTATTTCCTCCAGCAACCCCAAAGTATAGATGCTTCCATATTAAAAAAAAAAAAAAAAAAATTGATGGGTCTTCAAGAGACACTGGAATTTGTCATTAGTATGTAATTGCTGAATCAGATATAGTCTCCATAACAAACCTAGTAAACAAAAATAGAACTTAAGTTCTCTGCTTACAAAAGCAAATGTTCATACTGAATGCATGTGCCTGCCTTGTGATTCTTAATTGTACTATAGACTGCCTGATATATAAAGACTTGTCATTTTTATTGCAAGTAGTTTGTCATCTTGCTCCCCCAGTCCCAGTCCCAGAACTGTGGAGCGGTGAAACAACCATCTGCCATATGCAATGTGGAGTGATCTTCTGCTTTCATATTTATGAAAGCTAAACTTCAGTA
>JANRMT010062842.1:12458457-12544193 GCA_026402145.1 Polypterus bichir lapradei | reverse complement strand
GAACGACATATAAAGCCATCCTTTTTCCTTGCTTTGCCAAGGAAGCTGCCTTTTTATTTAATCCACGAGTTCTCCGCTGTTTTATTGTTCGTTTATTACGATTATTATAGTTCTCTTTATATATCACGTTGTCAGTTCAGTACTCTGGTTGTAATATGACGAAGCTGCACGAGCTCACTCTTGAGAATGCAACGTATAGTTGTCCAGGAGAAAAGCAGTTTTGCCTGAAATCAATGGCAACCTTTTGTAGGGTCTGTCCCTGAGACTTATTACTTGTCATCGCGCAGCAGAGCCTTACTGGAAATTGTTGGCATCTGAATTGAAATGGGAGATCAGAGGGTATAAAGGGGATGCGAGGAATACATTGAGTGTGGAGAAACTCTAGAGACAGCGTGTGTATTAACTTGTGGATTTTTCTGTGAGTATTTGGTGGCAGCGTGACGAAGTTGCTTCCGCAAGACCGCGTTAGCTGTGGAGCTCAGCTCGGAGCATATTCTTTTCCTACCTTGTCAATTGTGTAATGCGTTTTTTGAACAGGTTTGATGCATGAAAGTGATCACTCGTACTGGGTTCAGTCAGTTCACGTGAGCTGCTCTCTTGTGTGATGTTGCGATGTCCACAGCTTTATTTAATGTTAACTAAGACCCGGCACTTAAGTTTCTCGCTACAGCAATTTTAACTCCGTTACAAAGTGATCCAAAGTCTTGTTTATACCTCGTGTTTTCTCATTAAACTTGTATCTTGCGAATAAAGTATTCGTTTTTCTTCAGCGCTCTTTGGGAGCTCTTCCTTCTTTTCTATGTACTGCGTTCACAGTCAGTTCACGTGATTACGTGGGAGGCGTGATGATGTCACATGCAGCTCCGCCCCCAACGGCCATCGAGCTAAAGTCCATTACAGTATATGGAGAAAAAAAGATTCCAATTATGACCATTAAGCGTAGAATTTCGAAATGAAACCTGCCCAACTTTTGTAAGTAAGCTGTAAGGAATGAGACTGCCAAATTTCAGCCTTCTACCTTCACGGGAAGATGGAGAATTAGTGATGAGTGAGTGAGGGCTTTTCCTTTTATTAGTATAGATGAAAATGCTGTTTTACTGGCATTACTAGATTTAGTAATTGAAAACTGTAATTCGGGGCCAGTTGTGACTAACTAAATGTCTTATTATTTTAATAGTTATGTGCAGTGATTTGAAAATTGAATATTTATATCATCTTTCTGTTATTTGTTCTATTATCAGCAGCAAGGAAATTTAAAATTTCTGTATTACATTTGAAAATTAAACATCACTGGAAAGTTGAAATCAATAAATGATGCATTCTTCTAAATATTTTAGAATACCTTTTTCCTTATATGTAATTTTGTTGAATTCAGGGTGGTGGTTGTGGATTAATGAATCGAGTTAACAAATTTGAGCAGATTGTTCGAGGGATGAACTCGGTAAGTGACCACATATTTTATCGTTTTGAAAAAAACTAATAACTGAAGTTTTTAATTTTATTAAACTGTACAATGATATACCCACAATGTTTATTAAAGCATGATTAAAAAAAATAAAATCTTTCTTTCAGGTTTTAAATGTGCCATTAACTGTAAAAATTCGAACTGGTGTGCAAGAAAAACATAATATAGCTCACAAGCTCATTCCTGATATGAAAACCTGGGGAGTTTCACAAATAACTGTATGTATAATTACAATTGTATAATTTAATGATTGTTATAACCAACTGAAAAAAATATTTGTACCTTAGCGGATATTTCTCTTTTTTTCCTTCCAAAGCTTCATGGCAGATCACGGGAACAACGGTACACAAAATTAGCTGACTGGGACTATATAGACTACTGTTCTAAAGTAGCCAGTCCAGTTCCTTTATTTGGTAAGAAATAATTTCCTTTTTTTTTTTTTTATATAGTATAGAAGATGAATCTTTGGAATACATCCCCTCCACCCCAATGCATTATACCTTCACTGGTTGACTGTATTTGGAGTCATAGACATACTAAGAATTGTATTTTACCTGTCACCCAAAGCTTATTTTTATATATAGTTAAATATGAAGGATGAAGAATACAGTAATTTATTATGCTGCTAATTAGCCTCGGAAAAGGAAAAGTAATGACATGTAGTGATGGTGTAGATTAGTGCTCCCACTTTTGTTAGAAGATTGTGCTGTCCAACCTTGTAAGAAGTTTTGTCTGAAGAGTGAAGTGACATGCCTACTTTCATTTTAAAAGCTGCTATGACGGATGTGTTGCAGTATCCTTGCTGAAATAATTTTTCATATCACTGTCTTGGAGTTCAGATACCAAGTACTGGAGTACCAGCTTTTAGAGAAAGTTCAATATAAAGTATGCAGAACTCTCGCAGCCCTAATGCACAGAACTGATTTTAAATAAGGTTTTTTTTTTATTTTATGAAACCATTTCTACACTACATATTGCCATTTACAGAACAGTCTTTCATCATCTTTCTCAGATATATACTGTATATACAAAATATTTTATGTTTTGTAAGTAAATGAATATAATTCATACTCATTTAAAACAGAAATTTTCAATTTACAGAGGAGCATTGGGATTTAAATTTCCTTTAAAAGTAAATGAAAATATTTCACTATAAGCCTGTTTCTCTTTCACCTTCACAGGACAGAAAGGTACCTACCTATGGCAGGTGCCGTGAGCAAGTCTAGTGCTAAGGTACAATACAGTTTTGTACTGAATTATAAGAAAATGTTAGGCAGAATACATTAATAGTACTGGAATCTGACTTGGATGTTTCATATGCTTTAGAGCAAAGTGAATGGAGTAGCTTGTAGTATCTCACATGTGGTATAGAGAAGCATTGGTAGTCATCCAAAATTTGAAGGAGAAGTACAGTTTTGGTAAACTATTCCGGATTTGTAAACCATAAGTGAGCTTTTTTTTTAAGGTTATGATCCAGCCAAAATGATGATTCCCCTATAGTACCACAGTAACTCCTGACTGTCATTTTATACGTATAAGCCTGCGTAGTATAAACGCAGCTTAATCAGCAGGTCAGCTATTCAATATATTTAGTGCTTGCTTATTTTTGTAAATATAGAACCTATCTAAATACAATGCATTTCTGTCAAGTTTTAATAATGAATATTCAAATGTAATTCTGCAATTTATTCATGAGATAAATTTACTAGCTATATGACTATGTTACCATTTATTAGTGTACTAGAGGGAAACTATGGTGAAAGCTGTCCAGATAGGTTTTGCTTTTATCTTGATGTAATGTGTGAATATAGCAGAGCTTTTCCAAACAGGTTATCATTTGTTTGTCCTAGCCAAATACAAGATGTTTCTACTTTTTCAAAAGCCAGAATAATAATTTAAGCATTAGATGAGTTAGATGATTATTGGTTTATATATCACATAGTTGCAAGCAACACACTGTTACTGTTATTGTACACATTTTCTAGTAAGTTTTCATTGCAAGAAATCACAACATAATTAGATTAGATTATCTATAATAATAAAAGGCAAAGCCCTCACTCACTGACTGACTGACTGACTGACTGACTCATCACTAATTCTCCAACTTCCCATGTAGGTAGAAAGCTGAAATTTGGCAGGCCCATTCCTTACAGCTTACTTACAAAAGTTAAGCAGGTTTCATTTCGAAATTCTACACGTAACGGTCGATAACAGTCGACAACGTCCGCCATGTTGAACTTTGTTATTTATGGCCCCATCTTCACGAAATTTGGTAGGCGGCTTCCCTGCGCTAACCGAAACCGATGTATGTACTTATTTCAATGGTATGACACCACTGTCGGCCGCCATATTGAACTTTCCAACGTCCCCAATTTTCAAACTTCCCGTGTAGGTAGAAGGCTGACCCCATCTTCACGAAATTTGGTAGGTGACTTCACTGCGCTAACCAAAACCGATGTACGTAATTATTTCGATGGTATGACGCCACTATCGGCCGCCATATTGAATTTTCCAAACGTCACTAATTCTCCAACTTCCCGTGTAGGTAGAAGGCTGAAATTTGGTAGGCCCATTCCTTACAGCTTACTTACAAAAGTTAAGCAGGTTTCATTTCGAATTTTCTACGCGTAACGGTCATAACGATCAACAACGTCCGCCATATTGAACTTTCTTATTCATGGCCCCATCTTCACGAAATTTGGTAGGCAGCTTCCCTGCGCTAACCGAAACCAATGTGCATACTTATTTCGGTGGTATGACGCCACTGTCGGCCGCCATATTGAAATTTTCAACAGTCTTTGTTACTTATGGGCCCATCTTCAAGAAATGTGGTACACGGGTTCCCAACGCTAACTGAATCCTACTTACGTACATATATACATCCATAGCCTGCAGCTCGGTCACCGTGTGAGGTGGCGTTGGGTCCCCCATCCCAACACCTCCCACCTTGTTGGCTGCCTGCCTATATAAGACCGTCCGTCGCTGCGGTCTCTACATTCCCTTCCTTGCTTCGTCACGGGATTCACGTCTCCCTACTGATAACTACAGCCTTTTTGTTTAATCCATGGCTTCTCCGCTGTTTTATTGTTTGTTTATTACAATTATAGTTATTGTATAGGTATTTTAGACTTACTTTACATTGCTCAGGTACCCATTTCCTTTATCATTCCAACCCCCATTACCATGTCTATCGAGGTGATCACTATCGATCAAAGAACTGTCACTTACTGAGTGGTTTCCATGCCCGGAGATAGCACCTACCTTTTCCATTCGCTTTGTTACATATTGCACGGCCATATCAGGCTCACTCTTGATATCCGGAGGAACATTGTGTCTTATGTATTGAATGACTGGGACAGGTTCAAGGTGTGGACTGATGACGGTACAGGAGATAATTATATTGCACAGGAGCACTAGAAGAGTGAAATGCTTAAGCCCTTCACCTATGGTTCTGCATGTGAGTTGATGGCTGCCGCTGAATTGTTCGGTTGTCGCTTTCAAGTGTACTGAAATGGCCAAATATTTTACACCTTTCGACAACCGCCAATGCCTCTTAAACATCTTAGATTCACAGGTGACAATTTCAGTAGTGGACACTTTGATGTTTATGAATGTTTAAACTCTCAAAAGCTGGATGTGATTTTATCGATGAAACCGGTTGTGTGCTTACAACGCTTGACAGATGCCGAATGTCACTTCAACACAACAAATCCTGCAAATACTGTCGTAATTGAAACAAACCATGAAACTCAAACCGATTATGACAGCAGCAATCCAAGCTGTGAGATTTTAGACAAGATTACTGTTCACATGGCCAACTGTAAGTTACATGCTCAAGAGTAAGCTCAGCGCACAGCTTGGTCATGTTACAACCGGAGGGCCGAACTGACAACATGGTATACAAAGAGATCCTTAACAAATAATTATTGGCATATTTTCCCTCAGTTTAAAAAAATTAAATTGTCTTCTTAATAAAAATTTTAAGGCAGTACTTCTTCGCTGCGAAGCGCGGGTATTTTGCTAGTCTATATAATAAAAGCCTAGCGCGGTGTCCGTGTCCGCGTTCCTTTTGGCTGTATAGCCGCCCCGTAGAAAAGCCCCAGTCCGTCCCCTCTCAGAATTCCTGCTTACCCCCCTCCGTTCTTTCCCCTTTGCTTTTATTTTTCCTGTTCCCGAAAATCTTTTCAAAACAAAAGTAAAGAAATAGACAGAGCATCACATTAACGTCTTCTCCCCTCTGCCTATTAAATAATCAATGAAATGAAATAAAAAAATCACGAAAGAAACAAACCACAACCTACCCTTACAGCGTCTACCGCGCTTCTGGCGTTACAGCCAAACACGTGGTATATGCAGGTTATGAGGTGTGACGCTAATTAACGCCCGTACTACAACAGATTATATTGTTGATATACTATTAACTATTTACAGGGATCAACTCTTTTGGGGAAGTTTATAACAAAAAAAATTAAATTATAAATAACATGTGCACTTGAGTATTTCGAGCCTCGCGTCTGAGTTGGATGGTTCCCCTGGTCACCAATTCGTGTGTTTCACTATGCCCACTATGCCTTTCCGTCTTCAGCTACCCATGTGCAGTTGTACGGAGGAGACCTTACGGAACAATACCGAAACGAAATGCAACTAAACCTGATGCTGCGAGAGAGGACACATTACAGCAAAGGCGTGACAGTCGCTCGCAAGAAACGGACACTCAGCATTCACACAGATTAGCTCAACGACGTGTCTCTGCCACACAACGAAAGGCAACTGAAACCCCTACAGAGAGAAAAGACAGATTACGCCGTGATCGTGAAAGAAAGAGGCAAAAGCGTGCCAATGAGACACCCGACGACAGGTCCTTACGATTGCAAAACAACCGTAATATACAGAAACGTACGGTCTCGCAAAAAACTCCGAGTGAACGCTCTCAAACTGACACTCACCACTCACAGACATTACCGCAACGACGCGTCTCCACGGTACATCGTTCAGGGATTGCACTTCGTCCATTTCAGGAAGTTCATGTGCCGGAACACTTCTGTGGCGAAATGACTGAACGATGTCAATTTTGTGGTTCGAAACATTTCCGTGATGACAATTCATGTTGTCACAAAGGGAAGGTAGTGTTACCAGCTGTGCGTACACACCCTCTCATACAACGTTTACTTTCTAATACACATCAGCATTCCCAAAACTTTAAAGATCACATACGTTCCTATAATAGTGCCTTAGCCTTTGCCTCGATGGGGGCATTGTGGTGCGATGAAGGACCCAGTTCACGACTGGCAGCCGTGTTTAAACAGGGAGTCCTTCAACTGTGGTCATCCAACGCGCAGTGTAGCGCGCGCCAAGTTGCTATTTTATTTATAACAGCACATTTAAAACAAGAGGTTGCGCCAAAGTGCTGCACAAAAAAGCATTAAAATAAACACAATACAAACAATCATGCAGAAGCAGATTAATAAAACAACCAGCTGTAACATCCACCGCAATCCCATCATACACAATGAAAGACAGAAGAAAACAAGTAGGTCTTAAGCTGACTTTTAAAAACTTCGATCGAGGATGAAGACCTGATGTGCAGAGGCAAGTCATTCCAAAGTCTAGGAGCAACAACTGAAAAAGCTCTGTCTCCCCTAGACTTCAGCTGAGATCTTGGCACTACAAGGAGCAGTCGTCCAGATAACCTCAGTGCTCTTGGTGGCACTTTATGTCTGAATTAACTACATTATGTTGTACTTTGTAACAGGTAGCCAATCCTAATTATCCATACAAATTCGAATTGAGGGAAATAGATATAACTTTATTTGTCACCGGGGAATTTTTTACTTTTTATAAAAGCTCTTTAAATAAACAAATAATTACATAAAAATATACACATTAGGTGTATGTATATGTATTTGTGTGTGTGTGTGTGTGTATGTATATCCCCTTACGATGCAAAAGTGCGTACACCTGACAAGCCCCAATAAGGGCAAAACACATGTTGTGTACTCTTTTTTTGTATTCTTTGGCAGATACTGTACAACATACAGTATCTATGATCTGCTTCTCGCAACTGGGAGAACATGGATGTTTGCCATCTGGCCATACAATTGCAAGTGTTACCTGGTAGGTAACCACCCAAATAATTAGACGGTGACCTAATAAAGTCATACTCTGATCTTCACCTTGTCAAATAAACGAACCAGCTGCCATGGCGCAACGTCAGAGGCTTCACCTCAGGTGTTGATGTTAGAGGTTCAGTCCCCATAAGGGGATACAAAAGTGCATACACGTCACAAACCCCAATAAGGGCGAAACACATGTCATATATTCTTTGTATTATTTGACAGATACATGCATACAGTATTTATGTATGTGTACACACACACACACACACACAAATGCTATGGTCTGAACACACACCAGAAACACTTGAACAGAAGAAAACTGTTGCTGTTGTTACAAAGGAGCCCCAGTAGTGTTTCTTGACACACTTCTTAATTTGCTGGATGAAGGTACTCTGTGTTACTGTGCAATGGACAGAATGTGTAGCATTTTTTATAATGGCACTCGGTTTTGTTTTAATTCTTTTACTCTGCTACGACCTCCAGGCAGTCCAGAGTGCATCCCATAACTGAGCCTGCCCTTTTAATTAGCTTGTTGATTTGGTGGACCTCTCTTGAAGTAATGTCACCAGTTCAGCACACCACAGCATAGCAAATTGCATTGCCCAACACAGAATTATAGAAGATGTGAAGGATGTCACTACCTCTGTTAAAGGAATGCAGTTTCCCAATGAAACAAATGCCTGCTCTGCCCTTTCTTATATAGATTCTCTGTGTTACGAGACCAGTGCAATATGTCATTGAGGTGGACCCTTAAGTACGTGTAGGTGTGCACCACTTCTATATCCACTCCCTGAATAGTGATTGGACAGAGAGGCTGTTTGGTGTGGCAAAAGTCAATATATCTGGTTCCTTAGTTTTGCTAATATTGAGATGCAAATGCCATGTACAAGGAATTGTAGTGCAAAAACATATTTCAGACAGTTTTTAAAAGGTCAAATTACTTATTTTAAAATAAGCATAGACTCCATTGGATGTACTTGAAGGTGACATAGCTGTCTGGTCTGCCTAGAGTCATAAAAGATATTGTCAGTACCATGTAGTATGTTTGAAGATGAAGTATTTTGAAATAGCATGCACTTGTATGATTCTTCCCATATCTATCTATTAAATCTTATACTGTAGGTAGGAAAAAAAAAATCAACTCTGAGTATAAACTAAAGTGTCTTTGACAACACTGCTTTGGAGGAGAAATACTGGCCAAGTGAAATAATCATTATTTTCTAGTTCTGGTATGGAAAATGGTACAGGTCCTTTATCCAAAACCAGATTTACACAGATTTTCATTTATGTCTTAATTTTTCATTTATAATTTTTTAATTGCAGAATTGTAAACGAGGGATTGCAGACCTTTATGTGATGTTATATTTAAACTACATATTCTGAGATATTTTACAATTAGGAAATATCCTCTGTGTTAAATTGCAGGGATACACTACTGGTCAAAAGTTTTAGAAAAACCGCAGTTTTTCTTTAAACTTAAATCATTTTTTTTCTGTTTTTGCTGACATAAACTTTAAAACTTCTAGCAGTTTACTGCTTACCTTTTCACTGTTTTAGGTCGTTCATTGCATTCCAACTGAAGTGTTGTAAACCTTTTGGTCGGTAATGTAGATACTTATTACTTGAAGAATAAGGTGCGTTGCATATTACTGTAGTAAAGTATCATGTCCACAACTGTTTTATTTTCAGGGAATGGTGATATCCTGTCCTATGAGGATGTGATAAGTGCTAGAAAGACAAGTGTTTCAGGAGTTATGATTGCAAGGTAAGCGGAACACTTGAAATGTATTTCACTGTTCTCATCTGTGTCTGTGCCTGTCTGTCTGTCTATTTTTGTGCAACTCCATATGAGTTCTCTGCAGTTTGGAAAGTGGTGAATAAATTTAATATAAAGCTAAGCATGATGTGTTGTAATAGAAGTTTTTTTGACAAAGGATTGATCTTGCCTCTGTTTTAGTGTAGAAAGGCTGGTCATTCCACACTCATGAAGCTGATTACAACAGCCATAATACTCCCTATATCATTAAGTGAAAGCATTCCACAATGTTTGTGTTTATCCATGTATTTGTTAATTCTTTGAGATGTACTGTGAAAGTATTATTTCAAAGCACTGAATCTGAACATTTTTTCTGTGTTGTGAAACTACATTCAATATATAGATACCTTTTTGTATTTTAATGTGACATATGACATTTTATGTTAGAAAAAAAAATCTTAAGAAGAAAGCACTGCAAAGCAGTGTGTTCTTTAATCTGCCTGTGTGATAGTACATGGAAATGCAGGCATTTTGAGGGAAGGAAAACTGGTCATTACAGTTAAATGGAGTACGGTAGAAAGTATTAATCCAAGGTAAATGTTGACATATATTTTACTGGGTAACAGATGAGAAATTATGTAGACAGAAATTTATGTGGAGGTAAAAATGAGCTGCATTTGAGTGCATCTGCAAAAGGAAAAACGGGTGCATATTATCATAATAAAAAGTCAGATGAGAAATTTTTTTTTTTTTTTTTTTGCTTGTAGAAACCTTAATCAAGTATATCATATCTATATTGTAGAATCTTTGTGTTATTAAGTGCATTTGCGTATAATGCAAAAAGCACCTGCTGTCATCTGCCTGTGTGTCAGTCTGCATAAAACAACTTGACTCCCATCAATCAGAACAATTTTTGTTTAAATGTGATCCACTTATTCTTCAAGGAAATTTGTTGGGAAAAATTCTGTTTTTGTTGAGATATCTCAAATAGAGTGCACTGTGCATATTTTTGAATTTCAAAAACCTCCACTGAAAAGCATTTGTTGACTTTTCAAACCGTTCAGAGACTTTAATTATGAATTGCTTTTCTAAAAAATATTTCATAAGTAAAATATAACATTCTTTGCTATAATTTTTTTAAATGCCCCAACTTTCCAAATGGTTAATTATGTGACTGAGTGTTAAACTATACGTATACTTTAATACACTTTTTTTTATATTATACGTATAATTTTTTTTTTTTTTTTTTTTTTTTAGAAAATAGTTTGTTTTTTTTAATTAAAATTTAATGTGTTTCAGTTAGTTTGGAAAAGGTGTTAAAAAAAAAAAAAAAGGTGTAAAGGTCTGCTGGTCAACAACATAAAAATAAAAAAAATAATGTGGGAAGCTGTCCAGCATGAACTCAAAATTTCAAAAATCGGCAAATAAAACAAGAATAACATGAACTTAGTTCAAAATGTCATTATTTCATTCAACAATTAAGAAAACTGCATAATATGATTTTCACATTTGAAAGCTGAAAATTAATACAAGTGGCTGTAATTTTATTGCAGCATTTTCAGTTCATTCCATTACATGTTCATTGGTATCTAATATTGTCCTAAAATACAGCATTGCAGTATTAGTATCCTTTTCCACAATTTTTAACTATAATATTAATTTCCTACTACTATTGCCAGTTTGATATAAGGGACTTTTTATTTCAGGGGTGCTCTAATTAAGCCATGGATTTTTACTGAGATAAAGGAACAAAGACATTGGGACATTTCAGCCACTGAAAGATTCGACATTCTGAAAGATTTTACTAACTTTGGTCTGGAACATTGGGGAGCTGACACTCAAGGGGTTGAAAAAACTAGAAGGTTCATGCTTGAATGGCTGTCATTTTTATGCAGGTAGGTACAATTTGCCAGTTTTATTTTTGCAGTCATAATTTTAGAACCTGTATATAAAAAAGTATAGAATTTTATTTCCTAGTGATGAAATTGCATTTAACAGCACGTTGTTTCAATCAGAAATAATTTTGTACACAATATATTTTAAAATCTATGTTATCTCCTCAAGTACTTTAAATCCGTGTTCTATTTTCAGGTATATACCAGTTGGACTTTTGGAACATTTGCCACAAAAAATCAATGAAAGGCCACCATTCTACATTGCAAGAGATTATATGGAGACTTTGATGGCAAGCCAACATGTTGGAGACTGGATCAAAATCAGGCAAGAATTACTATGTAACGAATGAATGCGTGTTAAGGTAGAACCAAAATATACCATACTGTCGTATTTAAAACTTAAAAGTTCAAGGGACTTTAATAATATTAAACTGAAATATCACACTTTGCCTTTCAGATAATGCAGTACAAGTTAGCTTAAGATTATGAAAAGAGCAGTTAAGAAAAATTTTTAATAGAACACATTAAGTTAAAAATTTAACTTTTTGGGTGGGCAGATTTTCTCAATTTGAAGGAAGAATAGAATCTCAAAATAGTATAAAAGTAAATGTTTAAAGATTATGGATGATTATTTTTGATTATATCCTTAGTTGAAATAAAAACCATAGCAATGGCATTTTTTATTTTTATATTAATCATTTATATCACTTTATTTTAATGTTAAGCTTACAACAGCAACTTTATATATTGCATGGTTTATAGTTTTATGACTGTCAGAATAGTGTAATAAATGTTATACTACTTGGACAGTAGCTAAATTCTGCCTGTTAAGCTTTTAGAGATTCAAACTGAGACAAGAAGAGTATTTTTATTATTTATGTTTTAAATAGTGGTCTAGGCCAAGATGATTGTCCAGGTTGAGGACTTTGGAAACACAGTAGCATTAAAGTAAGCTATGACTCTAAAGTTTAATTTAGTTTTACTAAACAAAGCCATCAATTGTGCATTAGCGCTTAGAAGCTTTTTTATTGTACTGTAGTTGTGTTTTACTATTTGACACACCAGCTTTAGTGACAGGGAAGATGCTAAATGTAGAAAATGCTTGCCTTTTATAATTTTGTTTTCCTGTACATCACCAAATTTCTTAAATATTAAGGCAGGGAACACTCTTTTAGCTTATATCCCCCTGTTAACAATGTCTGCAGCTAAAAGCTCAGCTACATTGATGATGAATAATTTGGATAAAAAATAATTTGGAAGGATGTCGCCATACTTTTGGCCATATAGTGCATCTTGCACAAGGTGGAGATATTTTTACCTAAGGGAGTGTTTAAAGTTGTAAATATTTGGGAGAAGCAAAGACTGTAAACTGGTGTTTAATCAACATACAGAAGTACTCTGCAAAAAGAAAACCAGTGCTTCTACTGTCCAAGGAAGAAATATAAATTTAGAACAAAATCTAACATTAAATCAATTAGTTTTAATAGATCTTGTACTAAGTTGGTCTGATTTTCTGCTGGTTTAGGTCAGATTAGGTCAGGTGGAGGAGCACACACTGGTACAGCGCATTGCCGCACCCACCACATGATGAAACAGCTTGCCAAGCCATCCCACCGAACAGATGTGTGGTCCAGTTCCACTTTTCAGAAATAACCGTCTGCTTGCCTTAGGCACGTGTTACGTGGGCATCCCCTTGGCCTGCACCAGCCGCTCGGGTCCTCAACAATGAGGATCCTGTGAGCTGGATCACCCTTGGGGGAATTGTGCTGTAACTGACACTCTGTTATGATGCAGGTAATGTACCTCATTCGGGACTCCTTGAGCAACAGCTCGTTTGACACAGTCAAACCAGCAGTACGCAAAGATTCTTCAAAGAGGCAGAGTACTGAAGGAGTCCAGTCTTTGTCTTGTGTCACTAGATAGCGTCCATGTCTCTCGACCATATAGGAAAACAGGAAGCACCAGATACTGTACATGAATGTTGCTGCTGAGGTAAGTAAACCTCTCTACATGGTTGATACACTCTCATCAAATGGACACACTGCTGATGGCTGTGTCGAAGAGGCCATTAAAGGTCTGGATTTTTGTTTTTATCCAGTGTGCTTACAAGCCCAGACACTCGGACTCCTTACTCAGTCTCATGAGAGCCCCAATCAGAACCTCCATTGACACTGTGAAGATCATAGCATTGTTGGCAAAGTCAAGATCAGTGAATCTTTCTTCATGAACAGATACCCTAGTTGTTGGACCCCACAACCTTGCGCAACACTTAGTCCATGCAAGCATTGAACATTGTAGGAGCAAGAACACACCCCAGTATGAAATGGGGAAAACCGCAGAGGTTCTGCCTCCACTCTGTACAACACTCCCAATACCAATGTAAAGGCCAGCCATGATATCCAACAACCTGGCGGGGATCCAGTGAAGTCTGAGGATGTCCCACAGGACAGCTCGATCAATTGAATCGAACGTTTTACAAAAATCAACAAAGGCTGCAAAGAAACCCAGCCAATATTCACGTCTGCAGTCAATGAGAACCCTCAGTGCGAGGATGCAGTCGATGGTAGATTTCTTAGGCGTAAAACCAGACTGCTCCAGTCGCTGGTAGGTGAGTAAGTGATCACAGATTCTATTGAGGATGACTCTAGCAAGGATCTTATCTGGTACAGAGAAGCAGTGTTATTCCCATGTAGTTGCCGAAATCCAGGCTATTGCCCTTCTCTTTCCAGATAGGGACAACGAGTTCCGATTTCCAGTCAGTTCTGATGATGTCCGTCTTCTAAACAGAACCAAAGATTGCCTGCAATACCAGGAGGACAGCCTTACCCCCAGCCTGGAGAAGTTCACGGTGGATACTACAGATCCTTGCAGCTTTTCCTACTCTCAGCTGGTTTGCTGACTCTGCAACTCAGTGAGATTGGGTTGTTCACAGCTAATTGGAGGATCAGCCTCAAGAACCGTGTACCAAGGGCCATTTGCACATTTTCATGTAGGCAGAAAAAGCAAGAATATTCAGATGGAAGCAGTAGAATAACAAGATCACAACACTTAAATCTGAAAGACCTATGTAAAAAAGCACGTACTGAGGAAAGTAAAGTATGTTCCTTCAGATTAATTTAACCCCTCCATTCTTAGTTCCAGGTTCAGGTGTCCAAGAATAAAAATCTAATTTTCAATATTGCACTCTGGTTAACAACAAATAAGAAAGTAAAAACACATACTGTATATACTCATGTATAAGTCGGTTCTTAAAACCCAAAAAATCTTTCATAAAATCAGACCCCAACTTATACACCCATTCAAAATTGTTTTTTTTTTTTTTTAAACATCTTCTTGCCTCCTCCAATCTCTCATCAGTTTCTCAGATGCATCGAATTTTGTTGCAGCAGCACAGTTACCAATTTCTTTCACTACTTCAACGGCACTCCATCGTAGATAAGGGATGATCTTACGATAAAGGTGTATATGAGGGTGTGAGATACAAAAAACACAAATCAGTGCAAACGTTGCTTCGGAATAGTTCTGGTATTACCATGTGGTCACGTAGGCACGAGAGAGAGGTTAGGAGCACGCACTGATAAAGCTCATTGCCAGACCCACATAGGGAAAAAAAAGGCAGTGTGCTCCGTGGTTACTCTCTCAGGTGGGTGTTAGCATATCATAATCTCTTGGACTGATAGTGTGTGTTTTCCACATTCGACTTATACGACTAACATTATAAAATATCAGAAATTATACAATAAAATTAAGTCCCTACTTATCCGCGGGAGAACTTATCCGCAGGAGAATTTATCCGCGAGTATATACGGTAAATGCATTAGAATAAAAGGATAAAAAAACACACATCTAAGAGCAATGCCCAACTGTTAACAGCCATAAAAATACATATATAGTTATAACATAAAACAGTTAAAAGTATAAAGTTATGCTAGTCTGCCAATGTAACCTAAAAGGTAGTAAATAAAACTTAAGTTTTTAAGTGATTTAAAATAATCAATTGTGAGAACTCGTGTTGTTTGGAGGGGCAGGCTGTTCCAAAGCCATGGCCCCATTAAAGTGAAAGCACACACACACACACACACGCTTGAAGCTGTGGGGTGACTGTGTGTGTGTGTGTGGAACAGACCATAATTGATTAGAGGACCTGAGAGACCTAGTGGATGAGTAGGGATACAGAAGATCAGCAGGATAGTTGGAAGCAGACCTATGTAAGTCTTTGAATACAAACAATAAAACCTTAAAATTCACCCAGTATTTCACAGAAAGTTAATGAAGAAAAGCTAACACGGGTGAAATATGAAGGTTTTTTTTTTTTTGTGCCAGTCAAGACTGGCACCAGTTATTTTGAATTAGTTGTAGTTGGGACAGAGCTGGGCTCAAACACCAGTACACAGGGAGTTGCAGTAGTCTAAATGGGATCAAATAAAAGAATGGCTAAGCTTTTGTAGATTGTTAAAAGATAAACATGGTTTCACTTTAGCAATAGCCTTAAGCTGCTGAAAGCTACTTTTGATCACAAGTTATCTGTTTATTAAGTTTGAAATCTGAGTCAAAGAGAATGCCAAGGTTTCTAACCTAAGACCTGATGTATGGAGTTAATTGACCAAGATTGTTCTTAATATCAAAAAAGGATGAAAAGCCAAAGAATGTTTGTGAATCGTTTTGTTGAAGAAAATCTGATACCCTATAACAGGCATGTCAAACTCACTACCATTGGTGGGCCGCTTCAATTGCCATACGTGCGTCAGCGAGCAGCACTGTAACAAATACTATTATACAAAGTTACTGTACCTTTCTTTCCAATACTGAAAACTTTAAAAAATGTAACACTTAAAGTTTAAAGAAAAGCAATTTATTTCTATACAATTTCCGTACAACAGCGTACAATTAGTCTTAGCCTCTTAGCTAAGTCCTTATATTATTATATTATATTCATTGCTTATATAGGAGTCTTACAGTGTGAGATTTATTTCTTTTGTCCCGACAGTTGGCATCTCTTGTTAGTAACCAGTTTTTCAATATCAGGCTTGAAATCTTATCTTATGCAGCTGCAACTTTTATAAGGGATGAAAGATGGTTGGCAGTAAATCTTGAGCGATGTGGGGTTTTGGTAGCTTTTATTAACAAAAACAATTGCTCACAAAGGTAAGTGCTTCCAAACATGGACAGTACTCTCGATGCCAACTTATGGATCTGCACATACGAGGGTGGCAGGTAAGCATACAAGCCTGACACACCAACTTCGTTGTATTTTGCCATCAGAATAGAATCTGACTGCAGTTCAATCAATTCGATTTGGATATTCTCAGGCGCATTCTCAACGTTGTAAGAGTATGGTGACGTAAACAGCACAAAGTCCTCTTCGTGTGAACTGAAATCGCGAAAACGCTCACTGAATTCATTGCTCAGTAATACATGTTGGAAAACAAATCCTCCAAAAATCAAATTGTACTTTATTAAGTTTACTTCAAAGTTAATATTGTAAAATAAGCCGATTATGCAAAAAGCCCCCTGATCTACACTAATTATACAAACTCAAAATCACAAAAATCTGTTAATAAACAACTCCCCAACTTTTCGTGTCCACTTCAGATCTTCAGCTGTAGTCTGCACTGTTTGTTACAATACTAGCACAAAATTACATAAAACTATAGCAAAAAAAAACGTGAAAGTATGCAAGCTATTACTACTCGTGATGGTCAGTTCTGCCCAGTGGTCAGTCTCAGCAGCCCAGCCAGTAGTGTAGCCCAGTGGTCCGCAACCTTTTTGACACCAAGGACCGCTTTACTAGAAGCAAATTTTTCCAGGGACGGGTGGGTTGTTGGAGGTTGGAGTTTGTGGGGTGATTATGGGAGGGTTCGTAGGGCACTTTTATAGACCATTTACATTACATTTCTATTATTATTAAGTTATAATATAGTAATAGAAATTATACGGCTTACCATAATGCAGAATCGGTGAGAGCCCTGAGCTTGTTTTCCTGCAACCAGACAATCCTATCTAGGGAGGATGGAAGACAGTGACACGCAAAGTGTGTTGCTTATGTTCAGTCTACTCCATAATCTTGGTTTGGTTGCTGTCACTGCAGAAAACGTGCATCACAAAAATAGGATGTTGGAAATTGAAGCAGCTTCAGTAGCTTCTTTCGCGTTAGTTTAATCTTCTCCTATGTACAAGTTATGCTGACGAGAATTTTTCTCAGCATTTCCTTGCGATAATACACTTTCAGGGTACGAATGATGCCCAAATCCAATGGCTGAAGCACTGCCATGCAGTTGGGTGGGAGGAATTCAATGTGAACATTATCTAAATGCGGAAGCATGTTGTGGTCAGCACAGTTATCCTTTTCTTCTTCTTCATATTGATAGATAGATACTTTATTAATTCCAAGGGGAAATTCACATAATCCAGCAGCAGTATACTGATACAAAAAACAATATTAAATTAAATAGTAATAAAAATAAAAAAGCAGATCCGAAGAAAGTTTAAAAACCTCATATTTTCTTGAAAGAGTGCTGCATTAATTGGAATGTTTCTTGAACAAGCATCACTGCAACCACATAACGGCTTTTTCAGCGTCTTCAAATGCAGCAGTTTGCATACGTTTGCAACCCGAAATTTTTCTTCTTTTTTGCACATAGCAAGTATGCCGTTTCTATAGAAGGGTGACAATGAGTTAAATTCCAATGGATGTTTTTCAAATGTTGACGAGCAATAAGGAATAGGTATCACTTAAAACCACACAAAACAAAAACAGCAAAAAAACAGTACAAGGAATGTTCAAAGAAAGAACATTTTTTTTTTTCAATGTTTATGTTTGGGGATCGTTGTGCAAATGTCCACAACTGAGCTGTGACCACAGAACTAACTGCTCTGTGGATGATTCATTCAACCATTTCAAGGTCACTTCGTTGTAATGAAAGTATCTGCTGCTGAATGTACTTCATAGTAACAGAATTTCTGTGGACTTGTGTCATATGGGGAAACTGTCAGAAACATAAAAATACTTTGTTGTAATACTCTCTCACCGCGGTCTCTCCTCTCTCTGCGCCGCTGCAAAGCCCCGCCCGCCTAGCATTCTGAAAAGTGTCTTCAGTGAAGGGGGCAGCCTTTTTGCTATAGCCCTGTACTGAGTGAGTCTCGGTTGCTGGCAGTTCTCTCGCGACTCGGCCGAGACCGCAGCCTAGCACTTCAGTTGCGACTTCTCGGCTACAACTATACTAGCAGATGACGTTTCTGGTACCGTAATGCCATGGGAAAATGTGCTTTTGTCAGAAGGCAGAAGTAAGAAAAGTCAATAAGTAACGCCGAAGATGCAGAATGATTCAATCACAAATGATAGTAATAATTTTGTACAAGTTTAGTGCTAACTAGAATCTGTCATGTGGGCCGCACAGACTTCTGTTGCGGGCCACGTGTTTGACATGCCTGCCCTATAACATTAGAGATTGTCAAGGCAGCTAAAGAGAGAAAGAGTATCCTTTATCATTGGGTTTCCAAAGCAGGCAGATTGGGTATCATTTGCCTAGCAGTGATAAGGAATGTTATAGTGGAAAGTGCATAGTACAAAAAAACAAAAAAAAAAGCCTCCCAGAACAGACCCTTATGGTACACTGCAGGTAACAGGCTGTAGGAGGTGATAAATTACCAAAGCTGACACTTGCTCTTAAGTTAGCCTGCAAACCACACAAGGGCAGTGCTCCAATGTCCAACCTAGTGTTCAGGTCAATCAGTAAGAATGTCATGATGAACCGTGTCGAATGCTGCACTCAGTTCCTGCAGAATTAACATAGCACAGCTCCCAGAATCAGCTACTATCAGCAGATCATTTGTCACACACATTTAGATCAAGAAAGGGATAGAACTTTGACAAAACAACTTTGTCAAGGATTTTAGGAAGAAATGGTAATTTAGACAGAGGACAGAAATTATTGAGAAAGGAGGTGTCAAGAATGGTTATTTTGAGCAGAGGTTGAACAATTGTATGGTTAAGACAAGATGGAACAGAAGGCATTGTTAAAGAACTGTGCATAACAGGCAAAACACCAGACTCAATTACTTCAAATACCTGTTTGCTGTGTTTTTATTGTGATGTCCAGGGGCCTCATGCATAATAGCGTGCATAGAATTCACACTAAAAGATGTCATAAGGACAAAAGCGTAAATGTGCATATGCACAAAAAAACCCAGCTGCATAAATCTGTGCCAACGCCAACTTCCACGTTCTTCCGCTACATAAATCCTGGTCAGCGTGAAAAGTAACGCACGTGCATGCTGTCTCGTCCCGTCTCCTCCCAGAATTATGCCTCTTTGAATAGGGAAATCAATATAAATAGCCCTTAAGCTCAGTGTTCTGTGAAAATGGGGGGAAATAGAAGTATTTCAGCGAATACCAAGTGGAGGCAAGGAAAACGTGCAGTTTGTTGGTTTAAGCCGTGGTATAAACAACAAAAGGGAAGTTGATTGAGTGACATAGTGTCGGAGAAACTCAAAAGCTCAAGTTCACAAAGTCGCACAGTGCTCGAAATAAAAAAAGAAGTTTTCAGATATCAGAGTCGTAGCCCACCATCTGAGTGTCACATGAATCCTTATTAGGGTACAGAGAAAAAAAAAGGGACACAATGAGAAAAAAGCTGAATGTCAACTTTACTCTCGAAATTTCCACTTTAATCACAGTTTGTCATTAAAGCAGAACATCAAACTTCATCTTTAAATCGTTTAATTTATTAGTTTCTCAAGAACCATCGTAACTAAAGTATCATGTTAAATGCTTTATTTTGTATGTGTTCTTCTATGTGCTCTATGTGTGAATCACTATGTGCTTCTTAAACGGGCTTTCTCTTCCCCTGACTGAACACAGAATTCATTACATTTGTGATATTACAGATCTCTGAATAATTTAAATACTAAGATGTATACTTGATATTTTCATGATAAGAGTTAAAAGCATGTTAATAAACATGGAAACATGGTGGCACAGTGATAGTGACGAGCTGGCTCTCTGGCCAGAGACTGCCTCATGCAAGATGCCTGCTGCGCCGTGCGCAACCTTTGATGAAATAATTTATTGCAGCAGTACTGTCATTTTCAAACGTACTAACCTCCAATTCCTATCCTTCCTTTTCTTTCTCCAAGTAACCAGTCGCCACACAATCCACTCTGTAATAGATGTTAAGCCATCTGTAAGCTTAGAACGCCGATTCTTCAAAACTTAAGGAACACTGAAATATCTTCATACTACATGATTAATTATTCTATACATCTGTCCTTCCAGTGTCGCGCCAGCCCCAGCAAGAATATAGTGCGAGGCAGGAACAATCTGTGAATGGAGCGCCAGATCCTTGCTAGCGCTGTGACACCGTGTCCTCACATGTTTAATTATCAACAATATAGATTATTTAAATGTTAATATTTTATCTGTATATTGTAATAAACATATTTTGCTGCATTTCATCTTAAAAATATTGTCATCATATGTGTAAATACGTGCTTTATAAAGTGGCTCAGGTTGTGCAATATTATAACTGTATAGCAAGTTTGCAGTGAGGTAATTGTACTAATAAGTATAAATAGTTCAACAAGGAGCACTTGATGGAAAGATTGAGTGATTTATAGTTCTTGGGATGAAACCGTTTCTGAACCGCGATGTCCCTACAGGAAAGGCTGTGAAGCGATTGCCGTTTTGAGAGCAGTTCAATAGTCTGTGTGCATGGCTGAGGTAGTGTGTGCTTGATGCTGTATGCTGATAATTCTCTTTCTGATCAGCTGCTGTAGAGCTGTGATTCCACACTCCGATACAGTGGGATAAATAGTCTTGAGTGGTGCATTGAGAGGAACAATGCTAAAGCAGCTATGGTATTGGAATAGTTTGGCCATTCCATCTACCATTATATTGTTACAGGTTAATTACAATCAGATGCCTTAAAGTAATAAACAATGTATGGTTAATTTCAGTGTATTTATAAAACCGCGTCAGGGGTGTGCATCTAAAAAAGAAACCACACTTGAACAAAAGCGCTGCTTTGACACTGGGTGCCACCAGTTTGCAAAACCAAGCAGAGAACTTGCGTACGTCAAGCATTTAGCTAGCGTGAAATTGTGCATGGCGTTATGCCAAGTTTACGTTTTATACATAGCAATTTGAGTGTGGAAATGGGAATATGCAACATTTTTGTGCGTACCCACCATTTATGCATAAGGCCCCTCGTCTCTTTGTAAAACCCTACTGAGACACAAAGATTCCTTCTTGACACAACATAATTCAGTTGATTGAAGACTTGAGTCCCCATCGCCCAAGTCTATTATTGTTATCCCACTTGCATGAGCATCAGTGCTTCTTAATTAAGGATGCTTTAATGTTTTACATCAACTGCCTGGAAGTTTCTTCATTTTGTTCACATGTATGCTAATTTGGAAAATTTCTGCATTTGAATGAATACCAGAAAAAAACAATGTGCACATTCTGGAAGAGCAAATAACTATAGCAATATAGTTTTGTATTTTTACCAGATACCAATAATTTCTCTTTTCTTTTTATTTAGTGAAATGTTGCTGGGACCAGTACCACCCAATTTTACGTTCCTTCCCAAACACAAAGCCAACTCGTACAAGTAAGATTACAGTGAAGAGCTTCTAAACAAGGCGTTTCATTTTTTTAATCCAATTGGTGTGCACATTTACATTTCTGCAGTAAACATGTAATCATTTACCTTAATTACCATAAAGTCAGATTTTGTTCACATAGTCATCTTATTTGTGTGATGTATTAAATTTGTAACTACAAAAAACCCTTTGTCTAATTTGAATCATGTTTCATTTCTTTGTTGTGAACAATAAAACATTTTACCTGTAGTAATGTCTTGGTTGAAAATTGTAAACATTTTATGGTATGGTGGGTCAAGTCTTGTTTATGGTACAGGAAACCCTGTAGTCAACTTTACTTAGGCCATATGTTGGATGTTTTGCAAAAGTTCTTAGTTTTCTTCTATGCTATTCAGTATTTCTAAGTAGCAAAGTGTTAATGATGTCAAGCTCCTTTATGTCCTCTTTTGATAATGAAATTCCATTGCTTCCAGCAAATGATTAAGGGTCGGTGTGACCATACTGTTTGTGCAGAGTTGTCCTTGTGTGGATGCTTCCAGTCTGCTGCTGCCACTCACTGTTTGGAAGAAATTCCAAAGGTGTTGACAGTGAATTGTGATTTGCTAAGGTAATTTTTATTTTCTTATATACAGCGACATCTTTTAATAATTTCAAGGTCAAGAATATTTCTGTAGTAACTAGTGGTACTTGCACATAATGGCTTGAAAGTGTATTTTAACATATTTTAGCCTAAAATAAATTTTTTATTAAACACTTATTCCAAATATATAGTAATTGCTGCCACATGGTGTAAGCTGGAAAAGTCCATCTGAGAATAACCTCTTTTGACTTTTACATAATACAATGTGCTATCACCTAACATTCTTTGCTTCATCACTTCTATACACAATTTTCCCACTTAAATGACCTATTAAAGGGCAAGCCATGTTGCTGGCTATCAGTCAAAACTCCTAAGGCATTTTGTACTAACTCCATATTAAAATGGGGAGCCAAATGCTACATCTCAGTAATCTTGTATTTGCCTGCCTTTCCATCAGCTTGTGTTTAATTTTGACTAGATGCATAATTTTCCGTTTTGTTATCACAGTGAAATACAAAAGAGGGGCAAAAAGTTATGACACATGATCTGCCTAAAGATTACATGTAACTGAAATGTCACTTTAGCTTAGACTAAATATTAACTGCATATTTTGGGAAGGAGGTGTAAATAAGCAAGTGGTTTTATATTAAATTAAAACATTCAAATGTTAAGCACAATACATTTTTCCAGTTTTCCTGCCTTTAACAGCGGTCTATTCTAAATGGATAATAGACAAAATGTTAAGTAAATGACAGATACGTGTGGATTTTAATTTTCTGTTGAATTTATGCAGACCTTCATTTAATTGCAGCCAGATTTATTGAACAAAATGGAAAGGCAGAAATCTTTATATACTGTACATTTCAGGAAAAAAACATTAAAGCTAGAATTAGCAAATCAAGAGCCAATCATTTATTTAGATTAACGGATACAAAAAAAACTCATGTAAAAATTGACAAAAGCAAATCATTTTACAAAACATGATCCTTTTGCAAACTGATGCAGGAATTTGTGGATTTAAAATGTAAAATGTTCTTGAAGTCTTCATTAAGAACTCATGGTACACTGGATAAACTGAAATGACAAAATTTTTAGATTAGATTACATGAACTGTTGACATGAAATAGTAGCTTTAGACTGAAATACACTTCAGGGCTAGGCTAAATGTTAGAATTTTCAGGTTAATTATTTAAGTGACCACATTCAATTTCCAGAAATTAGGTCTTGTGGAACTCATTTAGCAAAATTCTTCAGTGCACACTGATTAGGAACATATTTAAAATGGGCCATGTAAGAAAACTTATACTATTGATGCAGTACTTAGTATTGTTTAGATCCACGGTACTCAGTTTCAGTAATGCCAGGACTGCAGTTTTGCATTCCAACAAGGTTCACAGTCATTTTTGGTATTAATTGATCTCTGGTTAGTTAGCAGACCTACCAGTGCTTAGTGTCAAAGCTTTATGGTCATGAGAAAATTAAGTACACCCCAACACTTACTACAGATAAAAGGTCCTATAAAAAAAAACATCATGAAATATTACATTTTGCAGTCCAGTGTATAATTTAAACAAATGCAAATTTTGCATGTGAAAAATGTATACCCCTACATTTCACACTACCTCAGATACCTAAAATTTTAATCCATTGCATCCGATCAGGTGCAGATATCACATCATCATACAGATGATCTTGGATGAGCCATGCTTATTTAAACCTCAGACATTTGCATGGGGCATCACCATGCCCAGATTGAAAAGATCTCTGGGAGGTGGTCGGAAAGAAGGTTGTAGAAGCCTTTAAACATTCCACTGTCAGACAGATCTACAAGTGGAGAATATATTGCACAACAGCAAACTTGTTTCAGCTGTTAAGCATTACAGAGCAGAGAAGAATTCTGCATGGAGGATTGGGAAAAGTTTGTCCCAGTTGATGTTGGAAACTCGCAAACAGTTGCAGGCAATGCCTATTTGAGGTGGTTTCTCGTCAGGAGGCCAATACCAGCTAGTAGAGCAAAAGGTGGACTTACTTTTTCCATAGACAGAAGTGGTGCATCTGTTCATTTTTTTGCTGAATACATTATTGCAAAGTCCAATTTCATTTTTCTACCCCTCCCTTACATCACCTTTATCTAAAGATATTGTTTATATAAAGATCAAATATTAATACATGCACCTGTTAAAGAACACTTTTGAGTTGTACTTTTTTGTACATTTTCACATAACTATAAATGTTTAAGCTTCTTTTGCAGTTTTCTTATAACTAAACACTTTTTTGCAATGGTTTTCCCTTAGCTGGCCTTAGATGCATCAAGTATGAAATTGGTTGGAATAAAAACTTGCACCCACAGGGTCCCTAGGGACTGAACGTGGGACCCACTGGTCTAAATGAACAGAAAACTGATCTCAGTGTGAGCAAGATCACACCAAGAAATGGACTGGCAAGTAAATATAATACAATGTGGTTAAAGCAGAGCCAGAGTATTTGTATCTTTTTTGTTAGCTTTACTTTCATATCAGCGTTGCTTCTATAAACTCAAACATGCTACTCTGTGTAGTAATTCAAAAATATCTATTTCAAACTTGCTGTTAGAATGAACCGTACTTCTGTACAGTCGTGGCCAAAAATTGAGAATGTCAAGTATTGGTTTTCACAAAGTTTGCTGCTTCAATAGCCAAGTTTCCATCCAGTTTTTTGCGACGTTTTGTTATCGACAAACAGCAAATTTCACACATTTTTTTTACGTATATTCTGTCTCCATCCAACTGGCTTTTTATCGATAAAATGGTGTGCGTGATGACGTCACCCCCCCAACAACGAACTGTCGCATAAGTTTTATTGTATCGCGAAAAAAAATCTGCCCTTGAGCCGTTTCCATACATAATTTTGTGTATGTCGCAAATTATCTACCTTTTGTTTTCCACGTTACACCCCCTCCACTAAACAAAGAAATGGAGAGATTTAGACAGTTTTTTGAAATTTGCCAGCTTACTGTTGTTTCAGTTACACAAATAATTGGAATTGTACATAATATCCGAAGATGACAGCAGAATGAAGCAGTTGCTTGTCTGATAGCCCTAGAGCTCGAAGAAAGTACCCCAGTGTGACGGAACCCACGGGTATGCGAGAGACGACGGAATAAGACCTTCTGAGAGGAGGTGGTGGAGAGACACTTCACAGAAAATCTCTGGCTGCAACATTTTAGAATGACACGGCCGACTTTTGAGATGTTGTGTGGATTCATCAGTCCTGATGTTGCGCCCATCACAGGTTGCCACAGACCACCTGTTCCAACCCAAAAGCAGATTGCCATCGCCCTTTACAAGCTGGCAACCTGCGCTGAGTATAGAGTAGTTGGAGAAACATTCGGGGTTAGTAAAGCTACCGTCCATCGATGTGTATATGCTGTGTGCACCGCTATTAAAGAAAAATTAATGCGGCGTTATATCAGACTTCCGACTGTAGCGGAGGCCAATGAAATTGCATACCGCAATTTCTTGGTGCCACAGATTTACGGTGCGCTGGATGGCACGCATGTGCCTATTCTTCCCCCGACGGAAGGCTACCGCGATTACATTAATCGCAAAGGGTGGCCATCTATTGTTCTCCAGGCCCTTGTTGATGACAGGTGCATGATACGAGACATTTGCGTTGGCACTCCTGGAAGTGCCCATGATGCAGCCGTGTTTGCAGCATCGGATCTGTACAGGTGAGCCCACCTTTCAACATCCCTTCTCAGTGCGATAACAACTGAATTAGTACTGTAACCTGCTTCCCTTAAGGTTTTTAATTAAAACTGAAATTTGAATTAATACAAAATAACGACGTTTAAATCAAAAAAAACTAAAGTTAATATTAACGAGAGAATTTCTCATATGCCAAAACATCTGCCATTTAATAATAAGAAAAACATGTTTAGATAATTAAACACACGGTTTATTAAATATTTTGACTGGCACAGTAAATTACTTTTGCGGTTTTTGTATTATTTAGACATCCTGAGAGACACCCCCAGGCTACAGTTGATGTGGAGGGAGTTCAGGTACCCCTTTTAGTAGCAGGAGACCCAGCCTATCCGCTACTGCATTGGCTCATCACGAGAAATAACGAGTCTCTTCATCAGACCATGCGAACCGCTCCGCTATTCTCGTTTTGATTGCACGTGATGAAAATGTATCATGTGACACATTTATTTGCGTTAAAGCCCTTTTTTTCCCCCCGACAAAAAGTGTTTCCAATGTAGTTTTTGCGACATCTGAAGTATCGATATGGAATTTATGCGCTAAAGTTAAACGGAAAAATATGTCGACATGTACAACATTTTATTGATAATTAGCATTTCCATCAGCTTAAATTTGAAGCGCTAAATATTTTTTCGCAAAAACTCCTTGGATGGAAACCTGGTTAATGTTTTTAGATTTTTGTCAGATGTTTCTATGGTATACTGAAGTCTAATTACAAGCATTTCATAAGTTTCAAAGGCTTGTATTGACAATTACATTAAGTTTATTCAAAGAGTCAATATTTGCAGTGTTGGCCCTTTTTCAAGACCTCTGCAATTTGCCCTGGCATGCTGTCAATCAACTTCTGGGCCAAATTCTGACTCATGGCAGCCCATTCTTGCATAATCAATGCTTGGAGTTTGTCAGAATTTGTGGGTTTTTGTTTGTCCACCCGCCTCTTGAGAATTGACCACAAGTTCTCAACGGGATTAATGTTTGGGGAGTTTTCCTGGCTTTGAACCAAAAATGTCAACGTTCTCCAAGCCACTTATCACTTTTGCCTTATGGCACAGTGTTTCAACATGCTGGAAAAGGCATTGTTCATCACCAAACTGTTCTTGGATGGTTGGAGGATGTTTTGAACCATTCTTTGTTCATGGCTGTGTTCCTAGGCAAAATTGTGAGTGAGCCCACTCCCTTGGCTGAGAAACCACCCCACACATGAATGGTCTCAGTATGCTTTACTGTTGGGATGACACATGAAACGGTGAGCGCTGCTACCATCAGTCTTCTCCGGATAATTTTTCCGGATGCCCCAAACAATCAGAAAGGGGATTCATCAGAGATAATGACTTTACCTTAGTCCTCAGCAGTCCAATCCCTGTGCCTTTTACAGAATATAAGTCTGTCCCTGATGTTTTTCTCGGACGGAAGTGGCTTCTTTGCTGCCCTTCCTAACACCAGGCCATCCTCCAAAAGTCTTCACATCGCTGTGCTTGCAAATGCACTCACACCTACTTGCTGCCATTCCTGAGCAAGCTCTGCACTGATGGTGCCCCAATCCCGAGCCAATGAATAAAGGGTAGCAAAACATCCTCCAAGAACAACTTCTCAGAACCAACCAAGAACAGTTTGGCAACTAACAATGCCTTTTCCAGCATGATGGAGCCCTGTACCATAAGGCAAAAGTGATAACCAATTGGCTTGGGGAACAAAACATCGAAGGTTTGGGTCCATGACCAGGAAATGCCCCAGACCATAATCCCATTGAGAATGTGTGGTCAATCCTCAAGAGATGGGTGGACAAACAAAAACCCACACATTCTGACAAACACAGTGCCACAAGAGTGTTTAGGGACTCCATTCAGTCTCTACTTGGGAGAAGTTGAGCTTTATGAAATGGTTCTATTGTAATTTTAAACTGACCCCATCTGTATGCCAAACTTTTCCTCTTATTCATGGTCAACTTTAGTTCTATATTAAGGACATTCACAAGAGTATATTAGGTCAGATTTAAAACACAAAAAATGCAAATCTCTACAAAGTTTACATGTTGAGACTGCAGTATTTGTTTATAGTTGTTTGAATTACCAAACAAACCAGGGTTAGAGCTCTGACCAGGGTCTTTCACGACTTGTTCTTTTTGTCCAAGCCTCACAGCAATGCACTACAGTCACTATCATACTGAAACATGAACCTCTCTCCTGGGTTCACCTTTGCAGACTGAAGCAGGTTTTTCACAAGGATGCAGTTAAAATGCCAGAGTGAAAACTTTATGCTGGATTTTAAATTGCTCAAAAAAGGTAAGATGATCACCACTCAATTACTGTTTACATTTGAGGTGGGTGTCATTCTGTTTCCACTACTTGATAATCTGCTATTCTGCAGATATTTTGACTTAATATTTACCGTTTTATCAGGAAATTTAAAAAAAATTGGAGTTTGTTTTGGATGTTGTCATTAAGAATGTGTTATGCCAAAATGATCTCCTTAAATTACGAGATTACTAGTATAAGCTATACATTGCAGCCTAAAAACTTATACATATTAACTTATTGTATTTATTTATATACTTACGTCATCATATGAAAAACTGGCCGTTCCTTGTTGAGCTTGGTCTCGTTTTCTAAATGAATCTAAAGAAAGTTTGTACGTTTGTCAATATTGTAAGTAACTAAAATTATATTAAGTTGAACAATTTACTTTTATATTTTATTATGTCAATTATGTTTTACATTGTATCAAATGTAGGATTACGGTTTCAGTTTTGTCTCAAATGTATTAATATGCACAGATAAAAAATTAAACATCTTAAATACCTGTCAAGGTCCGAAGTCTTATACAACAAGCCATATAATCATCAAAACCAATCTTTCCATTAAGGCTATATCTTTTCACTATGATATTCATTGCTTGAGGACTTAGTCGGAAGCCTAAAAAAAACACAACAAAACAAAAAAGAGATTCTCATTTAAAGAGAGCAGAATGTTTTATTAAAAACTAATGCACTGTTTTATGTTCATATTTTCTCCATCTCAGCAGGAAGATGATCAAATTGTTTTACTTTGATCTTCAAAGAAAAACAAAAACCAACAACCGGTGGAACACCCCATTCCACCCGCTCCAAGCTAGTATATTTAATAATTGCTCTTCCGTATTTACCAGAAAAAAATTTTTGATTTTTTTTTTTTTTTAAATTCAGAGTAAGCCTGGCCCAAAAAGTAAAATTACTAAATTACATCACTGTTACACAGACACATTCTAAACACCATTCCAAACACCCTCATACACCATTTTGAGGTCATTCAAGTAATGAAATCAGTAAGTGCAGAACTAAAATCTATAGGGCAAAATACATACATATAAAATGGCACAGCTATGATGCAAGTGGCAAATATCACATCATAGATTATCCTTATTAGGTGTGAGCAAGAAGCTAAGAGGGGGGGGATTAAAAAGAAAACCTCCATAGAGGCTAGAAGGAGCAATTAATACGCAACTGAGAAGATGTTGTAGTATGTAGGTTTTACAGTGAACAAAATCAGTCCAAAAGAATAATCCAAACTATTAGAAAACCGTGAATTTCTGTAAAACCTATTTTCTACTTGAATATTCCCCTAAAGCATTTGCTTGTATAATTCATATTAACTATTATAAAAAAACAGCCTCTTGCCTATTTATAGTACATAATAGAAACTAATGTGCAGAATACAGCAACCACTAAAAAGACAGCATAAGGGAATTATTCCCTAGTAGTATTGAGCAATGACAGATTGTAGCTTTCTGCAATAGCAGAGGTGACTTACAATGTCATCGGAACTGTAAATAAGTAGTACATTTGCCTAGTAATTCAGCACAGGTACAGTCATAAAAGTTTGGAAACCCCTCTCAGCACACATAATAAATTATTCTACTTTCAACAAAAAAGGTAATAGATGTTCCTAGGAAATGAAAGACATACCACTGAGTACTGGGGGGGTTTCCAAACAAAGATTTTTAGTGAAGCAGTATTTAGTTGTATGACATTAAATCAAATCATGAAAAACTGGCTGTGCAAAAATTTGGGTACCCTTGTCATTTTGCTGATTTGAATGCATGCAACTGCTCAATACTGATTACTTGCAACACCAAATTGGTTGGATTAGCTCATCAAGCCTTGAACTTCATAGGCAGGTGTGTCCAATCATGAGAAAAGGTATTTAAAGGTGGTCAATTGCAAGTTGTGCTTCCCTTTGACTCTCCTCTGAAGAGTAACAGCATGGGATCCTCAAAGCAACTCTCAAAAGATCTGAAAACAAAGATTGTTCAG
Organism: Polypterus bichir lapradei; assembly: GCA_026402145.1. Classification (NCBI taxonomy): domain Eukaryota; kingdom Metazoa; phylum Chordata; class Cladistia; order Polypteriformes; family Polypteridae; genus Polypterus; species Polypterus bichir. Next base: position 12,513,748 of record JANRMT010062842.1, on the reverse strand, counting down.
TATCATGGTTTAGGGGAAGGCTACAAAAAGCTCTCTGAGGTTTAAACGGTCAGTTTCAATTGTAAGGAATGTAATCAGGAAGTGGAAGGCCACAAGCACAGTTGCTGTTAAACCTGGGTCTGGCAGGCCAAGAAAAATACAGGAGTGGCACATGCGCAGGATTGTGAGGATGGTTAGACAACCCACAGATCACCTCCAAAGACCTGCAAGAACATCTTGCTGCAGATGGTGTATCTGTACATCGTTCTACAATTCAGTGCAATTTGCACAAAGAACATCTGTATGGCAGGTTGATGAGAAAGAAGCCCTTTCTGCACTCACACCACAAACACAGTCGCTTGTTGTATGCAAGTGCTCATTCAGACAAGCCAGATTCATTTTGGAACAAAGTGCTTTGGACTGACAAGACAAAAATTTAGTTATTTGGTCATAACAAAGTGCTTTGCATGGCGGAAGAACACCTGCTACCTACTGTCAAATTTGGTGGAGGTTCCATCATGCTGTGGGGCTGTGTGGTTAGTGCAGGGACTGGGGTCCTTGAAGTTGAGGGTCGGATGAATTCAACCCGACATCAACAAATTCTTCAGGATAATGTTCAAGCATCAGTCACAAAGTTGAAGTTACACAGGGGTTGGATATTCCAACAAGACAATGGCCCAAAACACAGTTTGAAATCTACAAAAGGCATTCATGCAGAGGGAGAAGTACGATGTTCTGGAAGGGCCGTCGCAGTCCCCTGACTTGAATATCATCGAAGAGCTATGGGATGATTTGAAGCAGGCTGTCCATGCTCGGTCGCCATCACATTTAACTGAACTGGAAAGATTTTGTATGAAAGAATGGTCAAAAATCCCTCCATCCAGAATCCAGACACTCAAAGGCTATAGTAGGTGCCTAGAGGCTTTTATTTGCAAAAGGAGACTCAACTAAGTATTGATATAATATCTCCGTTGGGGTGCCCAAATTTATGCACCCGTCTAATTTTGTTATGATGCATATTTTGTTAATCCATAAACTTAATGTCCTTGCTGAAATACTACTGTTTCCATAAGGCATGTCATATTAACAGGAAGTTGCTACTTTGAAAGCTCAGCCAATGAAACAAAAACCCAAAGAATTAAGAGGGGTTCCCAAACTTTTTCATATGACTATATGTACAGAAGAACAGCTAGCATACTACAAAAAGGAATGATACTGTAGCACCCATCAATACTGGTATGGGCACAAAATACTTTCTTCCAGCAGCATGTTGATGCAGTACAACAATTTTGTTTATTACTAAATTAGTATGAACTCTTGTGACATTTCAAAAACATTTCATAAGTGTATACACTTAAGTGCAGTGTTTGGCATTGGAGCATCTCATGCCAATATGAGATTTAAAATTATTGTGCCAAACCAATTTGATTATTGGGGTATAACATGTTTGTGGAGGGTTGTGTTAAAGATGAAAGGCTGTGTAAGTGGCTTCCTGTGAAAGAAATGATTTGCTAATCATTTGAAGCTAAAAAAAAGACAAAAGTGATGGAAGATCATCTAGGAAAGATTCTTGCAATGCATTAACTCTTTTTTATGGATTATACATGATACTATCAATGTTTTAATCTTATTAGCTGGTGCTTCACTAAACATTTTGACAATAACTTGTGTTCATAAGGTGGCTTTAAAGTCAGTTTTTTTCTGTAGAGTGGCTCCTGACTACATACAATCACTTGTTCCCAGCAGAAGCAAGTCGATGCTAGTGTCCTTAATGGCAAGTGTCAAGTCGATAGTTGGTCAGCTGCAGTAACATCTGACAGTGACGACAAACTCCAATGCATGATGTTTATTTGAAACACTGCACCATCTGGTGCCCACATGTGGAACAGGCAAAAATACTATACGCTGACTCAGTGATTTGCATAATAATCACCAGGCCTTTACATTAAGCATTGTTTAATTATAAATACATGAAAATCTTTAAGTCTGGACTTTACTTGGCAGTATATTTATAACTGTTACTATAAACCCAGCTACTTCATTAATAATGCAGGAAATGCACAAGTATATATTTTTTTTTTTTTTATCTTTTTTATTTGAGGGCCAGTGTATCTATACTTACAGTGAAATGTGGAAATGCATTAACTAAACAGAACTCAGTGAAAGTGTTTGTGTAATCCGTGAGTGAGGAGCATATCATGAAAATAAAGAGCAAATAATGGTGAAGGAACAGCTTATTAATTTTTATTTTGAAAACTTTTTAACTGGATTAGGGCTCAAGACGATTTTTTGTGTTTTAATTACTTCTCGTCTTTTAAAAATACCCATTCACAGGGCACAGATGAGGCTATGGTACACAAAAACCCCATTTAAAGCTTATAACCATTATACAGTATACCAAATCTTTGTCATCTCTTCAGCAGTCTTGTATACAATGTCATGCTTTCGTATTTAAGCTGCAAACCAAACCAGTCATTGGATATGGAATGACTGCAAGGCTTCATGTGCCATTGATTACACTGAATGTCCCAAACGATACAAGCGCTGATACAGGCTTCACTGAATATCTCCTGGATTAATCAAACCATGTTCTGAAGCCTCAACATCGCACATAAATAACATCACTACCTTGAAGTGTATTGTAAGCCTCCCAAGAGTATACACAATACTGTGTTAAATGCCAGATGAAATGGTACTGGGATATTTTAGAATATAAAACCGGCCTACATGAAGCACAGGAGCAACCTCAGAGTGGCCCACTAGCCCACCACGTGGTCCTGTCAGAAACGCAGAGGAAAAAGCGAGAAAAAACATTTCATGAGCCTTCAGAAAATTCCTACAGTAGTACAGATTATGAATGCAACATTTCACATAGCCTAGCAACATTCTGAAAATGGTGGTAGTAGTAGTCCATGGGCACTTTGGCCACGACAGCTGGTTGTGGCATCAACTACATATTAAATGATTCTATAAATCACTTGTGTGCGGGGTCTTAAGTTATATTCCATAGTTTCATCAAGTAAGTGTGAACGTGGGTTTTCCTAAATGAATCTAAATGTTACTCCAATGAGAACCTCATTACTGACATGCACTGTTTCTGGACTTCATACAATTGGTTGGCACTTCACTCATATGCTTCAATCCTGGGAATTCATGGCTGTTATGAGGACAACGATCGGTCATTGACGCTCAAAGCAAAGAACAAATTAGAAAGACTACATTTGATAAATACATGCAAAATGTTTGGAATTTTCTTTAAAAGTGATTATTAATTAAGCACCGATTGCTTTGTGGGACTATGTAACTTTTCTGTAAGATGTACAGCTCATTATTATCCTGTGGTTAATATTTTTCAATTTTGGAAATTTTATCTTTGTAATTTTAAACTATCAAGCACAATATTATGCAGTACAATACACTTGCGCAAGTGGCAAAGAGATAACGCCACTGCCTAGCAATAAGGAGATGCTGGGCTCGTGTCTAGGGTCCTCTCAGTGTAAAGTTTGCAAAGCATTTTGAGTAGTGAGTAAAGCTCTATATAAATACAAAGAATTATTATTATACTTGATTTATCAATTTCAAATTTTAAATGTTTTTTCACCAATTAAACAAAATGTGTTGCGCTAGGACTCTCAGCCTCTAGATACCTTCACAGTACCTCAACAAACTTGATCCAAATGGTATAGGTACCACCACCTTTTTGTTTACAAAAGAGGCACAACTAATCACATTATGTGGAGATTTAAAACAAACCTCTGTTCCCTCAGTGTGCCGTAGACATTGTATTCATGTGTGTTAGTTACTGTCATTACTTGTTATGGGGTTTGTGCACCAATAGCTTTGATAGTATTCATAGTTATTTTTATTCTGTTAAATGCACTTTGTGGTGGGACTGGATCATATGACCAAAATATTTATTTTATTTCAAAAGGGAAACAAATGTTATTGCTAATTCTGTGTACTATTTTCTTTTTATGCACTTTGAGATGTACCTAGGTCAGTTAGGACCAAAATATCTCTATATATATATATATATATATATAGATAGATACAGTAATCCCTCGCTATAATCGCGCTTCGACTTTCGCGGCTTTTATATGAAAGCATAACTAAATATATAACGCGGATTTTTCGCGGGTTCTGCGGACAATGTGTCTTTTTACTTCCTGTATATGCTTCCTCAGTTGGTTTGCCCAGTTGATTTCATACAAGGGACGCTATTGGCGGATGGCTGAGAAGCTAACCAATCAGAGCACGCAGTTGAGCTCCTGCGTGCTGAATGCAGTGTTAACCAGGAAGTCTCATCTCGCTCATTCAGCATCAACGTGTTTCGCTGTGTAAAGAGTTGTGCTCTTTAGTGTTTATCTTTGTGCATAGTCAAGCCCTTCATTATGGCTCCAAAACAATCTGCTACTGCTTCAGGGGCTGTGCCCAAGCGCAAGAAGAAGATGTTAACGATTGCCGAAAAGGTAAACGTTTTGGATTTGTTGAAGGCTACGATTCTTTTTATTTAAAAAGTAGGAAAGGAATATAAGATCTACGGCTGCAGTGTCCTTTTAACCAGGGTGCAAAACGAGTTGTAAGTGGATGTAATAAGGCAGTAGTCTGGATGGAATCTGCTTTAGGGATTTGGATTGAAGACTGCCAGAAGAAGAACAACGGCAGTGCTACACAATCGCCTGAAGTGGCTCCTTTACAAGGGCTGTAACGCTCTCCTTTGTTGTGCAGTAAAATTAAACTCATTGTTATCGGACAAGTCATCGTGTCATTGTTGGTGAGTAACCATAATTAATTTTCTTCTTACAGTGCTTAGTACATGTATGTACGTTTAGTGTCACTGTACACACATTTACTGTATACTATTTTTCTTGCATTGTACGTATTTATTGCTGGTGGCCTGTCTATCGTAATGGCTGTAACATATGTGATATCGGAGACACTCAATATCTTTAAAATAATATTTAGGTTTTACTGTATATAAACAGTGTGTTTATATACATAATTTCAATGAATCTTACCTAATATCTAAGAGAATACAAAGGGATTATGCTGTATAACGCTGCGGGGAATATTTATAAACAGTGCGGGAGAGTTTATAAGGGCTTAAAATATATAAAAATAACCATACAAACATATGGTTTCTACTTCGCGGATTTTCACCTATCGCGGGGGGGTCTGGAACGCAACCCCCGCGATCGAGGAGGGATTACTGTATATCTCTATCTCTATCTCTAGAGATAGATATAAATAAAATATTTACTAAGGGCAAGTATGACAGAGCCACGCCCGCCAACTCTAACCCTCCTACCGCGTCATGGGATATGCACGACAGAGCCCCATCCGCCACCTCTAACTCTCCTCCATGTCCACCCTCAAAACCGGTCCCGCCCATACGCAGCAGACACGGCATTTCTCACCAAGCATCTGCAGTACGCTTAAATCGCTCAGTCCAATCCAACAGCAGCTGTACAAAAGCTTTTCGAGGAAAACCCTAGGCAGAATTTACGACACTACAATGCCCTGACATGTCACACCAATGTTGCAGCAATTTTCGTCGGAGAAGATGGCGAACCACCTGCCAAAAGGGACATTTGCATCTGTCCCATAGGCAACTCCTGTAAACAGATTTCCACGCTCAATATAAATTGCGATCCTATGGTTTACCCACTTTTATTCCCTTACAGAGACATTGGCTGGCACAAAGATTTACATGTTCCAGTTAAAAGAAACGCCAAGCGAAGAAGGCTTACTCAATGCCAATTTAGCGTACAGATTAGCAATGAGGAATATATTTAGTATTTTGCACTCCAGCGGCAACTATCCCAACAGTACGTCTTAGATGCGTATGTTAAAACAGAGGGCACGCGACTCAACTATCTCAGATTAGATCAACAAGATTTGCGCATGGAACAATAAAAAGGACTGTCAGCCGCACTGCAAGCAAAGGCTAAAAATAACGTACGTTTAGGCAAAATGATCATATTACCGTCCACATTTCCAGGAAGTCCAAGACACATGCAACAAAACTAGCAGGATGCCATGGCCATAGTACGTAAATTCAGACAGCCTCATTTATTTATCACTTTTACATGTAATCACGCTTGGCCGGAAATTCTACATGCACTCGGATACCCAAATAGCGGAGCACAGACCTGATATCCCACATGCTGTTTACTCCTCACAATAATTCTAACAACCAGTCTTCAGGCACGGTCAGTTGTACGTGGCTTTTTCCTAGGGTTGGATCTTTCGACTCATTATCTGTCGTCACCACCAAAACACCTATTCACACCTGCGTCTTTCAAGAAGTATTTATTTGTTTTTGATTTCTGAATTCCTTTCTCACCGTTTTCCGTTTCTATTCTTACACCGCCGTATGCTACGGCGGGCTTCGGCTAGTTTCTTTTTATTTCAAAAGTGGGAAAAAAATATTACTTCTAACTCTTCTGTTATAACTTTTTTATTGTGTATATATCTTTATGCACTTTTTGATGTGCCGGTGTCAGATGTGGCCAAATTTAAAAGGGAATTAATGAATAAACATTACTTGTTTTTCAATATGTTTATTTATGCTAGTTTAAAATTTGTTACCTGCTGCATACCGGCCGCTGAAAACGTCTGGCCCTGCTAAATTTCTTGGGTGTGAAAATCTGGCCCAACTGAATTTGTAATTGAATAGCCTTTGTATAAAACATAAAATATTATGCCCACAAGCTCCCCTAAATGACTACACCTACAAAAAGAAGACAGACACAGCATTTAAGCACACTTACCCATTAAAGTGATGGCCTGCTGCATTTCCTGGGCATCTACAGTGCCACTCCTGTCTTTGTCCATGCTCATAAAGTTACCTCGCCAAGCATTTATTACATTACACAGCTCCTTGAACTCATTGAAACCCATTGTACCAGACATATCTCGCTGAAATGCCAGAATTAAAGAAAAAAACAGCTATTTTATACAATAAAGTCATGCAAAGAAATGTGCAATGCTGGAAATACAAGTTAATATTCAAACCCAAATGATTATTATTAAGGGGTGGGAATACTATGAAATAATATACCTTTTAGAATGCAAGACATGCTGTCACACTGTTTTTTTGTTAAATATTTGACTCAGAAGTATAGAAGAAAAATGTAAAAATTCCTTGATTTTTCCTTTTGAAATATTTATTACCTCTGATCATGCCGTTTATTAATTCCCATAACCAACAACACAGTAATCATAAACTAATAACTGAAAGCAATAATAATGTGGCAGACATTTTCTATTTTAGCCTTAATTCTTTAGCCTAGTACTAGACAAAAATGAATGCCTTATTTCAAAAAAAGGAAACTCAGATTTTAGAAAGCATCAAAGCAGCGCTGCATTACTCTGGAAGGCTAAAAATGTTTCAGACCCTGACCCCTCCCCAAGTCTGTTTGAGAATGTCTTATTTTATCATTATTATCAGTGAAAATGGACAACCAACCGTCTAAGAAAAATACTCTTTTCCTTTTAAAATGCTGAATGAGCCACAGAGCCTGCTGGTGCTCCAATAACTATCTGAACCCATGAAGAACAGTGCACTTAAAAGCCAGTTTATATTTTATGGTGAAACAAAGTTCTGATTCTCCCTGCATACAAGTTGATATGATCAGTAAAAATTAGAAGTAGTGTACCTGTATACCTTAAGATTGTGACTCATTCTGTCTGGGCTGCATTTTTGCAAAATTAAAAAACAAACAAAAAAAAAAAACACCTATTTCACACCATGATTTTTTTTTCCCCCAAAGCCCCCAAATGAAATTACCTTATTATTGGAAGATAGTAAAACATTACTGCTTCCCTTTAAAAAGAAATTAATGATATCAAAGATGTCCCACATATTTTTGGAGCAAGGAGTACTGGAACAAATGTCATCTAAAACGGCTTTTAGTAAAAACATTCTACAAAAGATTGATTTTGTTAAAATACAGCTGCTGATAACGGAATAAGCAGAAACAAAAAGGATACATCCAACATGGATATCATTAGCCTGCACGTTTCCAGGTTGAAAGCTATGTTTGAAAGAAAAAAAAAATGGTTAAGTTAGCAAATTAATAAATGCATACATGGAATACACAGAGTTAAAGCTCCTCTAAAACAATTGCGCAGCAGATGAGACCAATATGTTGATGTATAAACTATGTAATTGCAAATTAACATGCAGCGAACTGCAATGAAATAACACATCACTTTATACCAAAGCAAAGCAGAGTGCAGTGGGTATACCAAGCTACCCATCCAGGAAAGAGTACAAGTAGTCTTAATACAGAAAGTTAAAATTCCTGACAAAAAGACATGAGAACTTGATCTTAGGGATTTTTTTTTCTTTCCGATAGGTTCATTTTCAAGTATTTTTGCTTCATGAGCCTAACTGCCTATGTTTTTTCTTTGTCTTGATAAAAAAAAAAAAATAGTTAACTGTCACTGGGGAGTCCTTTGTATTGTACTGCAACTACACTGTCAAAGGCACTAAAATCATTTGAATACGATAAACAACTACAGTACTTCTGCGTTACTCCAATACCCTATGAAAATTTTATTTGGATGAAAAGTTTGCATTTTGAAAATTTGGCATTAGACTTATTTATTTATAAAACAAGAATTGCGTATTACACAATGCATTTTAGGAAACTCCAGATAATAGGGGCTTTGATTCATCTGGACATGCCTAAGAGGAATTAGCAGTTTCATCAAAAGGATCTGTACTATTGTAAGTCAAACAAAAATCCCTTCAGTGAGATCAAGGCACAAATTAGGCAGATTGCATTTGAAATGTACAGTAAGCACTATTATAATAATTAATAAACTGAAAGTAAACGTCATCAAGAACATATGATGCACTAATTTTTAGGTTACTTACGTTTGGAGGTACCAGTAAAATTTGCTTGAGTAAGGCATTTCTGTAGCTCCTCAGCATCTATTTGGCCATCCTATATGAAACAGTGATGTGAATAAAAATCACTTATACATTTAGATTAAGATGAAAACCATTTAAACAAAGGAAAAATAAAATGTTAGCCACTAAGACGCAGCTCTTCTTCCCATCACAATGCACTTTACAAAGAAAATATTACAATATAGCATCAACATGCAATTTGATAAGGAAGCCATGAATCACATTAACACAACTGAATCAAATTAAGTATAACACAGGAATCTCAGATAGATTCCGGTAAAATGCCTTGTGGAACCCTTTCTTGCCAAGTTCCCAGTGATGTGCACAATATGTAAAAGGCAACAGTACAATGGGGGCATACTGTACTTATAACACATGTGTGGAAGTAGCAGTGATGATATAATAAAATCAAGTAGAAAGAAAACATTATTGTAAGTATGAGATACAGTACTGCAGTGTGTAGAATAGGGACACTAAAAAGAAATGTCAGAACTTTCTTGGATGCAGGACAAAATATGGGGATTATAAGCTGGTAATGTTTATCATATATAATATTTATTGATGGCAGTGAGCACTTGGTGTTTTAACTATTACAAGCACAGATGGTGTTTGCTTGTAGCTAGACTGCACTTTTTTGCTTACTGGCACGGTGGTAGGCTGGTGGTATACATAGCGGAATGTTGTTTGCCTTTTTAGTTTGTATAAAAGAAAATTATGCACATTTTTAAAGTGTTGTGTCTAAAGCTAATGTGTCTGTATTCTTATAGTTTTATTTGTTCCTAACATGGTAATAAGAGAGGACGTGGCACTCTGAGTATTAAGTGTCCAGTAGCCTGCAAGTGCTTTTCATGCTGTTCTAGGACTTTCAAATTACTATATAAAATTAATTTATATTTTCATATTCTAGTGACTGAATGTGACCATTATGTGCACACACAATTTTTTTAGTTACCCTAATGTCATATAGTCCTCCGCACATTACAAAAACCTTGACTTGGGAGGGAAGGTGATTTGACAGAAATTACATTAGCAACAGGGTGGAATCAAACCTACAGTTTTAAAGTGAAACATAACATTCATTCATGTTCATTTCTCATTTCATAAAATTCTAACTATGGTGAAGCCTTACACATGTGAAATACTGTACTGGAAATGTGTGTTTGTCTATTGGGGAATTGAACCTTCAATCTTTCTTAGAAAAGCCCAATAATTTTATCCACTGAGTCAATATTGCCAAATCACTGAAAAGAGTATTTTGCCAGATTTGTATATAAATAATGAAAAATTAGCAAAAATGTTAAAAAAAAAAAAAAGTCTGTGTACATTGGTCTTGAATCTTTGACCATTTAATTGAGCATCTAACCACTTGACTAACACCGCTTAACACATATACACAGTACAGGCCAAAAGTTTGGACACACCTCCTCATTCAATGTGTTTTCTTTATTTTCATGACCATTTACAGCACTCCATCACTCTCCCTCTTGGTCAAATAGCCCTTACACAGCCTGGAGGTGTGTTTGGGGTCATTGTCCTGTTGAAAAATAAATGATCGTCCAACTAACCTGACTTCTGCACAACAACTGCTGGTCCCAACCCCATTGATAAAGCAAGAAATTCCACTAAATAACCCTGATAAGGCACACCTGTGAAGTGAAAACCATTTCAGGTGACTACCTGTTGAAGCTCATCGAGAGAATGCCAAGAGTGTGCAAAGCAGTAATCAGAGCAAAGGGTGGCTATTTTGAAGAAACTAGAATATAAAACATGTTTTCAGTTATTTCACCTTTTTTTGTTAAGTACATAACTCCACATGTGTTCATTCATAGTTTTGATGCCTTCAGTCATGAAAATAAAGAAAGCACATTGAATGAGGAGGTGTGTCCAAACTTTTGGCCTGTACTGTATATATGCATGTTGGCTAAAAGTATAATAAGAAAACAAAATTTTAAATTTGATGCAATTAACGTACAGATCCCGGGTCAAAACTGATGAAATATTGCATTGTCACCAGAGATCAGCATGCATGCAAAGTTTAAAAGAAATCAATTCAGTAAAACTGGGTAAAAAATTGCTTGCAAAATTTGACCCAGACAAACAGAGAGGGCAAATTGAATAAAATCATCTAATAATAATAAAATGCTAAAAAAAGCAAAAAAAAAAAAAAAAAAAAGGTAGGTTTTCAGGGGAGTTTTATGTTTTTATTACTTGAGCCCCATTTAATAGGAATCTGTCACCCACCACATGTTCAGATCCCCCAAGCCACACTGTGTATAAAAACAAATATTTCTATTACTTTTTCCAAGACAGACTGCAAATATTTTGCAATATACTTACCTGGCCAGCCACAGAAGAGAAAAAGCCAAAGAGGGGATCCTGTTGAGGACCTGGGGCTCCAGGTGCACCACCATACTAGGGAAACAATACATTTAATTCAGTGTTATTGGTTTAGATAAAAATCACAGAACAAAACATACTCACCACAAGTCAGATATTTACACGTACAGCTATTATTATATTGTCTGTAATGGGGATGTGCAGGGTAGTTAAACGGTTATCTGTCCAGGTAAGAAACAGCACTAATGTGTAATATCTGTGATGCTAAACTTTCCATCAACTATTCAACCAGTACAATGCTCAGTCATACAAGTATTAGATTAAAGCATCCTGTAAAAATGCTTCAGTCAACAGATGAGCACAAGCAACTGGCTGGAAGTGCACTTCATAGCGCACTTTGAAAATGGGATTTAGTCAGAGCAGTAAAAAAAAAAAAAATATCAAAACTGATCACAAAAATGACAGCAGAGGACATGCTGCCCCATCATCTCTGTTGAAAGTAAGTGCTTTAAAAAGCTACTAAATTATGTTAAGCCAGAATACAAGTTCCCTCCCAAAAAGCCATAACTAATAGTGTATAACGGCAGTTTGAATAAGTAGTAACAGTCGCAAAAAATAAGCTCCAAGTAGCAAAGAACATGGCAATTATAACAGATATTTGGACTACATTAACAACAGAGTCCTTCATGATAATCGCTTGTCAGTACTTACAAGATGATGAGAATTAAAATGTGTCATCCTGCAAATACACAAACTAGAAGAGTGACACACTGGGCAAAACACAACTAATCGTCTCAACAGCCAATGCTTCGGTATTTCTGAAACAATGTCATTGCATTTGTACATGATAATGCTAGTAATATGATTTCAGCACATAAGTTGATGGATGGGGAGTTTTCATATTTCACTCATTTGCTTCAACTTATTAATGATGGATTCAAGGCTGCTAACATGAATCGTCTGATAAGAGCCTGCAGCAGATTACCTCATCACTTTCATCACAGCAGTGTTGCTACTAATACACTGAAAAACAATGACAGCAGAATGAGCCGGAGCACAAACTTGGAGTTCCAGCTGGTCAGACATCACTATGTATGAGATGTTTGAGCACATACTTCAGCAACAATAGGCAATTTGTGCCATGCTGCCTGAAAGAATTAACAAATAGCAACAACTGAAGATGACTGGCATACTCTCAAAGAAATGTTTCCTTTGCTATGCACACTTACAGTAAATGTGCTACCTTTGTTTTGTGCAGAGTCCAATGTCTGCATATTCATGGTCTACCCTATGGCCAAGCACACTCAAATAGGCATCTCACACTTGAGGATGTAGAATCTGCCAGTGCGGTTGGTCTCAGACACAAATAGCTGGACATCCTCAGATCGGTGGTTTAAAAAAAAAAAAAAAACAAACACACAAAATGCAAAAAGTTGAAGAGAAATTCCACACGCTCTCTGAACAAGTAGTAGACGCAGCTGAAAGTGAGACACTCACTTGTGCTCTGGAACCAGAAAAAAAAAAAAAAAAAAAAGAATGATGACTGAAGATGCAGTTGTGGCTCTGTCTGGCCATGATTATCGTACTAAAAGTGCAATGGTATGGAGTGAACTAGAACTTCTCTCAGCACAGCCCTGCATGCCACCAAATGAAGACCCATTTTTGGAGGATAGTAAAACAATGCAAATAGATTTCTGAAATTCAGCCACTTGGCCTAGCACTATCTATGCATTCCCACAACGTCATTGCCCTCTGAAAAAGCATGTTCCACCACTGGCATAACTGTTAAGTTCAGAAGTAGACTTACCCAGGACGTGCTGATTTTCTTAAATAAAAATATGCGATCTGATGCATTACTGGTGGGCTGCAACTACTGTAGCTAGGCTACTAACTGTATTGTTTACAGAAGTTTATTTTTTGTACAGTACAACTGAGTAGTGTTTAGATTTTTTTTTATTTTTACAACTAGTTGTAAAAAGAATTTACACCTTATTATAATTTGATAAACTTGATCCACAAATCAATGTAGCACAAAGTTTTTAATTTAGTCTCAAGTTGACTTAGCCCATGCTGACATGAAGTAAGTTTTTTGATGTACTTTGGTTAAATACATGTTTAAGTTCTGATGTATGTTTAATTCTCAAATAAATGTTGTGTTAACCTTTAAAGTATACCTTTCTGTGTCTCAGATAATGTGCTTCAACTATTGGCAACACTCTTTCTTGTTGTTAACCAAATATCCGCACATTCACTTTTACCAATGTTTGAATATCAAAATTTATAATATTGCAAATCCCTAGTGGTCACTAAATGGTATACTGTGTATAGGTTCAAAGTAGGGATGCTCTAATAAGATTTTTTTAGGACCAATACTGATCACTGATTTCATGTTGAATAAATCACTGATCCAGATTTTTTTTTCTTTTAAATCCTTAAAAAAAAAAAAAAAAAAAAAAAAAAAAAATACAACACTTTGTACACTAAGCTCCTGTATAACCAGACTCGTAGAAGCCTTATATTCTATATTATAAAGTGTTAATTTTGTTGTTTTTAATAATTAAAACTATAGACAACAGGTGTTACCTTTTATTGACAAAATGAAATTTTGTACGCTTATTTTTCAGTGAATAAAAATACTAAAATAAAATCACCTTAACATATACTTTAATAAAATATGTAAAGAAAAATTATCCTCAATATACCTGTATATGGCATAAAAGAAAATAAAGTGCTTAGCATATTTACAAGCTGTCATACTGTTTAATTTCATCTGCAATTTGCTTATGTGAAACAAAACTTAAAAAAAAAAAAAAAAAAAAAGTAATTTTACCATTTGTCCAACAAAATATATTTTTCACACATTAAATCATTGCTATTAAAACACATGTACTACTTTAATTTTTTTTAATACAGTGTACCAGCAACTGTAGATAGTCCTATATTTTATATATACACTTTCTTGGTGTAATTAAAAGTATGGATTACTATTTTAACTCTGTAGTACTTGTTTCTTACCTATGACAAATAAAGAAAGACAAAAATCGTATCAAATGTTCATAAGCTGTTTATCAAGAAGAGACAACGCTAATATGCTTAACAAGCTTATAAGTAGACATTTCTGCTTTTAAGCTAACAAGCCTAATGTTTTACTAAGCAGCAATTTCAAATTCTTTTTCATCTTTTCTTTTCCTAACTGAAAATATGAGCTGCTCTATTTAACACAAGCTTGCTCACCATACAAACTCAGAAAAGCAGTGCCCAATTTAAAAGACAAAATAAAAAAGATATGAATTAAAGTAGCTTTTCCTAATTTCTCAGTTTATTACTACACTTTCTTTACTGTAAAAGGCTAATATTTTGGTCTTGTCTATTTTGGTAAAGTCTACCTCAGGTTTTCAGCAAAAAAAAAAAAAAAAAACCATGTGCGCTAGCTCACCTACCATATCATCTTGCATACAGGACCACTGCAAATAATTTACCATAAAATTTTGAAAAACAGATTCTGAAAAATCATTTTTTGTTGTCAGCCAATTTAACAATCACTGATTAAAAGTCTTTTGTACTGAAAAATGGCCGATTTAGGTAGGAGGTCGAGCATCACTACACAAAATACTGCTAATATAGAAATTTGATTTTTATAGCAACATGCAGTATATCCAAAATGGATATCTTATCTTCAAAAAAGGCTACAACAAACCTGTTTCTTGGAAAGAGTTTCTCATTCTTTTTCAAAACTTTTTTTTGGTTAACTACTTTTAGGAAATATGTGAATGCAAAATAAATATACATTTCAAAATGTCTTTAGCTATGCACCATAAAATAAATATGTAACTATTTACTTAGCAACAGAACTCCTTATTTTATTTATTGTGACTGTGTACATTTCTTAAAACACTCCCAATAGGCCTGGCTCTTTTAAACAGGATTTCCTTTACAAAGGAGACATTAATGACATTGAAAACAAAAATCCTAAGTATTAACTGAACAAACAAATGGGTTACAAAAAAAGTTTGAATTGTTTGAGATTCAAGAGCAAAACTGAGTAACGTCCATTTTTAAAAAAAAAAAAAAAACAAATATATGGGATATATTACTTTAAAGTATTCATTACAAATCAGAACTGTTTTTATGCAACATGTAAACCTCTAAGGCTCCACAGTTCACAAAACAGAAACTTACATTAATTGCCTTTGAAGTTAAGCATTATTGTTCAGATCTGCATCTGATTTAGCTAAGTTTTAAAGTAAAATATTAAGTGTACATGAGTAATGCAAAGCAAATGTGAATTTCCCCTTGGGATTAATAAAGTATCTATCTAAATACCCTCTATGAAAAGAAACAAAAAGGGAAATGTAGTGTGAATGTTCAATAAATTTAAAATTCTTACTTAGTAATATTGACTTGGCAAAATTAAATGGTCATCTCAATAAAACAGATTAAAGTTAGTGTTTGATATAACACACTTATCACACTGACTTATGCTGTTCTCATGTTGTGTTGCTACAACAAAGAATAAAGCTACAAACCTGTCTTTAAGACAATAACTGTGGGATAATTGTCAAACCCTCCTTAAAATGAATGTCCCCTAGCCACCATAGTGCTTGCGACACACCCATATTACAGAACTATGGCTATTTAACTTCCAAAAATAGTGTACTGGTACATACTGACTGTTCGGCCTATTTTACATTTTTTTTTAATCCACCAGATGTTTTAAATAATGAAGAGTTTTAAAGTATTATACGAAAGGTTATACATGTTTGAATATTACAACTGACAACAATGCTTAAAAACCTTAAATAAATCAAGTTTTAACATGTTGTTTTTAACAAGCTAAGAGCACAAAGGAAAAAGTTAATCTGTCATTCCTGACATATTTTCATAGCACAATTCCTGTGAAGACAAACCATCCAGTTTCACACACAGATAGCATAATATGCCTAAACCTTGAATATGGATATTCTGTGCAGCTTGAGATTCAAAGTATATCACAGAGTAATTTTACATTAAATTTTCTTGGAACAGTTTTAAAAGATTGGCATAATACAAGTCACACACACAAAAAAAATAAAATATTTAAAAGTGTTACATCACATTTTATGATCAACAAGTATTATCTTTATATTTGTGAATCATATTCCCAGTACCTGCGGTGGGTTGGCACCCTTCCCGGGACTGGTTCCTGCCCTGTGTTGGCTGGGATTGGCTCCAGCAGACCCCCGTGACCCTGTGTTCGGATTCAGCAGGTTGGAAAATGGATGGATAGATATTCCCAGTACACCTCATGTCTGCTATAACAAGCAGCAGTTAATGGTGCTGTCTCAAAGCGCCAGAATTTTGGTCCAGTTACTCTGTGCTAGAGTTTGTGTGTTCTCTTTTTGAACATTAAAAGGCTGCTTCGGCAGAAACACTCAAAAAAAATCTCTGTACCGTTAACACATTTGTTAAACTCAATACCCTGCACCAACATAGCACTATAATAGAAACAATACAAGAAACAAGATAAAATTTCATTACGACACAAGGGTATACAAAATAGATTTTTTTTTCACCGAGTTTTAAAAATGATGCCTTCACGGTGGTGACAATCATTTGCGATACACTCTTCGAGACGATTTCTGAACGCTCGCATGACTCGTTCTGCCATTTCAAGGGGAGTGGCGGCGATTTCATGGTGAATAGTGTCCTTGAGGGCTTCAAAGTTTTGAGGTCAGTGTGTGTATACCTTCGACTTGAGATAGCCCCACAAGAAGAAATCACATGGAACGAGATCAGGCAAACATGAAGGCCACCAGACATCGCCTCACAGGGAGATCAGCTTCCCAGGAAACATTTTCCACAAAACTTGCTTGGATCTCTGCATCGTAGCTGTTGCTTCATTCTGTTGAAACCAGGCATCCACCACATCGATTTCTTCCAGTTGGGGCCACAAAAAGTTCTAGCATTCCAATGTGACGTTCTGAAGTGATGGTAACCGTTGCTCCCCCACCTCCTCAAAAAAGTAAGGGCCTACAATGCCAAATTCTGCAACGACACACCAAACTATAACAAGCTCACTGTGCAGGGGGTCTCTGATGAAGTTCATGAGGGTTGGTTCCAGCCCAATGACAAAAGTTTTGCTTATTTACACAACCATTCAAGTGGAAAATGTGCCTCGTCGCTGCACATAGCAATGGCATCTCGAACAGTTTGCAGACTGTTCGCTCACAACTCTCTATGGTTCTTCCAGTCTCTCTCGGAGAGTTCCTGCTCTACCATCATTTTATATGGATGGAAAGTAAGGCCCTCATGCAAAAATACACCTCACAGACATATTGGAAATGCCAAAGGTAGAAGTATGTTTGTACGCTGAATGTCTAGGAGACTGCAAAATTGATGCCCTTACAGCTTGGATGTTTTCAGGCATTTGTACAGTCTGAGATAAGCCTGGAGATTTTCTGTTCAATGTTGCACCTGTCTGTCTGAATTTAGCCACCCACTGAAGAATTGTTTTCCAATTTGGGATGCCACCATTAGAAGGAATGCTGAAGTGCATTAGGAAGGCTCATTGTGTTGTGATGGATTCATTGTTTTTGACGAACACTTCCGACAGCGAAAGCACAGTGTGCACCGGACCAGGTCAGGTTGCCAACTTAAACTACAAGGGATCGCCTATCAAAGGACCCCCACCCCACTTGGTTGCCTCTACCTCACGCGATAACCTTGAGAAAAGTGTTACTTCATTTTGGCTCACCCAGTACATTTTTTTTTAACACTAGAATCCCTGATGCCTACCAAAAAAACTTGTAATCCTGGCCCTCCTTAAATTCATTTGCACCTCATCATCAGCACCTTTTGTTTTATAAATGTGTCAAATACCACAAGCAGCCTGCTATGTCACCCACCGCCCCTTGACGGAGCTCAACTCGGGCAAAAAGTTCTCCCAGCTCAAGGCTCCTTATCTGCCAGGGAGGTGCCTGGAGTTGTATTGGGTAAATAATACAGTATATCATTATTTGGAACACATGCATTTCATGTGTGTTCCATGTCTACAAAGATCTGTGTAAATGTAGGATGAAATACGAGGCAGGCATATGAAACGTTTTTCATTATTTAGTAATAATTGACAAAATGTAGACATGAAGTGTATAATGTGTGAAGACTTCTTTCGGCTGCTCCCGTTAGGGGTTGCCACAGCGGATCATCTTCTTCCATATCTTTCTGTACTCTGCTACCACAAAAAGTACATGTATAACAAGTGTGCTTTTAATCAAGATTATAACTGAGGAAAAAGAAATCAGGTTAGGGTACAATGCTGACATGACCGCTTGGTATTTGTAAAGTTAGCTTCCTCCACCCCAACCGTTTTATTTTCTCAGTCACGTTCACACTCCCCCCAATCTGACTCTGCTGTTTTCAAATAAAGATGTGCTATAACAGAGGTGAACTCAGATGAGGATTCTACATTGGAGAAAGAGAACAGAAGCCCTCCCTGCAAGAAACGTTCACTAACACAAGAACAACGCAGCTGCACCAGGCGTAAAGGCGAAACATGGCACCGTTTGGGTGCAGCAACAGGTCATGTGTCATCCTGCCAGTCAATGTGCCACACGCATGTCCTTCACAGAAAAAGCAGCACTTACAGAGCTTGCCAGGGTATCATGCGTAGTCCTGTTTGTTATTATGTTTTGTGATGGTCTGCATATGAAAAACATTTATATGTTACTTATATAAAAGCCAGATTGAATGTTATGTACCTTGATTTATTTCATTACCTTCCTACAGCGTAAAGTCACAAGTGTTTACTTCCATTACTCGATAACCACTCAGGACAGAATACTTAAAACATTTTATTCTATTAATTCATTATGAATAATTTTTTTTCTGTTTGGATCAGATTAAATACTGCTACAAGGAGGAAGAAAAGCAAACTGAATTTACTGTACTTGTACAGTACAGAATAACACTGTGATGAACTGATGCACCATTGGGTTAATGCTGGGATAGTCTTTGTCTCCTCCTCAACCCTACACTGGATTATGTTAGTATAAAAAAAATGTACTGAATGCAAGAATGAATAGTGGTACTTTTGAATTCCACCCAGTAAATCACAATTAACACTTCTGACTTGTTGGGTTCATGCTCCTAATTTACTTTGCTACAATTCTAGTCTACTTACTGGGTGTCAAGCCTATACTCTGCCTGGTTGCACATGAATTTTACTCAGGCATTTGGTTTTCATTGCAGGTTCCAAAGACAATCATGTCTGGTTGAACAGTAAATGTAAAGTGGTCCAATGTGATTGAGTGTGGGCATGAGTGTGCCCTGTGATGGCCTGTTACTCCAGTACTGCTCAAATCCTGCCCTCACAGATCCTGTCGAGATCCAAGGCTGTGGTCTGCATTGGAATAAGTAGATTAAGAATTTAAGCTTTTGGTCATTATTTGTACTTTGAATAAAAACCCTAACTTCCAAAAGTTTCTTCACCACAACCAACAAGATAAGATTTCTACAGGATCTAATGCCAACCCATCAAACTGAAAAGTCATGTAATATTAAATTATCAACAATATACGTAACTGAAAGTTGCAAAAAACAACTTGTAAGTAAATTATTTCTAAACCCAGCAAAGGCAAATTACAAAATGTAGTTTAATGATACCAACACATTAAAGACAGAAAAAAACTGGGCCATGCAAAAAAAATGTGGAAACGCAGCATTAACTGGTTAGTTCAGTTTTAAATGAGTCACTCTTAATGAAATAGGCCACATTTTTGGTGTATGAATCAATTTACTTTTGGAAACGCTAATGTTAAATCTTACTAGATGGTATTAAGTACGTAATTTGGTATACATTTTGCGGTGTTAATTTTTAGAAGGTAACGTGTCTTTTAAACGCATCTACAAATAAACTATAGAGGTTTACTCGTTCTTCGCAATCAAGGAGTTCCGCATAAATTACTAGCCTGAAGGTTTACATTGCAACATAACTAGATCTTCGTGCCACAGTATTATCCCTGCTGATACCGAGTCGAAAATTTACAGTTTAAAGCAGAAAAATGTATGCTACAGTTTCTTTTTTATGATTAAGTTGCCTACTCAATGATTTCTTGGTGTAATCAATAAGGAAGTGCAACCCAAGGCCTGTGTAGGTCAGATAGTGGGGTTTTACCGGGAGTACCGGTATCTCCCCCTTACATTTTTTATTATCATCATCATCATCTACTGAAGTTTGCTGGGGGTTAAGCAAAAAAGCACCCGTGGGGTCGGAAGTACGTAGAACCGAACAAGAAAGCAGGGTTACGCGTTAAATTGTAAATAAACCGTACTTCAAAACACTTATAATACATGACGCAACAAGTCAAATTCTTCTAATGTAGTAGATTAAATTATTAAAGCACGATAATAAAACTAATACCACCACATTAATTACTAAACCACGTAATGCGTCTCTGCAGCAAGGCTCTTGAGAGTCTACAGTAAGAAATATCAGTGCCGTGAGCCATCTGCGGTATTTAAAATACAGTAAAAAGGAAAAAAATCAAACTTGTTACATTTACCCAACTTTTTCTATGCCCTACTTGTAAGTTACTCTACCCAAAGAGGGAAAGAAACTCGAAAGTGAAATCACAGATCCTATTCTGTTAAACTCAGTATTCTTTTACTTGTTAATTAGTAAATTTCAAACTTCTTACATACCCCTCCGCCGTAACTTCCAGAACCTGGCTGACCCTGACCGTACCCGTAAGACATTGTAACTGTCACCGGAGATTTAGACAACCTGGAAAAGCAATGCAGCACTTCGCACTACTGTACTTAGCAATCAGGTGTGGCAACGGCCTCGCGCACGGTATATATAACTGTGGGGGGAGGTAGCATTCTTAGTATTTATTACGGAAACTTGCTCATCCCTATAAACTAAAACTAAAATATAGCATTTATCATACAATCAACAGTAACACAGTAGCTTGCTATAGATAGCTAGTTGTAAAAAAACAATGATGTTGCTTTATTTGTTTTACTTTTATAAATGGTACATTCCAGGGAGCGACTGGACGCACCCAGTTCTTCGCTTCGCTCACTGTTGTTTCTGCATAGCAAGTGGGCGTATCCTTGTTTAGATTCTTACTCTGCAGTGTGACACTCCTGTTTTAAACTAATAAGTGTATCTTTATAAGTCACTCCGGTGTGTTACTGCGTGTTAGTAAACGAACGAGTTATGGCTACTCGATTTTCAAAAGGATTAATTGTTAACAGTAACCTACGCTCTGTTGCATAACGGAACAAAAAACCTGCGTAGAAGATGCCGCAGGCCTTTGGAGTTTTGACGGGAGGGGGCGTGTGCGCCCTGAAAGTCACGCCCCCAGAAATGGTGCAACTCTCCAGCATTAACTAAACATATTTTGTCTGACATGCGTGAATGTACTTGCATTATTCCGAATATAAATACAAAAAACATTCTACAATAATATAAATATCAGAATTTATTAGGAGGCACAGTAACTTCAATTTCAATTTATATTTTAAAGTTAGTATCTACTTAGTTGAGGTACAAAACACGAGAAAAGTACTTGCTTGACGTACTGTTTAGTTTTCAATTTTTGAAAAATGTACTTGTTTTCTTCAAGCGAATTCTCAAGGTATAAAATTTGGTACAATAGTGTACAGTAAGTAGACTTTGGTCACAAGTGGTAAAACAGTAACGGTCTGTAGAATTGGAAGAGTGGTAAGACTATTGACAGTTTTTTGTGACAACTGAAACGAAGCTTGCACCTCCTCCCTAATGTCCAGCCCAAAGTGTTTTAAGAAACCTGTACAGACAGGTGAGTTACCACCCCCTCCATAAAGTCATTAAGCCATTTTCTGTTGATTCTTCTCTGTCGACATAAGGGGCAAAGGTGAAGTGTTTCCTTTGAAAGGACCATTACCTTACA
Source organism: Polypterus bichir lapradei (assembly GCA_026402145.1). NCBI lineage: Eukaryota > Metazoa > Chordata > Cladistia > Polypteriformes > Polypteridae > Polypterus > Polypterus bichir. Next base: position 12,491,596 of record JANRMT010062842.1, on the reverse strand, counting down.
ATAAAAACTAATATGGGAGTGGACCATGATACATTTTACATATATTTATCAGTTGTAACCTGCTTATTCTCAAACAGGGTTGCAGGGGGTGCTGGAGCCTTTCACAACTAGCATAGAGCGCAAGGCAGGAACAGTCCCCTGAACAGGGCACCAGTCCATCACAGGGCAAACACACACACCAACCATACACAAGGGCTAGTTTAGTATTACCAGTGCACCTAACCTGCATGTCTTTGGATTGTGGGAGGTAACCAGAGCACCCAGAGGAACCCATGCAGACATGGAGAGAATATGCAAACTCTACAAAGGGATGCCCTGGGTTGCAAACCTAGGTCTCCTTATTGCGAGGCAGCAGCGCTACCACTGTGCCGCCCCATATATTTTTCTTTGATTAAAAAAATAATTCCCAGTAAATCCCCTATTTTCTATTACTCAATATCCACAAACCTTTCCATCTCTCTTTAGAAGCTGTGAAATCCACTTCTTAATATCTGTTTTTACATTCCTTTCCACCTCCTTTTCCAAACACATTTGTACCCACTACACAACTCCGGTCACATTTAAGTTTATCAGAATAAACCGGGCATCTCATATCCTCTCCTTTGCCAGACAAATAATCATCCATATCAAAAAGACCTACCTTGAGCTCCTTCCATTCTCTTCTAGACCTTCTTCTCTCAAAGTTAAATCATAAGACAAATCAGCTGTACACTCCTTGTGCCTAGCAGTACTGTACTGGCAAAATATGGGTCTAATCATCACCACCTGTACAGTGATCTTGGACACTTCTTTATGACAAACCTTGTCTAAACATCCTCTTCATAACGCATAGTCTTCCCCACACTATCATCCAATTGAAATACTTTAAAATATTGTCCACCCCCTTTGACTGTACCACATTCCATATTTCCACTTTAACTTTTGTTTTCAAACTCCAAGCTTCACCCATTTGCAGCACAAACCAACATTTCCAAATCCTCTGTACTTCTTTTTAAGTTTTACTGCATATTCATAGCCTACAGGTCTCTGCATTTGACACCATATTCGACCACATTGTCAGAGGCTGCATCAATAATATGAACCACAGATCCACAAAATAGTGGAATTTATGTACAAAGATTAAATCCAAATCCTTTGCATAAAGGTGCATTAAAACCCAGTCCATCTTAAGTTGAATGTCTATTTTTTCTCTACTTCCATTTTCCAAACTTTATTCCATACCACATCTCACTCTCTCATGCCTGCATCCCCAAAGAAAACAAAATACCACTGATTTAACCTTTACCTCTTAATAACGAGGTAAAGGAAAAACCTTCCTTAAATACATACATAGTGACAATATCCCTGTTTTAACTAATGAAGTTTTAACCAAAAGTCAATGTTCTTCCTTTCTACAAATGCAGCCTATTCTCTGTCTTTCTTATTTTGTCTAACCAGTTTCTCTTGTGGCGAGCGGCTGGGGGCGGTACCCAGCTGAGATGCCTGGAAGGACCGGAAGAGGGATTACGCCTCCTCTGGACCACGAGGGGGCAGCCACCCAGGCTGGTATGGGGACCACGGGAACAAAGCATGGAAGCTCAACCCTATAGGGGCCTGTGGTCACCACCAGGGGGCGCCCAGATGCCTGAAAAGCCCTGGACATCAGCACTTCCACCAGGGAAGGATGTTGGGGGCCCTGGGCATAATTAGACTGTGGGGGGCCCTAATGCGTGTAGTATTAGCTACAGTTCAGCCAGATTTGACCTGTTTCCACTGGGCACCACGTGGAGGTATGTAGCTAAGCCCAACGTGTGCAAAATGTGCAGTGCAGTGGTGCATATTTTTATAAATTTTAGAGCATTTTATTTATTTTTTTGTCACAATTAAAAAGTGTGTTTTTTATACCATTTTCAATTTTTTTCTATCAAATTAAAACTTGGGATAAAGAACATTCCAGAATAAAGCTCAAGAAACAAAATCAACTTTTCGCGTTTTAACACTTGCAAAATCTTTAATTAATGCCGAGTAATCAAGAGATTGGACAACGTCTTGCTAAATGGACATTAATGCTAAAGCATTCAATCGTTCTTGTAACATGGTTGTCCTGAGGTAATTCTTGATTATCTTTAGCTTAGAAAAGCTGTGTTCCCCAACAGCGACAGTAACTGGTATGTTGCTCGTTGCTTACTGCTGGTCGGTTTTGAAAGGAATCAGTAGGAGAATGCACCTTGTTGGCCACGACAAATTTCAGCAAAGTTCCTTTTTGTGTCTTAATAAAGGCTACATCGTCTGCCTTTTTCTTTCGTTTAGCAGCACCGGATGGATAACTGCGTTTCATATTAATATGGTATGTGCGAAACTGCTAACGTGAATAAGACACAGTTACGAGCGGAGTACGATAAGGCCAATGCCAAGGCGAAAAATGGAAGAAAGCGTTATACGCGACAGAAAAACATGGGAAGAAGTCCACGCCCACGCTCACGATGCAACTGTGGTCTGGAACGGAATGGTCTCCTCCAATGAGAGCACTCTATTTATTGACTTTTGTGGGGGGGTGTCATAACAGGGCTCCGCCTGCGCAGGTCCCTGGCCATAGCGAACGCCCCAAGCCCCAGTTCCCTGTTGCAGCATCCCTGCCCCGGGACAGGGCAGTAAGCTTAGCATTAAACTTCATAGTACAGATACGTAGCTTGCGTCAATCTTAAAAAAAAAAAAAAAACCTCGAATGATGGAGCCCCTTTTGGTTCGGGGCCCTGGGTGACTGCCCTACTCGCCCATGCCTAAGAACAGCCCTGCTTCCACCACACCTGGAGGTGCTGGCGGAAAGATTACCAGGGACACCCGGAGTGCTTCCGGGTGCTCAGCCAGCACTTCCGCCACACCAGGAACTGCTGGTGGAAGTTCATCGGGAGGCACCTGGAGCATGTCCGGGTGAACATAAAAGGGGCCGCCTCCCTCCATTCGTCAACTGGAGTTGGGTGGAAGAGGACAGAGCTTGGAGGAGAGGAGTGGAGGCGGTCAGAAAGAGAGGCATTGTTAGAAGAGGCCTGGACTTAAGAGTGCTTGGTGCAGGGGCACTGGGTTGTATGAACATTTGTAAATAGTAATGTATAATAAACGTGTGTGGTTTGAAACCATCGGTATCTGCCTGTCAGTGTCCGGGCTGCTCTCCAAACTCTTCACAGTTTTAGTTCTGTAAAAACCAGCACTTATGAACTTTAAACAATTCTTCAGTTTTTCCCTCTGTCACCCCAGCTCACCCTTTAGGAATTACAGCTGGCCTGAGATGCTGACAGCCATAGTTCTTCTCTCTAGGTCTCATTCTGACCACCATCCTCTGGTGTCCGCCGTTATACTTGGAGCTGCACCCCCATTATCCTGCCACTTATTCGTCAGTCCAGCTGGACCACTGGAGCCCTAGTTCACACCTGTCCCTTCAGACTGTACAGCTAGAAAACAACCCACAGCTGGAGCGCTGTTCCTCTTGCTCCTTCATAGGGCCATTGACCGCCTGCCTCCTCACCATCGCACTGGCTCACACTCTCAGTTCTTCATTTATTGACCCTTGGTTTTTATTTGCATCCCCCCACCACCTACTCAGGTTCCTTAAATATTTCATGAGTGCATGTGCCTTATTTGCACCACGTGAAGTGTCAATGAGGAAATAGGATCAACTGATTACTCCTTCACATGCAAAAGCAATTTAGACAATCTCCTCTTTGGACGCTGCAGGGCTGTGAGGCTTTACCACTGTATCCTACACTTATGGAGCCTGAGTGCACTGTTTTTATTGTTAAAACTCCCTGCCCCACAGTCCCCTAATGTCTTGCCCCACATCACCTCTCCCCACAAGTTGCCATTTACACAGGAAGAAAGTACAACCAGAGTACTACATACAGCTAGTGACAAAGATCCATAGCATGATCCTTACACACTTGCATTAAAAACAAGAGCACTCAAAAATCCCCACAATAAAACACACATAAGTCCAAGCTTTTAAAACAGGCCTAAAAAAAAAGGACTTCTAAAATTGCAGTAATAAACAGACAAAAAATTGTCCATTAAAGGTTCATTGTTTAAAAGAAACTCCTTCCGACTTGGGTACATGGTTTCTTTTCTGTATCAGTTAACAAATTTACTTGATGTTCATTTGTTGAACCAGGGCATTAGTTATCCAGTTCCTCATGGTCTGTAATAGTAGTGGAAGCTCCTTCACACCTACTGTATAGTTCATAGTTTGGGTCAAAGAATACAAGAAAACAAGTTTGAAAATGTACATATGGCATAACATTTAGGAGCATTCAAGGAATGTACAGGTACTGTAGACCTCAAATGGTCTGAGTTCAGTAGGTATATTCTGAATCCTTTCAATCCATCTCAGGCTAAAGGCTAGTCCACCAGGATTGGGCAAAAGGCAATAAACATGCCTGGGCAGCACCCAGTCCATCTTAGGGACCACTCTCATTTACTTACATAAAGAGGTGTCACATACGTGGACTTAGGAGTCAACCAGAGGGACCAGGAAACGACAATTCCCTGCCAGGCCAGAGGGCAGTGGGGTGCACTGAACCTCTCTCTTTTCTCTCTGCAGTCCAAACACGAGAAATCCTTCCTGTCCCGGCCATGAGGACATCACTTCTTGTGAACCAGCTATAAGAAACCCTCATCCTCCATACTTAAACAGTTCTGTTTTGGATTCTAACCAACACACATTGTACTCTACTTTAAATCCTTTTGCAGCCAGGGAAACTATACGGGTGGCTGCCCCAAATGTTAGCTGTGTGTCCAGCTGTTTCTTTCACAGAGGGTAAAAAGCTTGGTATATTTAGAAATGGCTAAGAGATTGAATTCTAGACAGACTCAATCGTAATTTTTTAGCCATTTTGATTGTCATTTCAAGAGATGAGATCAGTAATGCTGAAGCCCAAGACTATTTGATATGTGCAAAGAATTTAACAATCCAGAATTTTTTTTACCTTCAGAGAGATTTTTGGTAGCCACTTTGTTAGACTGCCCCGGGGATTAAGTGTTTCAAATCATTAGAGTATAATCTTCTGAAGTTATCACTGATAGACTGCCAAATTGTAAACTTTGTGTTCTTACCCAGGTTAGAAGAGATTTCCTTAATCAGGCAGATTCTTTGATATTTATCCTGGGGTAATACAAACTTCGGAATTCAGAAAAAAATTTTTTGGTGGGAATAATTACATCAGGACATGAGAAATGTTGTCATGGCATGCAAAATCTATAGTTGAAACAAGTCAGCCCAGGGTTGCCCTGTGGGTTTATTGCAATCTTTTTCACCCTGTAGTTCCTGTTAGATGATCGTTCTGTAGATTTCATTACAGATTTACCTCTATCTAAGAGGTATACCACAGTTTTTTGGTGGTGGGTAGATTTTCCAAAAGCACACATTTCTTTACCCTCAAAAAGATGTATACTTCTAAGGAATCAGCCAACAGATTCACCAAAGATGTATTCTTTTTGTATTAATTTCCAAAATTATTCATTTCTGCTAGAAAAAAATTCTGGCAATTTTTCTGTTCTAAAGTAGACTGCAAAAACAATTTGGCTTATAGGTATCATCCTAAAAGTAACAAGCAAACTGAGCAGGATTTGGGAAAAAATTGAGATGTGCAGTAAATTAATTTCATATCAATTGGAAGAAAGTTCAGACTTTAGCAGAGTTTGCCCAAAATATGTAATAATGGGCTTTTCAAACTATTTTCTTGGCACACCTCCCCAGGAATTGAAATGTTTATAGGTATCACCATTTTTTCAGCCTTAGATTGTTAGATATTGAACTCTTGTTATCTAAAACTAATTCATTATTCTCCTGCTCTCCATATCTATTTGCAAATTTTGACAAGGTATTACAGATTTTGTTGATGTGTCTTTTAATTGTTATGTATGCCTAATGCTTTTTATTTAATTACATTTTAATGTAAGAATAATAGTGTGATTTGATACAGAATAAAATAAGAAAGTCTAAAATTTTCATACTTTTAATTTTCAATATTCATATTGTTACAGGGACATGTCCAGATGTATGGCTACAGTAGCTGTTAGGACCTATCTGATTACTTCCAAGCACAAATGCACACAGCTTTTTCATTGTGAGAAAAAGAAAAAAGAGCGATAAGCAATATGTCCCATTAACCCTGTTTACTATCGCAACCTCATTCGATGACAGCAAGAGCAAAATTTCAGAGCGAGGATAACCATAAGGTGGAAATGATTCAAAACTGGCCAGCCTCAATTGCTTTTAAGGTTGAAAGAACTAAGGTGTGGTGAGTTCCAGTATTGTGGCATTTTAGGTATTGCAGCGAACCAGCTTAAACCTTCAGATGCTATTTAAAGTTGGGCAGGTTACATCTGATATGATCAGACAGAATGGAAAGGGATATGGAGACTTAAGTGGACAAAATTTACCAAAAGAGAGAGCACATTATAATTAAAACTTTAATATGCAGTCTGAATTCATCTGCGTTGACTAGGAGGGAGTTGAATCATCCTGTTGATGTGTATTTTCAAATTCAGCAACAGAAATGATTCACCCTGTTGTGAAAACTCTTCTGAATGCTGCTGTCTTCAGGACAGCAAAGGAAGGTACCCCTTCATCCCATAAAAAGTAGACCACTGTTGCTCTTTTTGAATTTGACGATCTCCACAGAAGTAATAGGATACTCTATTTCTCTCCCGAGCTAGAAATCAGTCAACACTTTCTGTCAAAGCTATCTCAGTCCTTCATCACATGAAAGTTCTATCAGCTCTTCTGTTTCTTTGGTGCAAAAAATTTTAGGTAAAAGTTAAATCTTTGGCAGTAGAAAAATGTTCACTAATCCAAAAGTATGGTAACAGATTTTCAGAAAAGTATTCACTGAAGTCAACAACTAGACCATGAAAGTGTTTCCTTTTTTCCTTCTGAAAAAATACAGAATCAGGCCGCAATTCATTTTCTATGACTAAATCATCAAAAGATATTTCTCCCTTCTCTGTTTCTCTGGGTGGTAAAGAACATTTACACTTTAAAGCTTTCATTTTATTTTTGACAAGGAGCTAAATTGTGTTAACTCCTTGAAGGCTCCTGTTGACTTTATTTATGTGGCCAAAAATGTCAGCTAATTTTATCAATTTTCATACCAACATCTCATCAATTATTCCATTCCAATATATTTTGAGACAAAAATATCCGGGCTTCACAATGCAGGTCAAAAATCAATGTGCTTCCCCTAGATAACCAGCATCGATTATTATGTTTTTATATTCACTTCCCACCTTTGCAGAAATTATAAAAAAGGTAAGGTTTTACTCCTTGAGTTTTTTGAAGTTTCAATTTTTATTGCCTCACTAAGATTTTTTTAAATTGTGTAACGTTTTGTTTTCGCTTACTTACAACACTTGGTGAATACTACAGCACACAAACTGAGCATCAATGAGCAGCTTTTTTATTTAGAAAACACCACCAGTGTGCTTTCCTGTCATAGACTGGGAAAAATGTGTGGGTGTTTGTAGAGACTGAGGCAGGGCTACTGTAGCTCACTGGCTTACCTAAAGCCTTCTGTTTTCTAGTTTGATGTTATTCAGTCAAGTGATTCTTCATTGAATAAAAAATCTGAATTATTTTCATCAAAATGAATATATGCCAAAATCTGTGATACCATATATCAGTAGTTTTGTCATATTTATTGCAAAACATTTACAGAAATTAAGTTTTGGAATTCCTTTCTGAAGCCATGTCATTTAGTCTTCATGACAGATTACTTTTGGAGAAAGAAATTACAATAATGTTTAAAGCCTCCTCACCTTGAACTGAAGACATCTCTTTTGCTGCTGACAACAATGACTCTCAGAAACAGGGGCTTTGCCAGCACTAGCTATTCCCAAACTTGCCTTGAAAGTACTTAATAAATAGTATACAAAGACACTCAAACAGCTATTAAACCTGATATTTTGTTAGTTCTAATGTAAGCAAGAGGATATTAAATAAAAAGTACTTCATCACTTGTTTTTCATTCTAAATATTTTGTGAGCTAGGCTGGCTGCAGTTAAGTTGCCCCATCTGTGGCTCTTTTGCCCCACCTAGTCTGCTTGAGTGGCTGCTCAGTAAGGGTGCTGCATATTGTGGTCCCCGGCCGGGGCTGGAGCCCGGCCGGGACGCCCAGGAGGACCAGAGGAGGGCTTGTGCCTCCTCCAGACCGCGAGGGGGCGTCTGCCCTGGTTATGTGGGGGGCCTCGGGTAAAGCGCTTGGAAGCCCAGCCCTGTAGGGACCCGTGGCCACCGCCAGGCAGCGCCCTGGTGCCTGAGGAACCCTGGAGGCCAGCACTTCCGCCACACCAGGAAGTGCTGGGGGGAAGAAAACAGGAGATACCCGGACGGCTTCCGGGTGCACAGCCGGCACTTCCGCCACACTGGGGTGTGGCTAGGACTGATTGCCGGGGAGCAGCTGGAGCCCATCCGGGTTCCCATTTAAGGGGCCGTCTCCCTCCAGTCATCAGCGGAAGTCGGGTGGAAGAGGACGGAGCTGGAGAGAGGACTGGAGGCAGCCAGGAGAAAGGCAGTGGAACTGTGAGGCCTGGACATTGGGGGAATCGGTGCTGGAGGCACTGGGGTTTGTTGAGCACGTGACTAACTGTAAATAGTGTAAATAAACGGTGTGTGGTGAAACTATGTTGTCCGTCTGCCTGTGTCCGGGTTCACGTTCACAATATGTAGCTTTTGGGATCACTAATAATGCTGCATGTACAGTTCTTGAGACTCTCAGTCTTTGTTCCCCTGCTGAGCTCCTCTTGTAATTAATGCTAAGGCTGGGCACACTCAGGTATGTAATCTCAAAAGAACACTCTACCCAAAAATGTTATTTTTTTATATGTTACTTACCCAATGTAATTTGTAGTGATGGCCAAGTAAAAATTGTAATGTCATATTTTCATGCAGAATGGTGATAAAAAAGTTTCTGATATAAGTCAATAGTGGCCAGCATTGGACAACAGCAAACAACATCAAAATGTCCATAAAGAATTATGTTACAGAAACGTTTTTTTGTTTTATCTCCATTTTGAATGGAAACACAGAATTAAAATTTTTTCTCACCCATCAGTACCAACTACATTGGGGTGAATCCATCCATTCACCAATCCATAATCCAATCAGCTATATCCTAACACACGGGGGTCACGGGGGTCTGCTGGAGCCAATCCCAGCCAGCACCGGGCGCAAGGCAGGAACAAATCCCGGGCAGAGCACCAGCCCACCGCAGGACACACAAACACACACACACACACACACACACACCAAGCACACACTAGGGACAATTTAGGATCGCCAATGCAACTAACCTGCATGTCTTTGGACTGTGGGAGGAAACCGGAGCACCTGGAGGAAACCCACACAGAACATGCAAACTCCTTGGGGTGAATAACATATAAAAAATATAATTTTTGTGTGAAATTTTCTTTTAAAAGATAGCTATTAATTGGGCATGTATAAAAAGAAAAAGGTGTTACATAAGAAATTGGGTACCCAGTTCCAAAATTTGCACACTCTTTTCCTTTTATGATATACACTTTTCTTTAATTTCATCCATCCATTCCCTTTCTTTCTTTCTTTCTTTCTTTCTGTTAAGAGTTGTGCTGTGTTCTGTGTTTAGTTCAAGTTTTATTCAGGAAAAATAAGGTTTTGCCATTCTAGTGTAATTCTTGTGAAATTCATCCACCTTAAAAACTTTAAGCGTATGTTCGGTACTATATCTCCGTCATTTCAAAAAATGGTGCCTCCAAAGTATTTTTGGTAATAAAATGCATAGCATTTGTTATTCCAACATTTGTCATTACCACCGCTTTTATGAATCTCATACCAAATGGCATGTAACAGAGGCAAATGCATTGCATGCTGCACTGTAAACGTTAATACTGAGGTCTACGTTGATCACTTAGATTTTAACTCATCTTAGACGGGTAGCACATTTATAGTTTATAGCAGTTATAGTTAAAAGGCCAACATTTATTTAAAAATCATTTTCAACCACACCAATTGCTAGAAGAGGTCAGTCTTGTGCAAGCAAATATCTATCAGCATTGTGAATAAGCAGTCATATAAAAAATAAACTTAAGAGCACTGTGCACACTTTTGATTTCTTGTAATTTTCTGTCAGTCACTGGATACTTCCAAAGACAGAGGAGAGAATAAATGTGTGCTTTCAGATTAAACGCCTAGATAGCCATGAGCTGTTAAAGGTGAGCTTCTAATGGATAACTATTTAACTTCAGAGTAACCTAAGTTAAAAAAAGTATGCCACACAACAAGAAAACATTAAAAGATCATTAACTGTTGTGACCAGTAGGGGGTGTTGCAGCACTCCATATCCCCAAACACAATCTCACAACCACAAGTTCTGAGTTCAAACAATTTATTGTGTAAAATACCATAGGTCAAAATCACAAGCACAGGCTTAATTCTTCCTTATCTCTTTTGCTTCGTTTGTTAATTTGTTTGTTTGTTCAATCATTTGTTCCTTCCTTCTTTCCTTCCTTCCTTCCTCCAGAAGGGTGTTGTCCAGCTCCTATCCCAACTCCAACTCTTCTGTACTGGAGCAGAGCTGCTTTCTCTATGCAGGATCTGGGAGAATTTCCAGGATTACAAGACTGTCTAATGGAAGCACTTCTGGGTTAGGTGGAAGTCCCATAAAGTATGGACCACTAATCCCTTCAGCACCCCCTGGTGGCACTCACAGAACTCAACACGGCTGTTCCATGGGACTACAGTTCCCAGACTGCCCTGTGGGTATGCATAGAGATACCATAACCCAGAGATGCTACCACCTAACGTTTTGGGGGAATAAATAATCTGTATAGGCTTTCTTCCTATGTCCTGCCATTGTACTGGCCTCCTGGCTGGGTTAGGATCCTTGTTCAGTACTGACTCTATGCCATCTATTACATTGTGAAATACAATCACAAGCATCAGTCTTATGGAAATAATGACATTGATGATACATTAGCACAGACAGTGTATTATGTGTGCCTAACAAAGTTACTCAAACTCATAACTGTATAAAGACATTAATTTGATGCACAAAAGTGCAGGTCATGTTACCTGGAAGTGTATTAAATTCCAATTTTGTGATGAATACATAAAAATATCCAGCCATCTCTCCAGCCATTCATACATTTTCAGTTATACCTAAATCAGATCAGGGTTGTGAGTGCTGGAGCCCATCCTGATTGCACTGGGCAGCAAGGTGCTAAGCCTGGCCACCAGTCCCATTACAGATAAATAAAAATAGGAGCAAGAAATAAAGGTACAGAGAAGTTCTTTAGTGCAGCTAAAAATTAAACTTTATCTTATTTCAGCTCAAATGAAATTCAGTATTTCTATTCCATTTAAGCTGATTATTTTACTTTCTCTGATTGCATAAACTGTTCTTTAACTTCATTGGAGTTTCTTCCTGTGGTTAAAAACATTTCTCTCAAGATCATTCTTTTTTAATTGCAAACTTATGTCAGTGTAGCCCTTTAGCACACCCTGCTTTAGGATTCACATGCAGTATCTTAATTTTGTTTCTGGCATCTCTCAGTGTGTTAATTGCTTTATGTTGCATTTTTACCTTTTCTGATATTGCATGTTGTGAGACCCCCTACTAATTTGGTGATATGAGTCTATTTTCATGATTATATTTAATGCAGTTGGGTTTCATTGTTTTTCACTGAGCTATGTTTCAAATGGTAATGTCAGAGATTAAATGTGGTGTAATATAATTACTCATCTGTGCTTATTAGAAAAGCAGGAGCCAACCTCTGAACCCATGGAACTCCATCGCTTTTCACAATTGCTTTGAAATGGATGTTGTGCTTTATTTGAACAGTCCATTTGGTAATTAAATGATTCATCTGTTTTAAAAGTTCCATATCCTTATAGAAATGAGAATTTACTTTATGTAATCATTTGAACCATTATACACAAAATGCTTTTCAATTGCCAAAATGCATGGTCAGCACAGTTTTATAAGCCTAAGGTAATTCAGTTTTGCATACTAACACATTCAATTTTTGTATGACCCATAAGAATATTTTGAGAACTTAATTTTGAATAAAAATTAAACTTAGAACAAGAACACAACATTAGTAATTCATCAGAACTATTGCAAAAATGAAAGGAGGGTGCATTTGCACATGCTGCAAATGTGTAAGTTAGGGCTCAACACAATTTGCCAGAAGAATCTTGGTAGATTAGAAATTCACAAAATAGAAAATTAAATTACATTTTTCCAAATACATTTATTGGCTGTTCTCTTTGGGAGTCATTTAAATATCCACCACTACAATTTACAATTTTTCTGATAATTCTCCCATTATTTCAGTCAACACTCTCCTTATGGTGAATAAGGGAGTCTAAAGTCATTAAATGTTAACTTAAAGCTGCTGTCCTTTCACTTATTATGTAACTAAATAATGAACTATATACTGGATAATTTCAATGTGGTTTAGGTGACACAAGTAATGCGAGATTTTTTCATGGACATTTTTGATATTGTTTGTTGTTGTCCAGCATTGGTCACCAAAGGCTCCCATTCTATCAGAAATATTATGTATGTTCTTCAGGAAAACATGAGATTCAAATTTTATTGAATAACATATATAGGGTAGAAACTAATATAACTGCAGAAATTTCTGCTTATATACAACAGTGAACTGCTGTAAGAAATGAAAAGAAATTTAGATTGGTTAATTAATTATCCATCTTGCCTTCAGCAATGCCAGTACATAAGGCTCCTACTTTATGTACCTCATCTTTCTCTGTTGTTGAGGTTGGGTCTCCAGCTATTAGACTTACACCAAAGTAACTGAAGCAAACGTGTTTTAAGAAACAGTTTAATATAATTTACTGATAAACACAATGACAATAGAAATATCATAAATGCTTTAAGAACGCTAGGGGTCGCTGTTGCCCCATTAAACCCAACAGACAGACGCTGACACAGGGTAAAAGCACCAAGAAGTATTCTTTTTAATCTTTCATTTCTTGAAATAGTGCCCAAAAGCACCACCGCCACTATACACAGGCAAAACACCAATAATCGGCACAAATCTCTCCTCCACTCCTCCCAGCAAGCTCTGTCCTACTCCCTCCCAACTCCGGCTTGCTTGATGGGTATCCAAACGTCCCTTATATAGTCCCTGATCCAGAAGTGCTTCTCCTTCCACTCAGGTGACTTGCTAGCACTTCCGGGTCAGATGGAGAATTGGATTTTCTTCTGCCTGGAAGTACTTTGGGATTCCCATTCTTGTGACCTGGGAGTACTTCTGGGCTATAAATATGACATGAGTCCTTCTGGTCCTTCTGGTGCTCCCCCTGGTGGCACCCACGGCACCCAACAGGGCTGCGCAACCGAACTCCAAGTTCCAGGATGTCCTGCAGGAATCCGGGGGATCGCCAGATCCCAGGGAAGCTGCCATCTAGCGTTTTGGGGGAAGCAGTGTCCTGAAAAAGCTGCCTTACCCCATCCTTCCATTTCAGGGGCATCCTGGCTGGGATAAGCTGCCGGCCGTCTGTCACAATGCATGTATTTATTGATATATATGACAGAATGCAAACAGAGTAAACAGCCAAACATATAACATTGAAGAGGCTGGCTGTTTACTGATTATTTCAAATTCTAATTTGTCTTGGCACAGATAAATAGTTTTACGATACAAAGTCTTTAAAGATGGTATCTGTCTTTGTGTGGAGTTGTTGCTTTGTTGCAGCTCCAAGTTCAAGTGGAGTATTCTTCTTGCATTAGAGTGCACATGCTCTCTTTACTGCATGATCGTTTGTTTTTGGTGTTCTGTGATGCTGTTTTCTCAGCTCGCTTTCTGTTGTGTCTTCTGCAGCTTCATAGGGAAAAGTATTACTCCTTCTGGCACAAGAGTTAAGATGCTGAAGTTCCTTTCTTGAAGTAATGGCTATTTCTCAGGAGACTGGATCACAGCTTTCAGCTCCCCAAAAACAGTGCACCTCATCAGCTTTTTGGTTTCAGAGGTCATTTCATGGGGGCTTCCTCACAGTTCCTGAGAATTCCTTTGAGAGTCTAGTGTTTTTTTTTTGAGAAAATCCTCCAGATGGGATGAGTGCAACTGGTTTATAAAGGAAGGTGAAACCTCTCCTGGTTGGTATTAAAGTCATTTCCAGTTACAAAATCAGGGCCTGCTCATAAGCAAGTTATTCTGTCCATCACAGTTGTCATTCCTTAAATTATAGGTCTTTGTTCTGGCTTGAGAGGTTGTTACAAATGTTGAAATCTTTATCTACTTTTTGTAATTGTACTGCTTGGAAATTTAAACAATGCTGTCAGATTGTTCCATGATGAAACTGGAATTATGTTAGATTTGACACATGCATGTGTCCTCATTTATTGTGTTTTTTTATGCATTTTGAAAACTGTCTGTGCATGTCAGAGGACACAAACAGGGAATAGGCTGGACTTCCACTAATCAGAAACAGGCTAAAAGACTCTGGATTAGCCAGGGTAAGTAGGCATGGTCACTTATGTACAGTATTTGTTTTGCCATGCATTCCAGAGCTGGTTACTATGTTGCTTCGGGTCCTGTGAAAGAAAATAATGGATGCAGACAACTATACTATGTCAATATAAATTTATCTTAGTTGTTAAGAGATAGAGCTGTAATCGTTATAATGTACATGATAAGAGGGAGCCCGAACCAATCTAACATACATGTGTGCCATATATAAGAAACTCTGATTTTCAATTGTTTTCTTTCTTTTTCTTTCTCTGTGACTTAAAGCTGTTGCACGCACATGAAGTGGGAGTATCCATATGACAAGTTAAAGGTAACAACTCATAAACTGGAGAAACTTTGTCTGGGGAAACACTTTAGCTAATTACCTCTTCCTTTTCATATGTAGCCTGGATGATGAACCCTGCTGACATCACATCCACACCAGCTGGTATACAATAACAATGACAGACTTCCTGTTTTCTCTTTCCACACCTCACTTGTAGACTCTACTTTTATTACTATACAGACGAAGACTCCCTCTTTTATGCTGGAACTGGGAGTACTTCTGCTGCCACATTATTGCATCTTGGAAGCACTTCCGGGTCATTTGGCAGTCCCTCAAAGAAGAGGCAAGGCTCCCTAGTAGCTACCCCTTGTGGCCACCTGGAACCCTGTCAGTCAACAAGGCACTATATAAAGGAAATGATTTTAAAGCACTTTTTTGTCATCTCTGTCAGGTGAGACACCTGTAGAAGTGTCCCAAAGTTCATAAGTAGCACATCTGGCCTAAGTGGAAAAAGATGATGTGATGGCTCCTTCTTTAATAATATAATAATATATTTTATTTACTGTATATAGCACCTTTCCCATGCTCAAGGCGCTTTACAGAGTTTAAGAATGAAAGGCAGGGTATACAGTATATAGCATTGTACTAAACCAAATAAATAAATAAAGAAGAGTAAGATAGTAAATTCAGAGAAAAGCCTAACAGAAAACATAATTGATGATCTAGCACACACATACAGGTTACATGAGCATCTTGACATAGAGGTAAACTGAAAGAAGGGTAATAAAGTCAGGTAGAGCTAAAAGCCTTCATGAACAGATGAGTTTTGAGTTGTTTTTTTAAAAGAATTCATGGAGTCAGCTGATATGATTAATTTCTGTAGGTCATTCCAGAGTCTGGACGCTATACAGCTAAAGGCCCTGTCACCCATGGAGTGTAGATTAGTGTGGGGCACAACAAGATTGCCAGAATCAGAGGACCTTAGTGGGTGGACAGGCACACAGTGATGGAGAAGGTCACTGATGTAGTTTGGCGCAAGGTCGTTTAAGGCTTTGTAGGTTATTAGTAGAATTTTATATTCTATTCTGTAAGACACAGGGAGCCAGTGAAGGTGAAGCAGGATGGGTGTTATGTGCTCGCTGCTGCAAGTTTGAGTAAGGACTCTTGCAGCCGAGTTCTGAATATGCTGGAGCTGTGATATAAGATTAGAAGGGGCATCTGCCAGTAGGGAATTACAATAATCGATGCGGGATGTGATAAAAGCATGGACAAGTTTCTCAGCATTAGAAAAGGAGTGAACACATGATATGTTACAGAGGTGAAAGTAAGAAAGTTTCTTAATGTGATTTATGTGGGTGGGATAAAAAAAGGAGGAATCAAAAATGACACCAAGATTCTTTGCAGTAGAGGCAGGTCTGATGAGATCACCGCCAAGATAGACTGGGAAGGAGCTCATTTTATTAAGTTGCACTTTAGTCCCAATTTTCAGGAGTTCATTTTTGTTGCAATTTAATTTTAAAGGGTTCTGCTCCATCCAGGTTTTAATTTCACTGAGGCAAGTTGTGAGCTGAGAAAGCTCTGATGAAGTTCTACTTTTAACATTGAAATAAAGTTGAGTTTCATCTGCATAAAAATGATAAGCCAGTCCATAGCTACGAATAATATGGCCAAGGGGAAGCATATAAATACAGAAAAGCAGAGGACCGAGGACAGAGCCCTGAGGAACTCCTTGTGTGATTGGCGCTGAGCTGGACCTGCTGTTGCCAAGATTAACTAACTCTTGCCTATCAGTCAGATAGGACTTGAACCACTGGAGGTCAGTGCCAGAGATACCCAGCATGTTCTCGATTCTGGACAGTTGAATGTCATGTCTGACAGTGTCAAATGCTGCACTGAGGTCTAACAAAATTAATATGCTGGTTTGTGTAGAGTCTGCTGCCATAAGCAAATCATTGGTTACCCGTAGCAGAGCAGTTTCACAGCTGTGCTGCGCCCTGAAACCAGACTGAAACATGCTCAAGAACTTTTGACAGAAAAGGTAAGTGGGAAATAGGCTGGAAATTGTTAAGATTGTCAGCATCAAGGCCAGACTTTTTTAACACTGGGGTTACAGAAGCAATTAAAAGTGATGATTAAAAGTGAGCGGCACAGAGCCAGTGTCAAGGGATGAGTTTATTGTTGTTGTAATAGTCTGGATTATGGCATGAAGGCAGGATTTGAGTAGTGTGCTGGGGATGGGGTCCAGTACACAAGTAGCTGGCCTCATACTACAAAGCAGGTCATTAACAAAAGCAGATGTGACTGGTGAGAACTTAGAGAAGGGGGTGGATGGAGTGGGAAAACAGGAAGAGATATAAACAGATGATGTATTTATGTTAGTTGAATTATTTAGATCTTTAATTTTGTTACGGAAAAAGGGGAGGAATTTCTCAGAGACTTCAGCAGAAGAGGTAGTTGGGCCAGATGCGGGTTCGAGTAGTTTATTAACTACAGAGAAAAAAACCCTTGGGTTGTCATGGCCACTTTCTATTATTCTTTAAAAGAACACATTAGCTGGATTAAGAAGATAAAGATTTCAACAGCTAAGAAGCCAAACAAACTATCTAATGTGAAGTTTGTGGTATGGACTTTGATTTGAATTGCCCAAGTTGTATGTTTTCTTCTGCTTTAACTGCTAGTGTTTGATCTGCCTGATTTCTTTGCACATAAACATAGGTTTAAAATTTAATAATAATTGTCGTTATCTCACTGAAACAGCTTTGCTGTTTACTGACACTAGCAGTCGCCCAGGTTCTATAGGATGAGGAATTGCAATACTTATCCAGGCTCTATTGGATCCTAATCATGGCCATGAGTGTTAAGGAAGTTGGGTAATATAAAAGGGCGACATCCCATTCAGGTTTAGCCCTTGCAGAGGGAGACATCCCTTGTTAGGATATTTAGAGGTTAGTAATACAATGAATTGTGCGAGTTCATCTTAAATCCTTTCAGAGGTAGTGACCTGGGAGCAGGCTGTAATCCTTTCAGAAGCAAGCTCCTGGACTTTGCTAGGGAATTCAGTGCAAGATGCAGCAAGAGTAGTTTTTACTCTCAGGGTACTGAGAGTTCAACCCTTTGCAGTTTGGGAAACTAAGAACAAGACTGGTCTCATCTCATTCTCATTAAGGATTCCAGATGTAAGTATTTTAGGGTGTACATGTAACACAAGGTTTTAAAGCTCATGAACATTACTTAGGTATTTCTATGATTACCATATCCACCAATAGCAAAGAACCTTAGGACATTAAAATGCCTTTTGTAGACACTTTCATGATAAAATACCATCTGATAAGACAGCATAAATTACAGATGGGTAACGAGCTTAGTGATGTCTCTGTGTTGCACTGCGTACCACCATGATCAGTGAAGAAGATAACCATAACTCAGCCTTTAAAAATCTTGGGGGACAAAACTTTTCCCCAGTTATGTAAATTAAAGATAGCAATAGGAAAATGTCCACTAGGGTGTTTCATTTTCTAAGGCAAAAAAATAAAATGTAACATTTTTGCAGGCTTTGATTATGCCCCGAGTCTCAGTGATATAAAAGATATATATGCCAAATTTCAAGAAGATTGGATAATATTTAGAGGTTGCATACTTTGATCAGTTTTTTGTAAAAGTAGGCAAAAAATATGATTTTTCAATGTTAATTACTTTTATTGGGAAAACTAGAAATCACAAACTTAAAATAATATTAAAACTAGACACTAAGATTAATAGGTAGTATGCAAAACATGTGTTATATTAATCATCTTTGAACGATGCAATCCCTTCTTTTGTTCGCTTGGTGACGATTTTTCTGTGATGCTTGACTACCCTCAACAAGAATTGTTTTTGTTGTTCATCCCTGACCGATTCGTTAAACTTTTTTATCAGAGCAATTCCTCTTTCTGCAGTATCATTGACTACCTTAAGAGCGTTCACATGGCTTCTTAGAGAATCACTGCAGTATTCTGTCACGTCGTGGATCCCAAACAATTCAAAGAACGTCTTTGTTTTATTAGTAACGAAATGGCTCAGGTCTTTTCTTTCAAAAACTAGGTTTTTACCCTCTAATCGTTTCATTTCCTTTTTCTTTGCAGGTTTGGTTTCTAAATTTTTAGTTATATTTTCCTTTTCAGCCTGAGTAATATGTTCATCCCAAAAAGGCAATCCTACGTTTGTTTCTGACAGATACCAAAGGTATCTCTTAGCAACTGTAAGAGCACTTTTTTGACGTCTGCATCTGAGTAAGTGCTCAGAAGCTGTAGCATATCCAAATCATTCTTTGGAGCCCATCGACTTACAATTGCCTCGTGCCAAAAGCGAACATATATGAGGCTGACAAAATGTGCAACCCGTTTCATTCCTTTCAATTCTCATTGAGGAATATTCAACTGTTTAGTGAAGAGGACAACTTTAAGTGCATATATTGCCTTTGCCATCCACCTTGCTTGATGCAGAGCCCCTGGGATCCTGAAACTGAAGTCATTTTTAGACCAACCTCCTAGGTACACTGTAATAAAAGTGATCAATGTGTGCAACCCCTAAATATTATCCAATCTTCTTGAAATTTGGCATATATATCTTTTACATCACTGAGACTCGGGGCGTAAGCAAAGTCATATGAAAATCACATCTTTGGAAAAATGAAACACCCTAATGTCCACTCATTCCTTTATAACCCAGTGTAAGTACTAGTTTTGTATTCCCTGCCAGTGCTGTGCCTGGCTTTAACTTCTTCTTTGTAGTAGGACCCCTATTGCCTGCTATATAGCCATAAGAAATCTGGAACATCCCTTCTACTCCAAATGATAATCTAGTGCCTGACTGTGGAAGAGTAAGAGTGGAAGACCATCCATAATAGAGCTGGATGTGGAAGACACATTGAATCTAGCCTTGCTAAAGGACAGCAAGGTGCAAGCGAGATCTACATAAAAGCAAAGTGCTGATTGATCACCAATTTTATGCCAGATTTATTTTATGCTATCAAAAGGAGTACCACTGTGAGAAAACAGGGAGCAAGTGCAGGTGAACTGTGAAAAAAATCCACATTGCTATTAACGCAAGCAGATATTGAGAATTTTACAACTAGATAAGAACTGATCCATCTAACTGGCTAACAGGCCAGGTCTCCTAAGGAACCATTTAAAAGCCATCGCTAAAAGAAAAATATCTCCTTGGCAAATTTGTTGGACAAGAGTTGAGAAAGGGAATAAATTCTTAAGACTGTGCCTTCCTCTATAAGAGAATGGAAGACAAAACCCACCAAACCTAGATATGTGAATTGTGTTGTTCGTTTATTGTTTTATGTCTGTATATACCTACATTTATCCATCTTCTGTTACCCTTCTAGGTGAATACATTTTTTTGTTAATTGCATCAAGAGCATTTATCCTATTTATTGAAAATCAATACTGTATTTGAACCACAAGTTAAGTGAATGTTGATTTCAGTTCACCTTCACCAATATATGCACTTTGTTTATAAACCATATCTCTTCATTGGAACATGCAACAGAAATGTCCCACAACTTGAACATCTATTATTGCCTTTGGTAACATCAACATTAAATGGGGGTTTCTTGTGTACACCAAATCTTT
This sequence comes from Polypterus bichir lapradei, assembly GCA_026402145.1. Taxonomy (NCBI): domain Eukaryota; kingdom Metazoa; phylum Chordata; class Cladistia; order Polypteriformes; family Polypteridae; genus Polypterus; species Polypterus bichir. The sequence goes on along the minus strand of JANRMT010062842.1, from coordinate 12,471,211 downwards.
ATCTTGTTTCACAGTATTTACTTACAGTATTAACACATAAAATCACTAAATCCTAAAACAAATATTTGCCCAAAGGCTGTTTCCATTGTTGGATTACTTTCATGAAGGATAATTCTTTAAATCAGTGTAAAAAAGCACAGATAACACTAGTTTAGATCAAATACAAATAATGAGATCTATAAGTAAGCAATCAGTATGCTGCATTTTAGTGCGAGGTGATTTTATATTTTAAAGTGATGATGTCAGAATAGTTTCAGCATCTCATGCAGTAATATTTTGTTAATGTACCGAAAAGTTGCAGCTTTAATCCAGTGGTTTTGCCAATGATCCTTGTTAGCTAGCACTGAAGTCATTATGATTCATGCAGAAACGGGATAAATTCAGGTAGCGTAACAAGTTAACTGAACGTCTGAAGTACCTATTGCCGTACAGAAATATGTAGGATAAGACATTAAGCCAGGAATACAGTTTGATGATATCATATTGAGCTTGAACATAATCTGGTCATTTATAAAAATTAAGATTACATAGTGGCTTTGTTGAAAGTAGCACTGATGAGGCTACAAATCATGATTTGGCTTTTTTTTTTGGAAATGAAAAGAGAACTGATGAGTTAAGTTGAAGTGAATGGCCTGTTCTTGTCAAAAAGTGCTTTTTTAAATTACACTTGTGCAATGATATTTTAATAAATATTAAAATGGTTGACTATTTAGCTAGGTACATAATTTCCACTACTCTATTTGAATAAACAATTTGCCTTATTTTCATCCGCTGCCCATCAGCCTAAATATAATTTGTAGGTCAATGAAGTTTAAGAGACAATATGAAACTAGCTAGCACTTTGGTGATAGACATCCCAATGAAAATTTGATTTGGAAAGTGTTTCCTTTTTGATAGGTTGTGTCTTTTAATTAAGCACATTTGTTACAGTGGAATTTAAACAGATGAATTATAATGTTGTTAGCATAATAAGTGACTCATTGAATAAAAAGAGTGCCTAACATGTATCCAATTGAAAACTTTTTATAATTTGTAAAGTATTTGTTTTCATTCAAAGCTCTTTTCAACAAGTACAGTGCATATTCTAGGCATCACTTTAGATGTGAATAACATCAATCTGCTAAAAGAACATAATTTACAACTACCTAAAAATATAATTTACACATTTTTTGCAATACAATTACCTCTATGTAATTTAGTAACATGACATCTTATCATCTTCAAACCTAAGCCAGCAGCTCAATAACTGTCAATAACTCCAGGGAAGTGCAGCTTCTTTTAAATAACAAGTCAAGAAAATTACATTTCTGTATGAGTTAGCGCTGATTTGCTAGAATATTTCTTAATTAGTTTGGTGTGAGGAACTATATTTGCCCAAAATGTATATGTTTATTTAAAGCACACCAGACTTTTTGCTGCCCACTTTTCTGCAAATACAAGTTCCCAACGTTAATTTGTAGTGGCCCATGTGTGCATATGTCGTTCATTGTTTGCCTGCACCTTTTGTTGTCAGTTTGTGTTTCAATCACCTACTTCTGTAAGCAATTTCTTGGACAGGGTTACTGACCAACTGTGACATTAGCAGAGGAGGGACTTCCAGTTCAATCCAGGAAGCAAGCCTTAAAAGCAGCTTTATAAACTTGGAAGAAGGTAATAGCAGTGGCTTGGGAAAATATTCCTTTGTTTGGTGCACCTGTCATTTCCAGCTTCATCCAGGTCTTTTAATTCATCATTTTTCAGCATAAGGAAAGGAAACCTGACTAGACTGAAGAAATAAAAGTCATGGAATTCTGGTCATTTATAGGTTTATTCATTACTCAGCTTTCCTGTTCTGCTATTTTCTGTAAAAACAACAACAATTTATTGTATTTCTTGTATAGCCCAAAATCACACAAGGAATGCCTCAATGGACTTTAACAGGCCTGTTTTTTTTAACAACCCCCCCAGCCCCCAAACAAAAAAAAGAAGAAATTTTGGGAAAGGCAATTCAGAGAGAGACCCTCCTTCCAGGTACGTTGGGCATGCAATGGGTGTCAAAAATGGGGTAACTACAATACACAAAACAGAACAGAAGTTTTTCACATAGCTAGATGGCCAATATATCATTGTCACCTCAGAAATTCAATACAATAGTACAAACTGCTTTGTTCTTGCACAGCTCTGCTCCTCATCAAGTACAGATGTCGAGTGTCACAACAATTCTTTAGGCAAAATACAAGAATAAATTATACTACTCACAAAATACAGAATTACATACAAATACATGAAAAACAAAGTAGAAACTAATTATTTAAATAAAAAACAGCAATATCTGCTAATTGTAGAACCACAGCCAGATTGTTTAAAAGGATTCAGACAAGATAGACACAGTCAAAGTCGGACAACAAGCCAGTTGCCCCTGTCTGGGCATTCTACAGCGCAGTCAGTGCTGGGCTGGCCCATCTGATGGAAGGACCCTTCTACCTGATGATTCCAATGCTCTCTTACCTTAGACAATGTTTCCATGGTATGCAAACAACTTCAAGAAGAGAAACAAAATAGTTGAGCATTAGTGACAGTATAAAAGTATTGTATTACTTATTGTGACAGATAAGGGGGCGTTATCGCACCCTTGAACTCGCGGATCAAAAGTCAGACACCAGTTAAAAGTCCAAAAGTTGAATTTATTATAATAATAAAGTGCACAAAGCACCCTCCTCTCCATAATACTCATACACAATACCAATAATCAATAAACAATAATCCTCCACTCTCCCAGACGCGTTGCCACCCTGCCACCCAGCTCAGTTTGTCTGTCTGGGATTTCCCATAGTCCTTTTATAGTCCCTGACCCAGAAGTGTTTTTGATCCTCTCAGTCCATGTGATTCTTATCACTTCCGGGTCAGATCAAAACTCTTCTTTTTCATCCTGGAAATACGTTATTTCCTCTGTCGCTGTGACTAAGACGTACTTCCAGGTTATAGGGCACGTAAGAGTCTCTGGGCCTCCCTGCAGTGTCCCCTTGTGGCCCCCATGGTATCCAGCAGGGCTGAGAAGGAAAACTCCAAAATCCATGATGCCCTGCTGGAATTCGAGGCACCTCCATGCTGCCGGAAGGGCTCCATCTAGCGGCGTGGGGGTATTGGCAGGGATGAACGGCCGGCCATAGTCCACATTATATTTTGGTACTAATTTCTAACAACAGATATGCAGTATGCACAGGTAATAAGCAGCTCTAGTCAGGGTATGCTAAACTGAAGTAGTGAGTCTCTTCAGTGTGGATTTAAGAACAAGAGACTGAATGAGCACCTCTTATAGTAGCAGATAGACCATTCCACAACTTTGGGACCCTGTAACTGAAAGCTGAACCTCCTACTGTTATTTATTATTATTACTATTATTATTTATAGGATTATTATTACTAATCCTTGGAATCATAAGCAGACTGACATCTTGAAATCTTAATGTGCACTCTGGTTTGTAAGAAATGATAAGCTTAGATAAATAAGCCAGACCTTTGCCATTTAAAGCTTTATATATTAAAAGTAGGAGGTTGAAATCTGCCCTAAACTTAACCAGGAGCCAGTGTAAGCATTTAAGAACTGGAGTTTCAATTTTTTCAGCAGCATTTTGAATTAACTGAAAGATGTGTAGAGAACAATTTGAACAGCAATTGAACATTGCATTGTAGCAGTCAATCCTATTAGAAATATATTCATGAATTAATTTTGCAGTATCCTGCATATTTAGAAAATGCAATAATTTTCCAACTTTTAGAGGTGGAAAAACATATTTTGAATAGTTTGGTAATGTATGCTTCAAATGACATGCTGTTGTCAAAGATAATGCCTAATGACACAGTAAAGCTGATGGTGATTCCAAATGAGTTAAATAATGACAAAATATTGTTGCTTGTGTATTTTCTACATTCAGTCATTTCACTTGGGACAGTTCAAGCTTACATTGGGACTGCCTTTAATATCCACATTACATCCATCATAATTGTGTACACATTATTTGTGTAGTTCAGAGGTGTGTATGTGTTTGGAGGGTATGCTGTAGCAGGATGAAGGGCTTTGTAAATATTGTATGTAATTCTGTTTTTTGTTTCACTATATAATATGTATATTTCTCCTAAACTAAAATTAACCATTTAATTTGTTTGTGTGTGTGAGTGTCAAATGAGGGGAAGTGAGCTGTGGGACTAAAACCTAAAAAGTGCTAAGGGTTTGATACAAATGTATTTACTCTTCTACTCTTATCACATTGGACAACAAAATTTTTACTTTCTGAATACTTTTAGGAATATCTTATGGGGTTTTGGCCATTACTGTCACATACGGTTTTATTGCAATCACCTATTATTGTGAGGTCCTCTCATATATAAGTATACATATGCAGTACAATAGCTGAAACCCTAATCCTAACCCTAATTGATCCCAACATTAAGGAAGGTATTTTTGTTGGTCTTCAAATCACATACAGTATGTCAGCATTGACAAGTGGTTCGGAGATCTGCTTCTGGGAGTGTGAGGAAGGCGTTCAAGGATATTGTTGGAGTATTTTCTTGGCAATTACAGAGCACTAAACTACATCCAGCTAGTTGACAATTCCTTCAAACGTACAAAATCAGGAGGTGTAACATGTCGCTAAAGGTAAATTTTCTGCATTCGTCCATGGACTTGCTCCCTGCTAATCTTAATGCAGTCTGTGATGAACATAGTGAAAGGTTTTACCAGGACATTGCAATAATGGAAAAGCAGTATCAGGGCAAGTGGAATCCATCAATGCTTGCCAACTGTTCTTGGACACTAAATTGAGAAGCATTAAATACTGGGTACAAACGAAAATCAACAGCAAAACATTTTTAGCTCAATTGATCTAATACAACATGTCAGCATAATTAAGTGACTAAACAAAAATTAATTCCATGTTTCTCTAAGTTCCTACATAATACAATCAATCTGAAATAACATTTGTGTTTAGTTTTGGAGCTTTCTATTATAATCACTAAAAATTTTCAGGAAGCAAAACTTTTGAAAATAAATTGTTGTCCAATGTTTTAACAGAAACTCAACAAAGTTGAAACCAGTCGCCTACTACAATTCAGTTCTGGCATGGATTCCTTTATAGTCTCAATCTCCTTCAGATCAATTCTTCTGCATAGGATGTAATCTACCTGTGTCTATCTTCCGCCACTCTTGTACGTAACCCTATGCTCCTCCCTCTTCTTAAAATACGTATTCACCACAGCCATGTCCATCCTTTTGGCAAAATCCACTATCCTCTGACCTTCTTCATTCCTCTCCTTGACACCATACCTACCCATCACCTCCTCGTCTCCACTGTTCCCTTCACCAACATGCCCATTGAAATCCGCTCCAATCACCACTTTCTGTCCCTTGGGTACACTGTTCATCACTTCATCCAACTCACTCCAAAAATGTACTCTCTCACCCATTGCACACCCAACTTGTGGTGCATATGCACTAACAACATTCATCATGACACCTCCAATTTCCAGCTTCATAATCATTACTCTGCCTGACACTCTTTTCACCTCCAAAACACTCTTGACATACTGTTCCTTCAGAATAACTGCTACCCCGTTTCTCCTCCCATCCACACCATGATAGAACAATTTGAATCCACCTCCAATCCACCTGGCCTTACTGCCCTTCCATTTAGTCTCTTGCATGCACAATATATCAACCTTCCTTCACTCCATCATACCTGCTAATTCTCTCCCCTTACCAGTCATATTGCCAACATTCAGAGTTCCTACCCTCAGTTCCACTCTCTTTACCTTCCTCCTCTCCTCCTGCCTCCGGACACATCCCCCCCTCTTTTTCTCCTTCTTCTTCTTCGGCCAACAGTAGCCCAATTTCCGCCAGCACCCTATTGGCTAACAGTACTGGTGGCGGTCGTTGTTAACCCGGGGCTCGACCGATCCAGTATGGAAATATGTATTGTTGTCAGCATATTGATTTGGCAAAAGTTTACACCGGATGCCCTTCCTGACGTAACCCTCCCCATTTATCCGGGCTTGGGACCGGCGCAAAGAAACACACTGGTTTGTGCATTCCCTGTGGCTGGGTTAAAACATGATTAACTCCTTCAGATGCACATTATGGAATATCCTTATTAAATATAAGAAATTCAAAGTTCAAGTGTAGGATTATTTTATTGACAAGTTAAAAATGAGTTCCTGATAAAATCTATTCATTACTGCATCAAGCATGCAATATAATTTAAAAACAAGTTAACATGTATACTATAGTAGTAAAAAAGCATCTCTGTCTGAGCTCTTGTTGGCATCTCCCCTTTTTTATCTTTGCTGGGATTAAAACTCCATGAAGATGTCCCCTGTATCCAACTATGCCACTGAAGTCATTGCAGGTGAATTTTATACAGACACCAAAACCATCTCTCATTCGGTGCAGGTTATCCTGCACGCTCAGGTCAGTGGTGCCAAAGTTTGGCCCCCACTAACCTAATATAGAATTATTAAGTGTGGAAAATAAAATAATTGGCAGGGTTGTGGGGTAAGCGTTATAATTCAGATACTCTTAGGATATCATAAATTAATAAATAAACTGTTACATGTGCGTTATGTTTGAACATTTTCAGGATGACAGTTTCATGGATAATTCTAACATACTTTTTTGCAACTCTCACTGAACTCACTAGATGGCAGTGAAGGCACATGGAAATCCAGAAAAAGGCCACATCTGCCCATTATTTCTAGTAACATCCAGTGTAAGTGAAGACAGAAAATTACATTAAAAATGTGTGTTTATGGTGAACTTTGTCACATTTCCAAAGGTGAAATTAAGAATTTTTAAACATTATTTGAGAAGATGATCACCTTAAATTAAATGCCAATTAAAAACAAATTATTGCATACCAATGATTTATTTACTGAAGGTTTGTTTTTTTTAATCTGCCAATATTTCTTAAATGTGAGTATATGCATTTTTTACTTTCCTAAACTTTTACAAATAGTGACAACTAAAAGAATAAGGAACTTTTTCAATATTTAACTGCTACTATTTACAGTCAGTTGTGTCACCTTTCTGCCAATCTGTTTTTTTTGTTTTTTGCTCAGATGCTTTAGAAATTTCCAAATCGTAGTGTTCTGTGGTGTGATTTATCTAATGGCCTGATTCTAGAGAAAAGCCAATATGATCAGGTTACAGGATTGTATTTTGTTTGGATTCAAGCAGTGCAGAGGTTGCCAGCTTTTGTTCCTTAACGATTGCAGTCTCTGTCGGTTTTCATTGCCTCTGCCTACCAGCAGCTAATTCATTCTTTTAATTGAACTCATTGTTTCATGAAAGGAATCTTGTTTTTCTGTCTGTACACTGTGTAGATTCTGAATGAGCCCATACTGTGAGTTTAGTAAAGCCATGTGTTATTATCATTATGGCACAGAGCCCACAAGAGTATGTTTTACTTTGAGTTGTTTTTTAAATCATTTTCTATTATGTGCTTGTAAATAGCTTTAAAAAACAAGCAATCTGTAAAGAACAAATGCATGTGAAAACTAATTTTTATCCAACTCCCTGCAGAATGCATCATTGCTCATTGGTGTTACACTCATTGTAAAAGAATGTTATTGACATTCATAATGTGCTAAAGAGACAGATTCTATGAATAAAATTCATGAACAACAAATCACTTTTAAAAACCTTTTTAGCAAAAACACACTGTAGGCTCTTTTTGAAAAAAAATAGAAGAAGCTCAGAATTAGGGTCACAGAACTATAAAAAAAAGCAAGCCAGTCCACAAGCTACAGGGGCCGGCCTCTGTTTAAAGGTTTTGTTGCACCTCATCTGGGCTACAGATGATCCACCCATTTTTTCTTTTTGCATTGCTGATTTTGTCACAAGCAGCCCCTTGTTTTGGGTTGTTTTGCTGTTTTCATTCCAAACTAGTGCATGGGTGCCCCCATTTAACAGGAAGGCCATAAGAACTAGGGTGAGAAGTCGGGATAGGAAAAGGTGTTATCCCCTTGCATTCGATCTTACCCCAGATTTACAGGTTTGTTGCCCTGGCTTAGGTTTAGGTCGTGTTTATTCTTACCTTTTCATATTCTGTTATTAATTCTGATTTTAGTTTTGTTCTTTGTGTTTTTATTAGCAATTCTGTTTATTATTATTGTGTAATGTTGAATTGTGTTAACATTTTATATATTAGTTTGCCTTCTTTTTTTTCAACTACTGTGTCTCCTGTATATAGAGCCTAAGAAGGCAGGGCCACCTGACTATACAACTGGGGTACTGCTCCAGCAGTATAAATAGACAGGCTGCTGTTATTACAGTAGCAGGTTAGCCAGACTAAGCAAAATTATCACAAACGAGCAGATAATTATTGACGTATCCTTGTATTTAAATATTAAAGGTACTTTATTTGTTTTTGGTTGGCCAAAGGGTTTTCAATGTATTTTTCCCTCTCTCTATTTTGTTTTTGTGAATATTTATAGATTTTTGCGAATATTACAAGCCTTAGTCCCATTATTGGGTCAAGGTAGGCCTGAAGACTTGTCTTTTGAGTTTGGGATTAGGCAGCCTGTGGACGAGGCCTTTGAATTTGGCTCAGGCCAGTATTAAATGCACGACCGGCGTTTTTTTTTCTTTTTAAATATTTTTTGTGCTTTTTTATAGCAGATATCATAACTTAGACATGATAGTTTACACCAGTGGCTCTCAAGTTTAGTCTTGGCAGCCATGTGTGGCTAAAGTTTTTCTCCTAGCCAATTTCTTCTCTTAATTGAACTTTTACCTTAATTAAGGTAAGCCATTACAGTGGAACCTCGGTTCACGAACGTCTCGGAACACGTACAAATCGGTTTACAACCAAAAAGTTCGGCAAACTTTTGCATCTGTTCACAACCACACACTCGGTATACGAACAAGCCAGTTTCCTTTTCGGTTTGTGCGCGCTGATGATTTCCGCACGTGTTCAGTCTCCCCCTGTGCATTCCATGTGCAGCGAGCGACACACACGCGAGAGAGAGAGAGACACACACACACACACGAGAGAGAAAGCGAGTGAGAGAGAGGGCTGGACACATAAGGCCAAGAAGGCAGTTAAAGAATGCACTAGGCATATTTTTAAAGAAACAGATTCAAGCATTGCTTTAACCTCGTATTTAATGAAGACTTTTTTCTATTGGATTTTAACCTCCACTTCACTTCTGTTTACAGCAATCGGTTCATAGCATGCATTGTTGCAATGTTACGTTTCTTGGTGGTTTATTAAATTACGGATTTTTCAAATGTTCATTTTTTTCCCTTTGCTTAAAAATCTTGCAGTATTAGTTTTCTCTGTTGTTCAAGATTTTCTCAGTGTTATTCAATGTTTTTTCATTTAGTTTACTATTACGCTGTGCATTCTACGGTGTAATTAACTATATTTGTGCTTAAAAATCTTTAAAACAAATATATTTACATATACTTTGTACAGTCTGTAACAGATTAATTGTATTTACATACAATCCTATGGGGGAAATTACTTCGGTTCACGAGGTTCCACTGTAGTTCCAATATTTAATGTATTCGGGTTCCATCCAGAAATTACATAACTGGTTATACTGTGTTTTTACTGAATGAAGCAGGAATGTATATGTGTTAGATTGCTAAAATGTATTCTTTTTCCTTATAAATATATTTTTTTAAGGTTCTCATTATTCAGGCAAATTTATTACTACTAAGCACAAAAGGTACTATCACTGTTTCTTTCAAAGTTATTCAGAGTTGTTTTTTTCTGGTGGATACTCTGCTCATCATTAATTATTGGTATTAAAAAGCAATTAAGAAAGCAAAATTAAAAAAATGACAAAACAAAAAATCAAAAATACAAATGCATTTGAATTTCCTGTGAATGTAAATAAGACAACTGCACTTTTCTAAATAAAGAATAAAAGGGACAAAAAACAGGTCAGTTAATTATAAAATAAAATCAATTAAAAGTAAAAATGACAAGGTGGGATCCCAGATCGGAACTTGAGAACCACTGGTTTAGACTATCATTTTTATTTTGTGGTCATGGGTGCAATGCTATTTGGGGCCACTGGGAGGCAGTGCTGTTTAGTTATTATATTACATCTTTCTAGTTACAGTTAGAACTGCTATGCCTGCAGGGCAAGAGAAAGGACCAGGAGATAAATGGGAATCAACAACAAGCAGAAGACATAATTGGAAGAGAAGAGATCAAAGAAACATAATCCTAACTTATAGTCAAAACACAACGTGAAAAAGACATCAAAGAACCAGAAAAACATGGATGAGCTTAGAGTTTGCCTTCTTTTTCTTAGATATCCACAAAATCAAACAACAGGCTGCCACCACAAAGAAACCGGAAAAAGAAACAGAAGAGAAAGTAGGGGTCAGTACGGATTTTAGAGCCACCATGAATAGTTATTATGATGAATTGAACATACAGAGTATCAGGATTAAGTTAAAGTGAAGTTATGAGAAGGCCATGTTAAAGTAATGTGCTTTCAGCAGTGTTTTAAAGTGCTCTACTGTATTAGCCTGGCGAATTCCTAATGGCAGGCTAGTTCAGATTTTAGGTGCATAACAGCAGAAGGCCGCCTCACCACTCAATTGTAGAAAATAAGACTCTGGGATTACTAGCATTGTTATTTATAATCTTAGAGAAACAGCAGCGCCTCTCAAGACGGACTGTGTTATTGCATTCTGTTATTTTAACCTTCAATATCTCATAATGGATAGTTACAGTAGTTTAGTTTTCCTCCATTTACGCTCAGCTCTACGACATGTTCTTTTTAAATCAGACACTCTTTGCGTCTTCCATGGAATAACAATGCTAGAAGATTTTTTAACTGTCTTTTCAGGTGCAACTATACCAACAGCAGCTCTTACTTTAAAATTAAAATTTTCCACCTTACTATTTACATTATCCTCGCTATTATAGTTGGCACTATAAACGGACTGATTGCTTAGAATGTTTGTAAGTTTTAAAGCTGCTGATGAGTCAAAGAAGCGTTTTTTAACAATATGCTTCTCATGAATGTTTTCTATCATTATTTCTATATTAAATAGTAGAAGAAAGTGGTCTGATAGACCAATATCAATGATCTGCTTTACATCAACTTTTAGTCCTTTGGTAATTACTAAGTCTAACGTATGACCTGCTTTATGTGTAGGTTGATTAACGAGCTGTCTCAAATCAAAAGAGTCCCTGGAGTCACTTGAGTGGAAACCCATTGCTTGAAGACGGCAATGGGTTCCAGACTTCACACATTCATTGACTGTAAAGGAATTTCAACCAAATATTGAAAATGATCATTATATTCATGATTATGTTAGTTTGTCCAAATACTTTTGATTCCTTGAAAGTAGGGGGACCATGCATACAAATGGCTGTCATTCCTAAATGGCTCATATGATTTTTTTGATAAACACCTTAAATTAAATTGTACTGTTCAATCACATAATCATTGCTTTATTTCAATTGTGATGGTGTACAGAGCCAAAATTATAAAAATTGTGTTACTGTCCAAGTATTTATGGACCTTACTGAATTTTAATGACTGCTAGTTTTTTAGAACTCACCAATAGTGATGTTAATAGTGACTTGGCTAAACAAACTGAGAAAGATGTACAAAGTTTAAAGATAATTCAATATGCTTCTCATGGGCTCTCTGTTTATACAGTTTGCTATTTTTAATGGTATAAGTGGACAAATGTTTGTTTTTGCATCTCTATTCATGATTTTGTGAAAAACAAGGGATTTTGTAACTTCCCCCCTTAGTTCTATGGTAGAAACAGACGCAGACATTATCCACTATACTCCTTAAAGTAGGTCCCCACATAGTCTTCTCTGCTTGGGACTTTAATTCTCAGAGTACAACCTGTCCCTATAAGTCTTAAATCCTGGGAGGTACTTGGTTGTTCTCCTTTACCCAACTTCAAGTGTGACATGGTGACCAGGGGCCTCATGTATAAACGGTGTGTACGCACAGAAATGTTGCGTAAGAACTTTTCCACTTTCAAATCGCGATGTATAAAACCTACACTTGGCGTAAAGCCACGCACTTTTCCACGGTACCTCATACCTTGTCGTACGCAAGTTCTCCGCTCGGTTTTGCAGACTGGCGGCACCCAACATCAAAGCAGTGCTACTGTTCCTGTGTGGTTACTCTTTTATTTTCCTGACGCGGCTTTTAAAAATACACTGAAACTAACCGCATATTGTTTATTAGTGTAATGCATCTGATTGTAATTAACTTGTAACAATATAATGGTCCAGGGAATAGCCATAGTATTCCAAATACCATAACTGCTTTAGCGTTGTTACTCTCACTGCACCTTCTTCTTCTGCTTTCAGCTGCTCCCGTTAGGTGTTGCCACAATGGATCATCTTTTTCCATATTACTCTCACTGCACCACTCAGAGTATTTATATCACTGTATCTGAGTGTGAATCACAGCAGCAGCTGATCAGAAAGAGAATTATCAGTATATAGCATCAAGCATACGCTACCTCAGCCACGGCAAAATGTTTGAAAGCCTTTCCTGTATGGACCTCGCGGTTCAAAAACAGTTTCGTCCCAAGAACTATAAACGCACTCAATCAATTGCTCCTTGTAGAACTGTTTGTACTTATAAGTACAATTACCTCACTGTAAACTTGCACTACAGTTATAATATTGCACAACCTGAGCCACTTTATAAAGCGCGTATTTACATATGATGACAATATCATTTTTAAGATGAAATAGCAAAAATATGTTTATTATATTATA
>JANRMT010062842.1:12438897-12453457 GCA_026402145.1 Polypterus bichir lapradei | reverse complement strand
ACAAGCCTAGAGCTGCCCATGAGTACTGCTGCAATAAATAATTTCATCAAAGGTCACGCACAATCACTGCGCCGTGAAGCCCATGTTTAATAACGTGCTTTAACTCCTATCATCATGAAAATGATATCATGTATACATCTCAGTATTTTAATTATTCAGAGAGCTGTAATATCACAAATGTAATGGATTCTGTGTCCAGTCAGAGGAAGAGAAAGCCGGTTTAAGAAGCAAGTAGTGATTCACACACATAGAGCACATAGAAGATCACATACAAAACAAAGCATTTAACGTGCTACTTTAATTACGATGTGATTTGAGAAACTGTTTAATTAAACGATTTTAAGATGACGTTTATGATGTTTTACTTTAATGACAAAATAAACTACATGATTAAAGGGGAAATTTCGAGATTGAAGTTAACATTTCGTGCTTTTTTCCTACCGTGTGCCTTTTTTTTCTCTGTACCCTAATAAGCTTTCATATGATACTCAGACAGTGGGCTACGACTCGCCTTTTCATGGCAACTTTGATATCTGAGCTTTCAAGTTTCTCCAACACGCTATGTCACTCGATCAACTTCCTTTTGTTGATTATACCACGGTTTAATTAAACAAATAGTATGTTTTTCCTTTGCCTCCACTTGGTATTCGCTGAAATTCTTATATTTTCCCCAGTGTTTTTCCCATTGTCTTTTCACAGAAGGCTGAGCTTAAGGGCAATTTATATTGAGTTGCATATTCAAAGAGGCGTAATTCTGGGAGGAGTTGGGGCGGGATATAAGGCTCGTGCACGAGCATTACTTTTCACGCTGACCGGGATTTATGTAGCAGAAGAACGTGGAAGTTGGAGTACGCACAGATTCCTGCATCTGGATTTTTCTGTGCGTAAGCACATTTCGGCTTTTGTGCTTACATCATGTTATAGTGCGAATTCCACGCACGCCGTTATGCATGAGGCCCCAGAACTGCACATAATATTCCAGACCCAGTATCACTAGTGCATTATATACTTTAAGCATAATTATATTCAAGAGTTTTTACGATATTACCTAACATTTTATTTGCCTTTTTAATCTCTTCTCCCCATTGTTTAGATGATGACAATGTTGTGTCAAGATAAACCCCTAAATCCTTTTCAGAAGGTGCCTCCTGCAGGACAGTGTCCTCTATCTTGTATTTACAATTGGCATTCCTTTCGCCCACATGTAGCACTCTCCACTTTTCTACATTAAACTGCAAGTGTTTGCCCAGTTCTGAACCTTGTCCATTGATAGATAGATAGATACTTTATTAATCCCAAAGGAATATTCACATACTCCAGCAGCAGCATATTGATAAAAAAACAATATTAAATTAAAGAGTGATAAAAATGCAGGTAAAACAGACAATAACTTTGAATAATGTTAATGTTTATCCCCCCGGGTGGAATTGAAGAGTCACATAGTGTGGGGGAGGAACGATCTCCTCAGTCTGTCAGTGGAGCAGGACAGTGACAGCAGTCTATTGCTGAAGCTGCTCCTCTGTCTGGAGATGATACTGTTTAGTGAATGCAGTGGATTCTCCATGATTGACAGGAGCCTGCTCAGCGCCCATTGCTCCACAACAGATGTCAAACTGTCCAGCTCCGTGCCTACAATAGAGCCTGCCTTCCTCACCAGTTTGTCCAGGCGTGAGGCGTCCTTCTTCTTTATGCTGCCTCCCCAGCACACCACTATGTAGAAGAGGGCACTCACCACAACCCAACCGTCTGATAGAACATCTGCAGCATCTTATTGCAGATGTTGAAGGACACCAGCCTTCTAAGGAAGTGTAGTCGGCTCTGTCCTTCCTTACACAGAGCATCAGTATTGGCAGTCCAGTCCAATTTATTATCCAGCTGCACTCCCAGGTATATATAGGTCTGCACCCTCTGCACACAGTCACCTCTGATAATCACAAGGTGCAGGAGGGGCCTGGGTCTCCTAAAATCCAACACCAGCTCCTTGATTTTGCTGGTGTTCAGGTGTAAATGGTTTGAGTCACACCATTTAACAAAGTCCTTGATTAGGTTCCTATACTTCTCCTCCTGCCCACTCCTGATGCAGCCCACAATAGCAGTGTCGTCTGCAAACTTTTGCATGTGGCAGGACTCCGAGTTGTATTGGAAGTCCGATGTATATAGGCTGAACAGGACCAGAGAAAGTAACTCCGATGAATGCTGAACCATTGTGGTGTTGATAACATCGTTTTCGTTTTTTGCTGCACTCCCCTGACAATTACAACCCTGTTACTCAACTTTTGAATTGCCATACTGCCTAGATTAAGTTTTAATAGTAAAATGCTTGCAAAATGTTGTCACCTCTGACTCAGTCATTCTTGAATGATACCAGTTTTATCCGGCCCCAACCCCTCCCCCCACCACTCCATGAATTTTAAGTTGGACCAATGGCAACCTACATTCAGAATTTCAGAAAGATCAGTCAGCAATAGGCGAACAAATACACAGACAAACACACAGACAAGATGAGATATAAGGGCTGAAAAGAGGTCATTACTGTGCAAAAAAGAAACTGAAAATTCGAAATCAAGACAGTCAGTATTATGATTTTATTTAAATAAATTTAATATTTTCTGACTTGGAGCAAGAAGAGGTGATTTGAGATAATAATAGAAGGTCTAAAGCTTAAAATATCACTTCTGGAACTGTTTTTGGAGTGTTAAAGCATTTTCGCACTCATAGTATGTTTTCTTTGTACTGAATCAGTGGATGACTTGTTATTTTGTTTTCATTTTCAGTTAGTTCGGTTGTGTTTCACACTGCACACTTTCAAGCCAACTAAGCACATCAATGAACACCCCATGGGAATATCATGGACTTCTTTAATTGGGCAAAACCAGTTTTTTTCAGGAAGAAAAAGATTATGGAGGGTAACAAGAAATGCAAAGAACAAAAACAAAACAAAAAAAAAAAAAGAATTTTAAAACAGATTAAAGGGGGCATGAAAATGAGTGTTTAGTTTCTGGCAATAGGCCCACTATGTAGTAGTAGCTTGTACCACCAAGTATAAAAACAGTCAGCTGGATAGTAGATAATAATTATACTTTAATTTTATTGAATTTTGTGATTATATTAAGGTTGTCATTGTACAATTATAACTGGACTGTCACCATCATCATTAAGTATATGCTTGGCTGCAGGTTTAAATAGAGAATTATCGAAGTTAGAAATATGGTTTAAGTGATGACATGATGCAATGAAACAAAAGGGTAAGTTTCTTTCCTTTGGAGAAATGTTAAATGCTATACACAAACAAATAAATAAATAAATGATGTCTTATAATACAGTCCAATTCCTGCTTATTTTCTGAAATGTCACCCCTCAAGTGAGTTTCTCTCTGAGACAGTCTCATAAACACATGTTGCTATAATTAATCTACTGTTACCCTAGACATTCTCAAGCTGTAAATTTACTGTTTCCTATCCAAAATCTCCATATTATACTTTCAACATTTCTGGCTCCTCTTTTGTGTCTATAGGTTTCTATGCGTAGGTCTGGGAGTAATGATTCCACTCGATCAATTGGCCTGCTCGTTCTCCATGGGTCCACTTTCACGTGGCTGCAGGTAGTTGATGGAGTAATTAGGGCGAGACGCACTTGTATATGAAGGTGCGGTCTTTCTCCATTGCTTCATTAGCCTCCTGCGGTGCGCAATTGAGACGCTGTGCCCATGAAGCCTTAATAAGAATGAGCCGGCACAAGAAAAAGGGAATAATCCGGAAAACGGACATCAGAACAGAGGTTAATGAAAGAGAAAATGGCAGGAAGACAAGAGCGAGCGCGTGTGCCTGCTGTCACACCCCAACTCCTCCCATAATTTTGCATATTTTAATATGCAAATCAATATAAATATCACCTTCCATTTGGCGTTTGGTTAAAAGACAATGGAAAAAGCATGTGAAAAAAAGAATTTCAGCAAATGTGAAGTGGAGACAAGGAAAAACATACTATTTGTTGGCTACAGAGTGGCGAAGAAACTTGAAAGTTTATGTTTAGATAGTTGCACAGTGCCCAAAATAAAAAAGAAGTGGGCAGATGCGTATTAGGGTACAGAGAAAAGGAAAAACAATAGGAATACAGTGGAAAAAAGGTCAAAATGTCCACTTTAATCTTGTAGTTTATTTTGTCATTAAAGTAGAACATTGTAAACTTAAACTTAAAATCAGTTTCTCAGATACCATCGTAACTAAAGTAGTATGTTAAATGCTACATATTCTATGTGTTCTTTTATGTGCTCTATGTGTATGAATCACTACTTGCTTCTTAAACAGGCTTTCTCTTACGCTGACAAAACACAGATTACATTACATTCATGATGTTACAGCTCTCTGAACAATTTCAATACTAAGATGTACACTTGATATCATTTTCATGAAATGAATTAAAGCATGTATCAAACATGGGGTCACAGTTTGCTGGGTCATGTGCAACCCTTGATGAAATAATTTGTTGCAGCAATTCCTGTCTTTTGTCTTCTTTCTCTATGTAACCAATCGCCACACAATAGGCTCTGTAATAAATGTCAAGCCATCTGTAAGCTTAGAACGCCAATTCTTCAAAACTTTTAAGGAACATTGAAATATCTTCATAGTACATGTTTAATTATTCCATCCATCTAACCATCCAGGGTCGCACCAGTCTCAGCAAGCATACAGCATGAGGCAGGAACAATCCCTAAACAGGGCGCCAGCTCATCACTACCGCTGTGCCTCCATGCCCACACATTTATTACATTGTACATTCTTTAAATAAAGTGAAAAATTTATCTGTATAATGTAATATACATACTTTAATTGATTTCATCTTAAAAATTATATCAAGAGCTCCAAGAAGATAGTGCTTGGAAATCTAAATCGACTTAGAAGCCAATTGTCATCATCTGTAAATATGCACTCTCTACTATTGAATTGGATTGAATTCCTTTATTGTCATTGTATGGTACAATGAGATTCAATATGCAAATCCTCCGTAAACTTACTGTCCTACAAAATTATAAAATAATAATAAAAGTAATAATAATATGATAAAAACAATGAAAAATATACAGTATGAAAGCATAAGTGCAATATATATGTACATATAGTTTAGACAAATGGTTCATAAAGTGGCTCAGGTTGTGCAATGTTACAGTGAGGTAACTGTAATTCTAAGTACAAACAGTTCTACCAGGAGCACTTGAGTGCATTTATAGCTCTTGGGATGAAACTGTTTCTGAACCTCGAGGTCCCTACAGGAAAGGCTCTGAAGAGTTTGCTGAATGGAGGAATTTCAAATAGACTGTGCGCATAGCTGAGGCATCATGTGCTATACAGTAAACGTAGGTGTAGATACTGCATCCCGATAATCCTCTGCACTCTTCACACAATCTCCCGTAGAGTTTACTGATCAGCAGCTGTACAGGTGTGATTCCACACCCTGATACAGTGGATTAAAATACTCTGAGTGGTGCACTGAGAATAACAACGCTAAAGCAGCTATGGTATTTTGAATAGTTTGGCCATTCCATGGACCATTATATTGTTACAAGTTGATTACAATTAGATGCCTTAAGTTTATAAGTAATATGCGGTTAATTTACATGTATTTGATAAAGCTGCATCAGGGATGTGAATCTAAAAAAGAAAGGGAATCCACATAGAAACAGTAGCACTGCTTTGATGCTGGGTGTCGCCAGTTTGCAAAACCGAGCAGAAAAAGTGCATATGCAATGGTTTGAGCTGCCGTGAGAATGTGCATGACTTTACGCCAAGTTTAATTTTTATACTTCGCGATGTGAGCGTGGAAACGGGTGTACGCAACATTTTTGTGTGGATGCACCATTTATACATGAGACCCAAGGAGTGTGAATATCTTGCCGCAGAAGACCCTGAAGGCAGTGGGGGTTGATGACGCTTGGACTGGAATCCCCAATGTGAGCACCATGGCATTTGGGGACCCAAGCCTCTTGGAAGAGGAAATCTTACAATAGCCATGAGATGGCAAGGACCTGAAACTGTGGAAGGTTGGCTGTGTCTGTCAGCAAGGCGATTCCTCTGCTGCAAGGCCCATTCGGGATAAGCAGAGGAGACAACATTTTTAAGAAAGATGCACTGGGCTCTTAGAATAGGACAGTTTGCTGCCAGCTGGTTTTAACCTCATTTTTTATGGATTTATTTATTTGAATTTTAACCTCCACAAATTTACCTATTTAATTGGATTATTTATTTATTTGGGAACTAAGAATTGAACTTTTAAACACTGTTTGATTTTTGAATGATTTTAATAAAAGCACTTGAACATTTTGTACCTTTCCCTTGCTTTGTGTGGTGTCCTCATTTGCCAAGCTCATCCCTCAGAAATGTTATCGGCGGTGATGGGATGAAATGGCTCCCAGTGGGATCCAGTAGCATAGATTTGATCTGCACCATCACACACCATTTACAGCTTTGACTAGGGCAGAAATAATGCTAGTGCCGGCTCTAATGATATTTAGGCAAACACAAGACTTGTGCATTAGAAGGTTCTACCCAGAATAAATTTAGTGAATGAGTGGGCACTATATTGGCCTTTTTGTCCCATAAATGAAATGTAGCTATTTAATATGCTGTTGAATCCTCCAAGAACTTGTTTGGAATCAGCTGAACATAGCATTTACAAAATCAAAAAGTGTTGGAGTATTGTGCAAAGTACACAATGACTTAGTTTGAAATCACTGTCAGAAACCAAGTGAAGAATGCATTCTGATGGTATAAAAGCAGTGCTTGAGCAATTACCAGAGCTTAAGATGATAAACAATGATTGAAGCTTCTAAGAAGTTTACATGAGATGCTCAAATCCTGTGTGAAGACACAAATCCTTCTTAGAATATTTACAACATTTGACTTTGTAGTGAGTTTGGAAAATTGTGCTAAGCACAATTAAACTTGCCAGTTTATCCCCAAAAATCAATGTGAGAGATGCACATAATGCTGTCTCATCTGTGTGACAGTAGATACTATTATACGGACAAAGAGGTTTCTAGGATGCCACCCGAAAAAAAGACATTCTGCTTACCTTCACAAAGCATTGCACACAACGCAAAAAAATACAAACTTCCAGGTGAGATGAATAGATGAGCCTTTAAAAGATGAGTTGAAGTTCAAAGTGAACTTTTTCAATTGCATATAGAACTCTGTTGTCAGATAGCTAGGAGAATACTTCCTTTGGATGAATTCAACCATATTTCTTGCATTATTCAATGTTCTAGCTTAGCAGTCTATCAAGAGCAGCATCATAACGCAGGTGGAGTTCAGTGACATCATCAATAGTTTTGCTGCAATGACAATGCAACAAATTAAGTTGTATGACAAGCCCATGGTTTTCGATTTTTAAATAACTAGTAGCTTAATAAGTATCAGGTTCAGTATGTTATCACATATACCTGTTCCTATTACTCCATGGATGCATGGGGAGTGGAAGACTTTTCTGTTCCCTTGCACATGGGCCCACATATAGGTTGTATTGGCAATGACAGTAGCATTTTGGGTACTTTTCAGACCTGGGGTTGATGATTTTTTGAAGACGTTTACGTAATTACAGAATGATGGAGTATGGAATGAATGACCTGTTCTTGTCAAAAATTTCTTACATTTTTATGTTAGAGTACTGGAAAAGTGATGCCTACATAGAACATAGAAACGGTAGCAGTGCTTTGATGCTGGGTGCCGCCAGTTTGCAAAACCGAGCAGAAAAGTGAGTAAACTCGGGGAGAGGCTACCGTGAAAATGTGCGTGGCTTTACGCCAAGTTTAATTTTTATATGTCTTGAAGTGAGCATGGAAACGGGCGTACACAACATTTTTGTGTGTATGCACTGTTTATACGAGGCCCCTGGTGATTGTGAGCACAAATGAGAGTACACTGTGGTGAACATCATGTACTGCACGCTGAATCTTAAAACCAAAATAGATGACTGGAGCCTGATTTCTTTAAACATTCATCTATCAGCTAAAACCTACAGTATGTTCCAACATGTCGGTGAAACATGTATGCTTTAGTAAAGCTAACAAGCTCCACTGCCAATGGTAACTGAGGGAGCTGAAGGAACTGCTGTTTATTTGTACTTAAGTTTGTGTACTTTAAAAACTTGGGGAACACAAGGAGTTATTCGCATCAAGAGCTACAGCCATGTACTCTTTTATATACAGTATTAGGGTGACGAATCAGTAGACAACAGCATCACTCTGCTGTTGAACACTGTGACAGGTAATACACCTATGTTACAATAGTATTTATTAACTATTGCTCTGTCTTTAAAGAAGTTTTTCTATCCAGGATAGTCTTGAAAGAAAAAGATTTGATCTTGTGTGTCGTTCTTCCTGCATTTTAATATTGATTTCCTAATAGGTTGCCCACTAATGGTAAAGCTAGGCAAAAAATTATTTCATGAAGATTTTTAACATTTTTAACTGCTGTCTTAACCCATTCAATGTGTGACGTTTACTCTGAGTGGCTTGGACACAGAGTTCAAATTTCTGTGAACTCTCTGACAATTTGTAGCTGGACTTGAAAAGGCCGTTCATTCATGATCCCCATGCAATGTGACAGATGTTGAGCAGCTTAACAAAGAAGAATGAGGAAAATTGCAGTGTCCAAATGTGCAAAGCTGATAGAGAGAGGCTTATACACATGTCTGTCATGGCTGCCAAAGGTGCATCTACTGAACATGGACTGGAAGGGGGTGAATGCTTATGAGATCAACTATTTTATGTTTTATATTTGTAATTAATTCAGACCACTTTGATATTAAACAGTCTCTGTTGATCAGTGACAAAAACCCACATAAAATCCACTGTGATTCAATGTTGTATAATAATAAAATGTGAAAGCTTCCAAGGGGGTAGAAAGGTTTTATAGAAACTGTATATGATTATTGATGGCAGAATCGTGTTATTAATGAAACTAAAGGTTGCACAAATGTGGATGTGTTAACAATACATGAAATGTGGATAAAGTGACCAACTTCCACAGCAGAGTAAGAGAAGGGCCCTACCAGATCAAAAGTGATATATAATTTAGTATATGTCTGTACAGGACATGGCAAGGTACAGATAGAAGTGGACTTCTAATGGAATGAAGTATATGCAGGTATTGATGCATGTTTTTCCTACCTTGCTGATGCCAAATACTGAAAATGATAATTTAGGTTTCCCCCTTAAAGCTTCCCTTCTCCAAAAATGACCATTTACCAATTTCCAGAGCAAATGAATCGTGAGACTTCTGATTCCATCTCATCTAATAACATCCTTATCTTAAAACTGCATGTTTTATTTTATACATACGAAGATGGTCCATTGTACATCCATTAATAACATGTAAGAAGAGAAACTATACACAGGGAAACAAAATTTCCAAATATGTAGCACTGCTACACCCTGTAAGGGCAACACAATGGGTACATGCGTGACAGCTGTCAACCCCAGACAATACTACACTTGTACCTCTGTGCTCCCTGTGGGCTGTCTCCTACAACTACAGTATGCAGAGCTCAGGACTGAAATAGGTTCTTTGTTTCAAGAGAGCACTAGAGGCAGAAGTAGTGACTGAATCTTATTGACTTTGGTGACCTGACTATTTCCAAAATGAACTGGCGCAGACCATTCATAGCCCCTCCACGATTTTTTCCTGTAGCTCTGAGTCCTGTAGTTTTTGGAATCTGATGTGATTCAACAGACATATTGCACTTTAAAGTTGCAAGGTACACGCATGCCCAACAATTACATTTGTAATAATGATTTATAGTAGCATGTCTATTTAGATTTGAGCATAAAAATAATAACAATAGGAGCATCTGAATCAAAATCATCACTGCAGTGTAACAAAATACCCTTAAACTCTCTTTATGGCTATATGCTAGTTTTGACCCATAAAGCTTCCTACTGATCACAGCCAGCAGTAGCACCATGGCATCATTATATACATGTTGCACAACGGGATTATAAATAATCTAAAATCATTTTTTATGTGAAAGGATAACTGTAGCATAATTTAATCCAGTGACTAGATGTCCTACTTTACTGAGGGTATACTGACTCAGATGGGACGGAGATACCAGAAGAATGAGATATATTCAAATAATTCACCATGTTCGTAACCTAAAGTCTGTCCTAAATCCTGCAGCAAGTCCAAAACTCTAATCAAAATTCAAAGTCGTTAGTCAGAAGCAAAAGTCAGGTACATCAGGAATAACACACTCAATGTAGTTCGCAATCACACAGTATTTTATTCAAATCTTAGATAATGCCTGGGTATGACATTAACCTGCATTCAGCCCTGCAAGAAGGTCCTTCAGCTTGGGGGTTGGTGGCAGGATTGGCACTCCAGCCACTGTTCCAGTCTATTTGAACTAGTGTGATGCTGAGGTGTCACCCATTGCATGGCTGCCCTTGGGTCCTAATTTGGGAACCTGAGGTGGTTCATCATGTGGTGAGTGTGGCAACGCACTGTATCAGTACATGCTCCCAACTTCCTCCTCCTACTCCTCCTTAGGTAATGAATAAGTAGACATGTCGACCTTTATACCATGACTTTGATTACATAAAAGTGCCACACACATGAGTGCCTCAGGGTAAGATCTCCATGCAAGCATACCAATGCAAATGGCGGAACACATAAAAAAAACAAAGACGCAAAAATATTTCAAGTTTTATTGGACACTTTGTAGAGAAAAAACTACTGTAATGTCATATATGTTTAACTTAGGGTAAAAACTCCCTAATTAGAAACAAACTTCATCATATAAAAGGTCATGAATTCCATTTAAAAAATTAAACAAAACAGTTAATTACAACAGAAAGTGAGTACTATTGCCTTAGGTCCCTTATGTCTATTGATTTGTCAATGCAGAGCAGCAAAAAGATACAGAAAATAGTTGTGCACGATGCAAATATTTTCTTTTCCTATTCAAGAAAGCATTTTTTTCTCTTAACTGAAATTATTTTTTAATATTTTTAAATTCAAGCCACCCTGGTGGTTACCATATTCATCATTGTCTCTGCAGTACCACTTTGGATTTAAGTGAGATGTGTAGCCAACTGACCTATAAATACAATAATAGAACTCAATGGGAGTAACTTGTAACTTTTGTTAAGATATTACCCAAATGAAGAAGGAAAAAATAAGCAGTCAAATGACAATTGGTCCCAAATAAATAGACAATGTAGCTTGTCAGAATTCAAAATAAAGTCACTCTGGTGCTGGATTTGGCACTCAGATACAAGTTCCACCAGTGAATGCTGACTTCTGGTGTTGAGGCAGTTCACGTTTCATCTTTGAGAAGACTTTTAGGTTGTCTGTGATGGAAGTGATATCATTGCTCTCGGGAATGATTGATTCAGGAGGTTAGGTAAAAAAGGAAAGGTTGTTATAGACAGTGCCCTCTCTCATTTGGAGGTGGTATTATCCTTTTTACTATTCAAGGAGTGGATGCAGAGGTGGTGCACACATCAATGACAGGCTGAACACAGAGTAACTATAAAAGAAAAGGCCCTTCCTCCTTAGGAGACTGCATTGCTTTAAAGTGGAAAGTGACATCCTTCACAACTTCTACAGCTCTTTTTTTAATATGCTTATTGATTTTAATTAGAAACAGATGACATTCTATAAAATCAAGTCAAATTTAACAAATCAAAGCAAAATTCGACCCCCACCCAAAAGAAAGGGAGAGGAACCAGCAACGAGTTACTCTATAAAAGGAGCAAGAAAAGAAGGGTATCCTATTCTCCAGATTGGAAGCTTATTCTAAAATGTTATTGATTAGACCTTGCCATTTTTTTAAAGTTTTTAACAGATCCTATAAGTGAGAATTTGATTTTGTTTCCAATTTTAGGTAGTATAGAACATTAGTCACCTACTGACTTAAGAGTGGTGTGGTGGGATTCTTCCAGTTGAGCAAGATAAGTCTACGTGCTAGTAGTGTAGTAAAGGCAATTACAGTTTATTTGTTCTTCTTTGCTTTAAGGCCATCTGCTAGTACACCAAACACAGCTGTTAATGGATTAGGAGCGATTGTGACACCAAGGCTGTCTGATAGGCATGCCAAGATTTTTGTCCAAAATATTAATTTGGTGCACACCCAGAACATGTGGCCCAGTGAGGCTGAAGCTCAATTGCAATGTTCACAGATTGAATTTTGCCCCGGAAACATTTTGGACAATTTCAAACAAGATAAAGGTACTTGAAAAAAGATTTTAAGTTGAAAGACTGAATGCTTTTCATATATGGAACTCGAGTGTACTCTATGCATGGCTACCTTTCACTTCTTTTCTGAAATATTTAGTGACAGACTTTAAAATATTATATATATATATATATACAGTATATATATTGTCACACACGTGCGCTTCGAAGACAGTTTATGGGCTCAAATAGATGCAGTTACCTGCCGAACCGGGGGTTGGCGCTGCCCTCTAACTCTTCTTTCTGGTTCCAACCCTCAAAAGCATGCCTCTTCCTACACATCACTTCCGGTTTCAAGCCTCCAGATCACGGCTCTTCCTACACATCACTTCCTGCAGACCCACCTATATATACTACCCTTATTTCCTTTTGTGACAGTACCTTTTTGAACAATGTAAAGATGCCATTTCTTTTTTGTGCGACAGTATATGGGGAATTCCCCAAACCTTTGACAACGTCTCTGTGCTTATTTTACAGTGGCGTAATCGGCATGATATTGTTCTCATGTCAGAGGAACCGGATCTGAATACGATGCTGTATGATATGGCCACCGAGCTCCAGAGGGTGAAGTTGCAAATGGGGGAAACACAAACCAGGCACGCCAAATCTGAAGCTAGGGCACAAGCCAGAGTAGCTATCAAGGAGGATTGGGCGCAGGCTCCCTCACAGGTACTCCTACCTTTACAAGAAAAGGATGACCCTGAAACCTATTTTCTTGTCTTTGAACGAACAGCAGATCGCCAGTACTGGGAACGCAAGGAGTGGGCTAACATATTGGCCCCATTCCTAAAGGGGGAAGCGCAGCGGACTTATTATGACCTTAGTGCGGAAAAGGCAGCCAATTACAATGTTCTAAAGGCCAAAATCCTTAAACGCTACAGCGTGTCAGTGGACCAGCAGGCAAGTTATGCCATGAGTGGTGTTTTGATCCGACTTGCTCCGCCTGCCCCCATATGACATCTGGGGAATGGCTGGGCGTTGGCTAAGGCCAGGCGTAAATGACGCCCGGAAAATTGTGGCGCAAGTAGCGTGTGACCTTTTAATAAACGGCTTTCCAGATTTTCTTGTCCAGCTGGTCCGTCGGCAGCCTTTTGAAGACATGGACGAACCGGCCGGGATCTTTGAACGTCATCGGGTGGCCCACCAAGCTGAGCGTTCCGAACGGTCCACTCACCAAACCCGGGCAGGGCGCGTGGTATAGTCCGAGCCTGCTCGTCACGACATAGAGCCCATGGTCAAGCCGAAAGAAAAACGAGCCCCGGTCCTACGCTGCTGCAAGTGTGGAGAGCCCAGACACCTGCTACTTCAATGCCTGCTAAACTCGGAACTGATGGACTACAGCAGTAGTGGAGTGATGACTCACTAAAATTCTACTGGGCAGCCATCAGGGCCAAGTGCTTTCCCACTTTGAAGTGAGTTTATAGCATTTAGTAATTCTGAAAGTGTCAGAGGTTTATCCAGTTATCCAGCACTAAGAGTATTTCACTGTGATATCTCTGATGAATCAGGAAACTTCTTTAAACTGAGTAGAATATAAGGACTTATGGAACTCTCTAAACATGTCAGTTATATTTTCATGGTCAATAATTTTATCTCTGTCTGTGATGTTAAATGCAGTTATTGCATTACGGACTTCCTGCTTGTGGATTTCTTGGGCTAAGATCTTATTGGCCTTTTCTCCGTGTTCATAATAATGATGTCACAATTTAAAGATAAGCTGTTCTGTTAGTAGTCAAGAGGGTAAATTGTGATTGCAGAACCTATCTTTTCCTATGGGGTGTCTCATTTGGACACATGGCGTATTCTAGATCTATTCTGGTAATTTCGCTGATTAACTCAGACGCCTTCTTGGTTTCTAGATTATTTTTGTGAGAAGGATATGAAATAATCTGTCCTCTTAAAAATGCCTTCAGAGGTTCCTAGAGTATGCCTAAAGGGATTTCCGAGGATGCATTTGTCTCAAGAAAATAATCAATTTGCTTAAATATGAATTCTGTACAGTTCTCATCAACTAATGACGGGGGGTTAAGACACCAGCTACGAGATGAGTGTGTAGGACACATTAATTTAAGCTCCATGATCAGAGGGGCATGGCCAGAGAAAACGATAGGGTTGTACATACAAGATTTGATAGTGGGCAAAAAATTATTTCCTATGAGGAATTAATCAATTCTTGAATAACAATGATGTAAAGGTGAGAAGAAAAAGTATGCTCTTAGGTTAGGATTTAAGAACCTCCATGGATCAGATATGTTATGATCCATTACAAACTGTGTAATTATCTTTGCAGTATTAGATGTTATCACTGTTGTATCGAAGGATCTATTTAG
>JANRMT010062842.1:12390405-12436829 GCA_026402145.1 Polypterus bichir lapradei | reverse complement strand
ATCAGTTGGCTTTTTTCTCACTTCTCATCAACCATACAAACCAACAATCAATACAGGTACATAAATAATCAAAATAAAGTCAAAGAGTGTAAATATTTAGTGAATTAAAGATGGAAACATTGAACAAAAAGTCCCAGCTGGCAAAAGCAGTTGAAATAAGCATGAGTTTAGTAATGTAAAACAGGGCTGTGCACTTCATAATAAATAAACAGTTATATAACATCCACTACACACCCACAGTGCACAAGTACCTAATCTGTATTCCTCCTGAGGAAATGTTTTTCACCTTAGCATTCCATTATCATTCCGCTTTGTATCTATAAATGAATGCCATTTAACTGAAGAATAAACTTTTTTTTTTTTTTTACAAATTAAACAGTGCTTTTTTTAAAATAAACATGGTATGCCTTTTAACTGTATAGCTGCTGGCAGTTGAGCACACTTAGTGCTTGGGGGGTTCTTTTACATCTTTTTTATTAGATATGTGATCATTTGAAAGATGATGAGTGACATTCTAATGTATGCATGTGCAGCACTCTAAGGGGACTCTGCCAGTGAGCTGCTGAACTTTGTGGGGCAGTCTGGGATGCTCAAGTGGATTCCATCTTAATTAGTTTAACGACACTCATGAAGTACGAGATCCTGTAACATTTGTAAACTGGCGTTCTGCACAACATGCTGCAAGAGTATAAACAACTAGAAAATGTGTGATAATCCTGCAGAGTTCAACAGCAATTTAAGGAAATTGTGCTTGCAGATCACAAAATTGATTATTTAATGAAGCTCGAGTATGAAAAAATGACTGCATGTAATCTGCAAAACTAATTTTTTATGCATAGTTTAAGATTTGCTAGTGAAATGCTTTCATTTGCCAGGCATTTCAGTTAAAACTTACCTGCTGTGATTTACTGAAAGTGTATATGGCAATAAGAAAAAAAGGCAATACATTCTGCATAGGGCATACTGGACAAAACGCTGATAATGTGACCCTTTATAAATGTGTTTACAAGGCATCTGTCAGCTGATGCTGTGCACGGAGCTGGAAAAAGCTTTGCGCCTATAAATGATTTTATGGAGCTCAGCAGAACAGCAACCAAACAAGTACAGATTTACAATGAGGAATAAAATGTCCTTTGTGAGTTATTGATGGAAAAACTGCTGGTGAGCTCGACTGGGAATGAGAGCGAGTTATACTTCAAATAGGTTTCATTTTATAAAGCCGCTTAGCAGTTAGTAAGTAAGGTTTTACAAATGGCCAGGCAACACCCTCTAGAAAAAGAGGAAGCGATGTTTGCTGCAATTCTTTTACAAAAATCTGACTGCCTCATGATGTCTATTTTAAGAGTTGGCATAGCACTAAACATTCTTAAAGAAGCAGTGATGCCTAGTTCCCTCACTCATACCAGTGAAGGGGGTATACTGATGTTAACTGGCATCTCTGAACTGGCCCAGTGAGTGAGGGTGTGTAGATGAGTGTGTCCTGTGATAGACCAGCATGCTCTCTAAGACCAGATTCCTGCCTTGTATTCATTTCTGTTGGTGATGCTGTAATGAGAAAAGTGGGCTTAAACAAAAGACTGGTGCTTTTTTAAAAATTTGGTATACAATTATAAAAGATACTGTACATGAAATTTGGGTTCGATTTCCAGGCCAGATATTCTCTGTGTAGAGTTTGAATATTCTGTCTGTGTACAGAGTCTAAAACCGTACTGTACTTGTTAGGCTACTTGGTGACTCTATGAGTGTATGTGTACACATGTGCAGATCTGCGATAATCCAATGGTCTCTCTAGTTTTAGCTTCTGTCTTTCAATACAGATTTTTTTAATTTTAAGCATTTGTGCATTGTCGTTTCAGTACTGCTGAGATACATTATGTTCCTTCATGACTCTCAACTAGGATTAACTGGAATTAGAATAGACTATATTTGTCCCTAGGGGGAAATATGGCTTTTTACAGAAGCTCTTGAAATAAATAAATAAATAAATAAATAAATAAATAAATAAATAAATAGGAAGGCGGTTAAATGAACGAATGTATAAATAAGAAAATAAAGAAATAAGTACATAGATAGATAGATAGACACTTTGGTCTGAACACACACCAGAATTAGTATAAAGCAAGAAAATTAAAAAGGAAATAAACATCTGACTTGGCGGTCACAGTCACTGTAAGGCATTATGCATTTGTATTGCTGTTGGTATGAAGGAGCCCTTGTAGTATTTCTTGACACAATTTTGCTAAATTATTCATTGGCTGAAAGTTCTCAGTGTTAGTGTTTTAGAGAGAGAATGTACAGCACTCATATAATGGCAATCAGTTTTGTTTTAATTCTCTCCTTTGCTACTATGATGTTACCAGCACAGCACCACCTATGTGTAAAAAATTACAATGGCCATCACAGAGTTATTGAAGATGTGAAGGATGTCACTTCCCACATTAAAGGAGCACAGTCTCCTAAGTAAAAAGGGCCTGCTCTGCCCTTTCTCATATAGTTCCTCTGTGTTCCAAGACTAGTCCAACCTATCATTAATGCGGACCCTAAGTACTTGTAGGAGTAGATCACCACTACATCCACTCATTGAGTCATCACCAGACATTGAGGCTGTTTGGTGTGGTGAAAGCCAATGTCCAGTTCCTTGGTTTTTCTAATGTTGAGATGCAGACAATTCCCTTTGCACCAAGAAACAAAGCTCTCCACCTGACTCCTATACTCTGTCTCATCCTTATCAACAGACCCTGTAAATGCAGAATTATCTAAGAATTTCTGCAAGTGATGTGACCTGGCATTATGTTTATAGTCAGAGGTGTACAGAGTGAAGTGCAAAGGAGACAGGACTGTTTCTTTGGGTGCCTTCAGTGTTGCTCACATCCATATCAGAGACACAGTCCTTGAGCCTCACAAACTGCAGTCTGCCCTACAGACAGTCCATTATCCAGGACACCATGGGCTCATCCACCCGCATATCTTTGAGTTTACCCTTTAACAGGGATGGCTGGTGAAATCACAAAATATAATTCTGCCAGTTTTGTCCAGGTGAGAATAAGCCTTGTAGAGCAGATAGATGATAATGAATCCTTCACTCCAATCTTTGTCCAATAGGCAATCTGCAGTGGGTCCCGGTGGTCTGCCACAGGAGGACTCATATAGTCCAGAACCAGCCTCTCAAAGGTCTCATGTGTATGAACCTCTCTTTATCAGCACTCCCTCACTGAAACATGTTTCTGTAAAACCTGCTTCTTAGACTTTGTCTAAAGTTTATTTATGTGAAAAGTCTTCATTCGTGTTTACTCCAACAATTGTCATTTTAGTTAACTGATATGAACTCGCTAATGTCTGTCTGAAAATCAGATTATATTATTTTTCCTGTCATTAAAAATAACAAATGACAGATACACTAAATTCTTTTTCACTTCAGGATGAGCATTCTGTCAGACAACACGAGAAAATAAAGAAATGTAATAACAAGAAGGGGTTATTAAGGCCACTGCTGCTCATCAATCTCCTAGTCATTTAGCAATTTTATGACAGTCTTGATCTGAGACTTAAAGGCTTGCAGTGAGCTGCCTACTACCATATCACATGGCAATGCACTTCTAATAAAAAGCCATTTTCTGTGTGTGTGTGACAAACATGCTTTTAACAAGCTTCCTATGGTGCTGTCTCATTCTGTCTGAGGAACTCATTTTGAAGCTATGACATGAGTCGTCTGTCTGCTCCCTTAATGTTTCCCTAAAGCATCCATTGAAACTCACAGAAATCTTTAGAATGTAAAGATGAAACTTCTTCCATACCAACTTTTAATTGAGCCATTAGCTTTTGGTTTGAATTTTTAATGCATATATATTAATATTATTATGAGGTTTTCAGTAAGGAAAACTTCCTAGTTTTTCTTGATCCTTTGAAACAACCTTAGCCTGATTTTCAAAAATAAATATATCAGTCTCTCTTCCTTTTTTTCTGTCTGTCTGTCTGGATGACATTATCCTTAAATAACATTTGATACTATCCGTATGTATGGTGTTCGCGTAAATACCCCGTATTAGATTAGATTAGATTAGATTCACTTTATTGTCATTACACATGTATAATTACAGGGCAACGAAATTCAGTTTAGCCTCTAATCAGAAGTGCAAAGAGCAGAAGTACAATAAATATAATAAGTGCATATTATGTACAATGATATTTACAGTTAAATGCGATATATACAGTTAAATACGATATGTATAATTAAGAGCACAGTGAAGATCAGAATAGATATATAGATATATATAGATAGATATAGAAATGTTCTAAATGCGGATGGCAAATATACATATTTTACAATATACATTTATGTACCTATACATGTATTTGTATGTACTATAATACTATAAGTACTATATATATATATATATATATATATATACATACAGATATACAACATACAGGTGTATTATGTATGTGCAGTAGTAATATAAGTACTATTATATATATATACACAGATGTACAATATACAGATGTGATATGTATGTGCTATAATACTATGAGTATTGTAATATATACAGATATACAATATATGATATATGATGTACAATATACAGGTGTGCTGTGTGTGCACAGGTATGTACAGATATGTACAAGGAAGGGAGGAGGAGTAGTGTAGAGGATTAAGTGTGTGGATGTGAAGGTTCAACGGGGAACTGAGTTCAGAAGTGTGACCGCTGTGGGGAAGAAGCTGTTCCTAAACCTGCTGGTTTTAGTCGGAAGGCTCCTGTAGCGCCTTCTGGAGGGGAGGAGCTGGAAGAGTTTGTTGGCTGGATGAGAGGAGTCCTTAAGAATGCAACGAGCTCGGCGTAAACATCTCTTCTTGTGAACGTCCTCAATGACCGGAAGTGGAGTTCCTATGATGCGTTGTGCGGTTTTCACCACCCGCTGTAGTGCCTTGCGGTCAGCAACAGAGCAATTCCCATACCAGGCTGTAATACAGTTAGTCAGGATGCTCTCTATCGCACAGTGGTAGAAGTTGCCCAGTATGACAGCAGATAGTTGGCTCTTCTTCAGTATCCTCAAGAAGAAGAGGCGCTGATGGGCCTTCTTGACCAGGCTGGAGGTGTTGTTTGTCCATGACAGGTTCTCCGAGATATGTATCCCCAGGAATTTAAAGCTGGAAACCCGTTCGACAGCCATGCCATTGATGTGAATGGGGTGGTGGGTGTCTCCCTTCTTCTTCCTGAAGTCCACAATGAGCTCCTTGGTTTTGGTGGTATTCAGGAGCAGGTTATTTTCAGCGCACCACGCAGCTAAGTGTTTTACCTCCTCCCTGTAATTAGACTCATCGTTATCACTGATGAGACCGATCACCGTGGTATCATCTGCAAACTTGATGATGGAATTGGATCCATACATGGGCCTGCAGTCATGAGTGAAAAGGGAGTAGAGGAACGGACTCAACACGCAGCCCTGTGGAATGCCAGTGTTAAGTGTAATGGTGGTAGAGCACTTATGGCCAGACCTGACATGCTGGGGTCTGTTGGTCAGGAAGTCCATGATCCAATTACAGATAGAATTATTGATACCAAGATCCACAAGTTTAGTGATCAACTTGGAAGTGATGACTGTATTAAATGCTGAGCTGAAGTCAACAAACAGCAATCTTGCATAGGTGTTCTTATTGTCCAGGTGTGAGAGTACACCGTGAAGCGCTGTGGATACCGCATCCTCTGTACTCCTATTGTTACGGTAGGCAAATTGGTGAGCATCCAGTGTGGGGGGCAGGCATGTCTTGAGGTGTGCCAGTACCAGTCGCTCAAAGCACTTCATAGCTATGGGCGTGAGTGCTACAGGGCGGTAGTCATTCAGGCACATTGGTGATGAGTGTTTCGGCACTGGCACTATGGAGGTGGTTTTGAAGCATGCTGGCACTACTGCCTGGGCAAGGGACAGGTTGAAAATATCCATGAAGACCCCTGCCAGCTGTTCAGCACATGCTCTAAGGACACGTCCAGGGATGCCATCAGGGCCAGCAGCCTTATGAGCATTGATGCGGCTTAGTGCGTTATGAACCTCCGTGTGGGTGAGTGTGATGGTATGGCAGTCTTTAGAGGGTAGGGTTATGGTGGACTTTTCCTTGTTGTCCTTGTCAAAGCGAGCGTAGAAGTCGTTCAGCTCATTGAGGAAGGACATATCCATGGCTGCCTGTGTGGAAGTGCCGCACTTATACTCAGAAATGGCCTGGATGCCCAGCCACAAGAGCCATGCAATGGGACTCTGCCTCTGTAGTTAGAACATAACGTGGCAAACGTGGATGCAGTATTGCATGATTGGCTAAGAATGTTTAAATACTTCAGTGATGCAGCTGGACGGCCAAGTATAGTAAGTTGGTGTTGGTTCAAGCAGATAACAGTGAATTCAGTTGGTTTTTGGAACGTTGGTTTGGTGGGGCATAATTTCCAGGACTAACATCGTCGACTGACTTAAACCCTTCGACAGCTCCGGAACCGTAAGTAATTTAGAACGTACCGCCATTTGCTTGGTATGTCAAAATCTATCTTTGGGAAGTTCGGTTTTGGCATCTATCCTTCTGACATCTATTGGCAAACTGAGTAATGATGGCTAGGTATTAACAATGGTCATTGTTTAAATATTAGCCAATCTCAGATCTAAAATGACCACGCCAACATAATTATTACTCCGACTCTGATTAGAGCCGTAAAATACGGTTTGTTTTGAAAATTTGTTTGCCGGAAAAAATCAAATGAGGTGCGCTGAAGAGCTGAGTTCACGTCTCGCATCCCCGTTTAAACAGGAAGCTCTTCATTACATCGGCCGAAAAGGTCTATTTTAAGCACAAATCAGTGCCATGATAACAAAATCATTTCAAGGACTTAAAAAAACAAATAATTCTTTACAGAGAAAGTATGGATTTCACAAAAGTAGAATTTGAAGCCCGATTTGATCGGGCTCCCAGTTGCTAGTTCTCAATAACTCTACAACCACATATGCTAGATCAAATCTGTTTTGACCCAACTGTTCTTTATGCTCATCTGCAGAGCTCACTAGATTTTCATCACTTTCTTTGACTTCCTTCTAGCAGCTGACACATAAAGAGCAAACATCATGAGAAAAGCAGAGGGTGTAGGGCACCTGATGGTGCAGGATTATGTGAT
Organism: Polypterus bichir lapradei; assembly: GCA_026402145.1. Taxonomy (NCBI): domain Eukaryota; kingdom Metazoa; phylum Chordata; class Cladistia; order Polypteriformes; family Polypteridae; genus Polypterus; species Polypterus bichir. The sequence continues at coordinate 12,429,681 of JANRMT010062842.1, read as the reverse complement.
ATCTGCTTATATATTAATTAGGCATTACTGTTATTGGTAAGGGAACCCTAAAAGCCAACAGGTGGAAAGTTAAAAAAATGCCCTTAAAATTACTTAATTAGTTTTATTGTCTTAGGCTTATCTCCTTCCTAATGTAGATCATGGATACTTTGTAGATTATTCCTTTTTAGGTAACTTAAACTTCAGTGCAATGATTCATGAAGTAATGCTCAGCTAGTAATTATTTTAACAAAAAACTCCAATTTGAAGAAGAAATCCTTAACATCTTTCACAAAAAAAAGGGTGAATGAAAATGAGTTTCCATCATCCGCTGAAACATCAAATGCTCCGAACACTCAGAAATGACAGAAAAAAGTATTTGCTTTGCCGTCGGATCTTTTCGTGGTGGACAAGCGAACCGTTTACTGTAATGTAAAGGTATACTCCACCCAAAAATGATATTTTTTTGTATGTAGTTTGTAGTGGTGGCCGAAAAAAAATCAAAAGTGAGGCTTTCAGTTTCCTGTTTATGATATGCTCTATTTAATGGGAAAATATGTAACAATATTTTAAGAAAAAGTATGCATTATGAATGTTTTGAGCATACAGTTGGATAACTGAGATGTGAATTATGCAACACCAGTAACAGCGCACTTCACGAATACACTTGACTTGAGCATTAATAGTTTTCATACTCTTTCTCTGTTTTTCTATGTTTATCATTCATTTGCTCAGAGGTTGATGTGCTTGCTGCTTCCTGAGCAGCTCTTCTTTTGTCCACCTTAGTGGCCCGCTTCTTCTCTTTTCGCATTAAAACTGGTAAAAAGTCAGTGTTTGTGTTGCAATTACTTAGTACGTTTTTTTTAATTTTTCACTTAAGCTGGCACTTAAGTCTTCAATCTGCCTCAAGAATGATTTAAGATATGAAGAGTTAGGTGAAGTGATGGCAAAGGGGGTAGGGATGAGAATGGCGCCTGTATGCAAGCGTCGCATGGCCGCCCTTCTGCCTGCTGCCGAGAGTGGATTCTACAATAAAATAAAAATAAAAAGATTAATAAAAATCATCACCCCAAAAGCAGACAGTAGAGGTCACGTAGTATATGTGTACCAAATTTCAGGTCAATAGGTCAAACGGTTTGCGAGCTAAAGGTGAGTTAAAATCCTGGACAGACAAACGGACAGCCATGGTAGCGTATTACATATAAAGATGAGTAATGTAAGTTTTTTTTTCTTCCATTGACATTTTTCAATTTGTTTTGAAACTGAGCAGCATTGATCACTCTAGGTTCCTGTTCTATCAGAAACATTGTTATGTCCTTTCTCTATAAAAAAAGACATTAGAAATTTTTCTTGGCCACCACTACAAACTACAGGTGTTTATTAACATAAAAATATCCTTTTTGGTTGGAGTATTCCTTTAAAATGATAAAATCTCAATTACACTGCTTTGACAACTACACAATTCTTCATTGCACCGGTACAAAAAGTTTAACTGGTTTTAAAACCAAGATAACAAGAGAGCAGACACTACACCACAATATAGAATGGTGGGCTGAACATGCTATGAATATGAATTATGAGATTGATTTTAATATAGTAAGCGAGAGAGATCATCGCAGTCCTCAAGAGTGAGCCCTGTCATCTAGATTGCATGAGGTCCAACATTTTTTGTTATCCTTACCTGCTTTAACCATAATATTTAGCCAAAATATCTGAGAGTTGAAAAATAAAGTTTACTTAGCTGTGTTTAAGTGACAGGCCACAGAATGAGGATTCATTACATTGGTCTTATTTATTTGTCAGACATCCCCTTACTGTCTCCTTATTTGTCTACTTAATTTTATAATTAAGCAGGTTTGACAAAGTTAGGTTATGTTAAACTGGCATTTTTGTCACCCTTGGAGATTTGCATTTCCCTGTGGAAAATGTGTCCTTCCCCTCTCCCTTTGCTGAAAAGAACTAAAACATTTTCTAATCCCAAGTTAAGACCGGTTTAGCAGTGCCAGTGAATAAACAACTTGTGCCATTGCCAACTAAGGTAAATACTAATCGTCCCTGTGGCTTTCCAACCAGCTAATATCCATTAGAACACTGTAGCTCTCAGACCTCTAACTTACAAGTGACAGGAGCCTTCAGTACCCTTATGTCTGGTGACCTCTGCCTTTTCCATTGGGTTTGTCAGTGTTTGGAAATGTCTGGGCTTTCTTTACCAGACACCTCAATCTTTAGAAAGGATTGTGCCTTTTTTTGGTGCAGCCTTTTCAATTCTGGTACAACATCTTTAAAAAGAGGTTAGGTTGCATGCCTCTTCAGGTGTGGGATCTTATACTCTAAACAACTATTAGGAGATAATTTTCTAATCCAGTGGTTTTAAATCTTTTCTATGCCCTGCACCCCTAGAAAATGTATGATTTATGTTCACACCACCACCAAAAGTAATATCACATTTGATGATAATAGAGAAGTCAAATTTCTAATTTTTGAACCACAAATTGAACATAGAGTACTGTGGATAAACAAATTGAACTAAAAAAATACAATTTTAATGCAGTGAATAAAAATGTAACTATAAATGGAGCGATTTACCATCGGAAATCTTAATAATCTCGTAAATGCGTCCTCCATGAAGCTTAGACACTTGATTGATGCAAGGAAATGATTTACAATTAATGATCGAGGGGTCTGTGGGATTACACCCCCCCGTAAGGCAATGGGTGCCGGCACGCTGCCTAGCAATGAAACACATTCGATGAGCTTTGCCCCCCAATAACACCTGCATTGCAGTTCAATAACAGATGCACCACACATTTGAAATTGCTGCACTGTTGCCAGGACTGCCAGCAGGAGAGATGGGATGAGTGTAAGCTACAGGTGTTGCATCCAATTCAATCCCCCTTGTCCCCCACTGGCAAAAATGTCAATTCAACCTCAAAATCGGTAATGTTTTCAATCAGGGCTTGCACTGAAGTAAAAACTAAATCTCGCCCTTCTCTACGAATCATTGTAAGGTCAATTCCATTCTCTTAAAAAAAGTTATTTTCCTTTACAAACCCACCGCCTGAAGCAAGGAACCCATGAGAACGTGAATTTCTGCAGCACATTCACAGGTGACAATTGTGTGTGCAATGCTTGATTCTTTCTATATATAGAACAGGAGCACAAACTAATAAATTAACTACCAATGATGGCAAGACACAGAGTGCACCAAGATAAAGTCAGACAACACACCTCGGTCAGCTCTGGTGAATCGTGACACAGCCTTCCTCTTTGTCACTTCCCCTGAAATACCATCTTGCTCCCTTGGGAACCCTTGGTCTAATCAATAAAAAAGAAGAAACAAGTGAATCACACCACAAGTGATCACAGATTACAAAATTGATTGAAAAATTTCTAAAGCAAAAAACAAATCCAGAAGTGAAACGAAAGAGAAGCATGACTGTGCATTGTTTTCAGATTGATATTATGTTTTTTTTTGTTTACTGATGGTTACTGATGAAATATTTTGACTATAAGCCATATTATATTGTCCATTATACAAAATGTGTAAACCATATGTTCTGCCACTGTGTGCAAGATGGAAGTACTTCTCCTAACTTCTTGTAACTTATTGCAGTCTGACAGTTTACAAGTCTATTAGCGACTGCTTGTGTGATATTGGACAATATCTATTGCTGCAGACTAGTAATCAAAGATGCTGACAGTCAAACAGTTTAAAAAAAAAATCCTGTTTTCATAAAGTTTTGTAAACTTACTTAGAAAGCTCATTTCATACTTCTACTATAAGCCATAAGTTATCATATGCCACACTAATCATGGGTGATTAATTTCTCTGGTCTCATAACTATGGTTTGCCCTCTCAGATGTTAGCCAGGCTCACCTCTTTTGTAGATTTTGCATCCTCACTGAGAAAATTGAAGGAAAACTGTACATTTTTTCAAATACAACTCTTAAAACTTATTTAGAGACAGTGGGCATCAATCCTGTACATAACAGATGGAAAAAGTTTTAAGATAGGAACAACAGAGAGATGGTAAAGGGTTGGGAACTGACCGAGTGCTCTGTTTAAATGCAACAAAAAGACACCAGAAAAGTCCAACAAGATCATGAACGACCCCTTTGGAGCCTCTCCTGAAAGCTGCTAACTAATTGTGACTTTTGACAGAAATCTCTCTGCTTTGTGGAGTTCTGTCCTCTTTAAATTCTGTATCCCTAATGAAATCCGACTTCTGCTGCCATTGTTCCCTAAATAGTCTGCAGGGTGGAACTTCCTGGTGAGATTCTCTCTGGTCTGCAGGTGAGAGAGAAGAAGAAGAAGACATTTGCATTTGTGTCGGCGGGGTAACTTTAGCAGAGGCCTGTTGAAGATCCCTATGTGTGTGCATGCAACAAAGTTTAGCCATAATGAGAAACAGTATTATTTTGCACATGTCTACAACTAAAAAAGTTTAATGGTAGCACATATATCAAATGAGGCCAAAGTCAGATGTTATAGGCATTATAACCACTGTGCTTGTTTGTTTTTATTTTTTATGCTTTGCTTCTTTTGTGTTGTTATATAGTTAAATGTTGCTGATGTCATCAAGCATTGCCACTTTAGAATGGATTGATATGTGGTTGTATGTAACTAGGGGCCTAGTTGATGTGTGCGTGCTTGTGTGATACCATGGTGGCCATTTTATTAAAGAGGGGGTGCATGTTTAGTAAAGGAAGGAGCTAATTTCTAGTGTTAGAACACTACTTTCTCAGACACTTTCTTTTTGACATTTTTGCTTTTGGTTTGAACTCTTGTTTTGTCCGCTAACTATGAGCCAGTACTGCCCCTTTGATTCAATGCTTCTTTGTCCTAACTGTGCTTCCTCTGCTGTTTGAACAGAATCTTAATATGACTGTTCTAGGTCAGTCGCACATGAAATGGATCACAAAGGAGGCAAACAATGGTGATTAAATTAGAATAGCCCAGAAGTCTGACTATTGGTCTATCACTGACTGAGATGCATTCGCTTCAGAGGACAACAAGTGCCATTGAGGAGAAATTAGGAAAACCTAATAACGTCTGAAGAATAAAAATTAGCAAGCTAATTATTAAGCCGGGGACAAACAAAGGAAAAATCTAACAGAAATCTTGACTTGGCGGGAGTATAGTACAGTATGGGAAGTGAGGAGCTGCTAGTGTGGTGAGCCATGCATTAGAAATACAAAAGGAAGGGACATGACTCCTAAAGAGAAAGAGCTGCACCCATTTTAGTAATTATCAATATCAGGATGTAGAGGACAAATGGCCCAATGACTCACAAAAACATTTGTGGCAAAAATAGTTGGCAAGAGTTTGCAAGACTCCTTGGCCAGCAGGTGTCAGGAAGGGATTTCTCTTTATAAAGATATTGTCTTCTGTGCATTTAAGAGAGTTGGGTGCATGGAGGCTGCATGAGAGACTTTTCCCTTTAAGAGCAAATTAAGGCTGGGTTCAAAGGAACATCATGCTAGGAGTTATTGCCTGGTTATCCTGGCAGCAAAAGTAAGGTGACACTTGCACCCTGAAATGATTCTATGGAAATGATCATTAAAAGTGACCCTGGTAGGAGGTTCAAAGTCCAGTTTCAGCAGAGTGCAAGCTGACTCTGGACTCTTCAGTTGTGGCAAAGGCACATGGGTAGGAAGAAGAGTCTTGAGTTTACTTGTGTATTACAGGGACAGTTATACATAATACTAGGGTTTGTCTTGTAAAAAACAGATTAAGAAATGGCTCCCTGTAACCTTGTAATTTCATAATTATAATTTATTAGCAGAATTTAACAGTTTATGCCATCTATCCATACATTTTCTAACCCTGTCCAGAAACCAGCTCAGAACTGGCCCAGTAGTTTACCTTAGTTTAATACATTAGTAATCTATTTAGGGCCCGTAAAGCATAGTTCAAAGAGGAGTATACCTCAATACTAGTGATGAGTGAAATCTCTTTACTTCTCTGTGAGTTCAGCGAAATTGCAGAAATGTTTGGGAAGTTTGACAAACTCAACAAAATGCATTGAAGTCAATAGGGAAGATGGAACAGAACTAGTTTTGAGTGGGTTTTAATGGTACAATTGTCTTTTATGTGTCAATGAGGGTTAGGGTAGTTTGTACCAACTATGCTGAACCGATTATTGTGACCAAAAATGTGGCCTGAGCTATGGGACAGCATACGTAGCTAACCATTGTCCCAGTGTGCCTCAAGCATCTAAAGATGCACACAGAATGATAGTTACAAAAGAAACAAAAACGATCACAAATTACCAAATAAATAAAAAAAACATATTATTGTGCCCTCAGATTTCCAATCTGTAAGTCACTGATTGGCGATTCCACAAAACATTTTTTTAAAGTTGTGCTTTAGCTGACATGCATAATTAGCCACATGGGGCGGTTCTGTTCACAATACTGGCACATCTTTTTTGTTTTAGATCTATTTGTACAGATGCCTCGCAGTTTTTTCTCCCATCAAAAAATAGAAATGTTTATAAACAGTAATAAATCTTTCATTATTATTATTTCACGGAGTCTCACGAAGGAAGGTCTTCTTTAAGGTTTGTTTTGACTCATGCTTGGACAAGTGGCTGAGTGTTCATTCAGCTGGCATATGAAATTATCCAGGTGGCAGAATATTCTCATTCTGGTCAGCTAATTTACTACTTAAATGAAAATACCATGAGTTTTTTTATTTTATTTTCTTAAATGAATATGCACTGCAAATATGAGTGGTACTGCACTGGTTATGGCATCACACATGCACAAAGCAGATCAGGCAGCAATGTAAACTGAGGTGGAGTATTCTTACGGTATTCGTGCATGGCTGCTACATCTCTGTGATATTATGCTGAGCTTGTATAGCATGATGGGGTGCTGAGAAAAAAAAAAAAAAAAGTTTATCTAAAGCTGATGCAATATTACACCACTTCTGGTTGTGGAGTTTGTCATATAAACCGACCGCAGTCGCTGATCTTGACACCAGACCATGTTCGTTTAAATGACTGAAAATTGATGGCTATGTCACATTTAGCAATCACACTCTGACCATCCAGCACAGTCGTGCTCACCACTTTTTGTGATGCTCAATAATATGTTGTATGAAAGGTTAACACCAGAGCCTACGAAAAAACTCGTAGATCCATCCCACCTTAAATCGCTTCTCACCTCTCCGTCAGCATGTATTGTCCTGTAAATGTGTGGATAAGCAGCAAACAGTAAGCAGCCTGCTATCACATTCCCCCACCGGCGCACCGTTTTCTCAGCTCAAGTCTGTTTACCTGCGTGTCTGTTGCTTGGAGTTGTATAGAGTGAGAAGTCAAGCAAAATCACATCTTTTATAAATACTATATCGTTATTTGGAACACATGCATTTCATGTGTGTTCCGTGTCTACAACGATCTACTGTATGTAAACACATCGTTAAAACAGAAACGTTTTCCATGTTTTAGTAATAATTGACAAAATGTAGACATGAAGTTTATAATGTGTGAAGCCTGAAGTCTAAATATCAAATGAACACTTTCACAAAAGGTACAAATATAACAGAAAAAGGAACGGCTAGTTCAGTTGTAGTCTTGGCCCTTTTTTCTTTTTTTCCATTCTGTTTTAGTATGTAAAACACAAGACATCCAAAAGATGAACCTCTCTTCTGTTTGTGAGCTTCAGAACAGCCATATTCCTAATTCCTCATCACTACGTTCTGTGAATTGTACTTCTGGTTGAGCATTCATTGGTTGGTAGCTCTCCTGCACAGACAGCCCACCCCTGATACTAAAGAGAAAATCAAAGCTGTTCGATTTTAATTATAGCAAATCGCAGACTAGTTGGTCTCAGTCAGTGGGCATGTCATATTAGGCAATCAGCTTCATCGGTGGGAGCTGCTGACTGCTTTCGAATCACTATGATTAAGTAAAAGAAGACAATAACTGAAAAATCATAGGAAAATGTCATCTAATGTGACATAGGTTTAATCTGGCCACACAGCAAATTTCAAGAAAAATATGTATCCTCCTTATAAAATTTCAAGCACTACCAAGCCATCCGATATATACCGTCTCTTCAGTGTGGATACTTCAGTCTTCTAACAAGCTGTGCATGATGCACCTTACAAAAAAGCACAACTAATTCTAGAAGTTCCATATGTTATTGATCTCTTGCTGCATTCATGTGCTCTCAGGCAAACAGTAAATCCAAGCAGGCAATTTGAAAATACCATGTGAACGCTCAGATACACAAAAATACAATTTGGACAAAACAAAGCTACCTGAATTGTCCGACCTGTGACATAATGCTGACCTTTCACCTTACTCCATTGTTTAGAATAAAATATATTATCCAATTGGCCCGAAATGCATTTTTTTGGTTTAAATACATTTGTAGCTAAGTGATAAATATTTAACATGTTTATTTTTTCTTTTTATTTCCACAAAATCAACCACAATCTCATATGTATCTGAATAGTCCAACCAGAAGCCTATGTAAACACACTAAAGTAGAAAGGTAAAACATCCTAACTCGGAGCTCCAAATAGTCCAAAAGCACATGCATATTACATTAGTTAAAATGAATATAGTTTTAATAAACCTTACAGGTAAGCTTGGGATGTTTAAAAAAAGTGTCTAATTAAAATAGCAACAAATACTATAATTGACTTCCAATAGTGAAATGGCTCACTGTGACAAGAGTTTGAGGGTGCCTTGAGATTGACTGCAGGTATAAGCAAGCGAAGCAACCTCTCAGAGCTTTTGGCCTGAGGAGACACCCCAACCCACATAAAGAGCAGAGGTGAAGAAGGATGGGACACAAAATAGGTATGCAGTGTAGGGCCACAAAAAAGCTAGGTGCACAGGCACTTGCAGACCGGGCTTCTGCTTTGATAATCACCTTGACCTTAACCTGGATTTGGTGGTGTTAATAAATGAAGTTAAACCAAACAAAACAATCAGAATTATTCACCACTTCAGTTAGAACCGAGTAATAACACATTTAAATGTCAGCTTGCAGGAATTAAAGACCAGTTGTAAGATAAGGCAGGTCAAATAAAATAAGGACAGTGTCAATTTGGTGTGAAAATTAAGGTTGCTAACTTTGAATTATGGGTAACAAAACCATTCCAATATTTTTATTTGTTAAACCAGAATGTTTAACAAACTGACCTACTGAAAGGAATTTGACTAGATCAGCACAATTTGTTTGCTTTTTTGAAAGTTTGACATTGTTAATTTGTTTAAGCTGTTTATATCTTTATATTCTAAAGAAAAAGTTATCAGTGAAGCATTATAGCAAAATAGTAAAACAGTTATATTAGTGCAGCCTTGATTATAAAATAGGCTCTTGAAATACAATAGAGAAGGATTTCTACACAAATCAGTAAGGATATTTTTTGTTTTCTTATGAAAAATTTAACTAAGATGGTCATGAATAATTTAGATTTTTCTTTTTCAAACAAAGGTAATCCTACTGAGCCCTTAAAGCTACTTCTTGTAGAGCAAGAAATGATAAGAAAATGATAAGAAGACCAAATACATAAAATATAAACAATCTTTCAATTTTAGCGGGGAGAATAATGAGGCATAATTGAAGTACCAACCACTTAATTCAGACAAAAATCAGAAACTTTAAACAAAACACATGCTTGACGGTGCTATGTGTATATTGGTAGACCAGCTGTCATTTTTAAATTGACCTCTTTAACAAGACTCTCTCTTTCTCTCTCTCTCCAGTGAGTTCAGGTCTAAACTGAGAACCCAACTTCCAGAAACACCTCACTTTTATACTACGTGCACTAGAAGGGATGGGACTTCCTTTGCTCTGTTGCCCTTAAGGAGGCGGTTTCTTGAGGCTCTGAAGGAAAACTAGGAGTCAAGGCCGTTAGCAACAGCACCCCCTCTTGTATGCATGACACAATTTAAAAACAATGCCTTTATTTTCTGTAGTGATGTTTTTCTGATCAAGGATGCAAAAGTCTATCCTAGCAGTGAAGGAATAAGGCTAGAGTGAATCCCAAAGCACACTCACAGGGAACAAATGAAGAGTTTCCTGTCAATATGCCACGCAGAAAATGATGGGGATGGGAAGCCAGTCCATCACAAGGTGCACTTGCATCACTGTACAGGCCAAATCAGGGGCAGACTGGCCATTAGGGCATTTGGGCAATGCCCGGTTGGCCGCAGACTCTAGTCTGGTCATGGGCGGCCGTTTCATGAAATACATTTTACGTACTGGATACTGTTTGACATTAAAATTAATTTTCTAAACTACTAAACATAATCTGTCTGGTACTACGATTTATATAGTCCTACCGTATTACATCATCAAGTTTTTTTAGTTGTCAGTACACAACGTTGCAGCGAAAAATTTGGTCAAAATTGCCTTTTGCAGATTTCTGTTTCGATACCGCTACATTTTGGTTAGCATATACATTATTGCAATTTATTTTATCTCATATCTAGTAGTTTAATTCTTTGGTACTAATAATTAGTTTAGATTATGTATTATGCATTTTATTGTTCTCTGGTCATCGGCCAGAACTTTCCAACGGTCTTTGTTGCCCTCACTGACTCACTCATCACTAATTCTCCAACTTCCTGTGTAGGTAGAAGACTGAAATTTGGCAGGCTCATTCCTTACAGTGTACTTACAAAAGATAAGCAGGTTTCATTTTGAAATTCTACACGTAACGGTCATAATGGTCGACAACGTCCGCCATGTTAAACTTTCTTATTTATGGCCTCATCTTCACGAAATTTGGTAGGCAGCTTCCCTGCGCTAACCAAAACCGATGTACGTACTTATTTCGGTGGTATGACGCCACTGTCGGCTGCCATATTGAACTTTCCAACAGTCTTTGTTACCTATGGGTCCATCTTCAAGAAATTTAGTACACAGGTTCCCAACGCTAACTGAATCCTACTTACGTACATATATACATCCATAGCCTGCAGCTTGGTCACCATGTGAGGTGGCGTTGGGTCCCCCATCCCCACGCATCCCACGTTGTTGGCTGCCTGCCTATATAAGGCCGTCCGTCGCTCCAGTCTCTTCATTCCCTTCCTTGCTTCGCCACGGTATTCACGTCTCCCTGCTGATAACTGCAGCCATTTTATTTAATCCACGGCTTCTCTGCTGTTTTATTGTTCGTTTATTACGATTATAGTTATTTTATAGGTATTTTAGACTTAGTTTACATTGTTCAGGTACATATTTCCTTTATCGTTCCAACCGTACCCCCATTAACATGTCTATCGAGGTGATCACCATCGATCAAAGAACTGTCACTTACCGAGTGGTTTCCATGCCCAGAGATTGCGCCTACCCTTTCCATCCCCTGTGTTACATATTGCACGGCCATATCAGGCTCATTCTTGATATCTGGAGGAACATTGTGTCTTATGTATTGAATGACTGGGACAGGTTCAAGGTGTGAACTGATGACGGTACAGGAGATAATTATACTACACAGGAGCACTATAAGAGTGAAATGCTTAAGCCCTTCACCTATGGTTCTGCATGTGAGTTGATGGCTGCCGCTGAATTGTTCGGTTGTCGCTTTCAAATGTACCGAAATGGCCAAATATTTTACACCTTTCGACAACCGCCAATGCCTCTTAAACATTTTAGATTCACAGGTGACGATTTGAGTAGTGGACACTTTGATGTTTATGAATGTTTAAACTCTCAAAAGCTGGATGCGAAGTTATCTTTGAAACCGGTTGTATGCTTACAATGCTTGACAGATGCCAAATGTCACTTGAACACAATAAGTCTTGCAAATACTAACATAACTGAAACAAACCATGAAATTCAAACCAATTATGACAGCAGCAATCCAAGCTGTGAGATTTGAGGCAAGACTGCTTTTCACATGGCCAACTGTACGTTGCATGCTCAAGAGTAAGCTCAGCGCACAGCTTGATCATATTACAACCGGAGGGCCGAACTGACAACGTGGCATACAAAGACATCCTTAACAAATAATTATTGGTATATTTTCCCTCAGTTTTAAAAAGGTTTACTTTTCTTATTAATAAAAATTTTAAGGCAGTACTTCGCCGCTGCGAAGCGCAGGTATTTTGCTAGTAATTAAATAAAGTTATAAAGCACAGGATAGGAACTTTTCATTTATAGTTTATCATTAAGTTAATGGAACATTATAATCTCGGATATAATTTATTTGATTGTAAATGAGCAGCTACTAGCCTACTAGGGTACTGGCACATAGACATGACATTGAAATTTGACATGTACTCTAATAACATGTAAGCTGTGTTACTAAATTTTTATTTTTCATTACATTTTATTTCTAAGCATTTCATCAAATTTTAAGTTGTGTCTAAACAACAGTGTACAGATTAAGTTTGGCAACAGTTTAGATAGAGTTCATAATATAGGCTCATAGCAAGTAGCGAGCCGCATACTCATCACAAATTTTAAGAAAATTATAATGAATAGTGGACTGAGTGGCTCGACCTCGTCACCTCACTTGTTGAAGGATGCCCGGGCCGGTTTTGAGACCCAGTCCGCTCCTGGGCTAAATTAGAGATACCATTTAACCTAGCATGCACATCTGTATAATGTGGGAGGAGATGCATATGGACATGTACAAAATATCCGTACAAGAAAAACTTAAAATGTCAAGGAAAACATCTGCAATATAATTGACTTAAATACATTTTTTTTCATTAGTATCATTTTTCATTTTCAGCGTTACTCTACACAACTTTAAGTCAGAGAGCATATCATACTTAACAAATGCAGCCAGTTTCTAGATCTCATTCACATAAAGATGTCAGATTACTTTACTAGAAATAACTGAAGATTTCATAATCCCTTATGATTTCTTAACACAGTATCAGACTTCCAAAGTATCATAAGATTGTCGCATTTTGACAAACAGTTTTAACATGTCTGGCTATATGAATATTCTGCAGGCATGGAGAGTTCAGTCGCATTCCAGTCACCTCTTAACTCTTTTTTAATTCTGTGAAGGTATGACAAACATGCAACACTGGACAGGGAAGTTTCGCTTTTGTTTACATCGTGGAGGACAAAGTGGGCATTGCCCATTCTTCTAGGCTTTTCACTGGCACACAAGGCCTGATAAGACCTGAGATTTGACAGGGTTGCAGACACCCAGTTGCACCAAATCCACAACTACATTTCAGAAGGTGGTTGTACCACAGCACCATACCAGGATGAGCTTGCACTTTATCTGAGTTCAACTGACATCTTTGCAGAGGCCACATTCAGATCAGAAGGTGCTAAATAGACACCCAAGTCCAAAGAAAGAGCTATAATTCATAGAGTGACAAGAGTGATACACAAAATAACGTATCAATGAACAGGCACTGGTCCTTTAACTTGAAGTGACTTTAATCCAATCATGAGAGGTTAAACCTTCCTTCATAAACTATCCACACTCATCTCTTTTGGGCAATCTTTGAAATGATCTCTAGCATTCTGTAAAACCTAGAAGCTTATGAGTTAATCTCTGGAAGTTGAAAGCTTATAATCTCTTCTCTTTGCGAAAATTAAAGCCAAGCCAAACTTTGCCAATAACTGTGCCCAGTCTGAGAAGACTAAGAAGCAGACATTACTTCGCAAATTTAAACTTTTGTGCCAGAAACAGTGCTTTTCCCTATGAAGATGCAAAAGACACAACACATAGCCTAACTGAGAAAATCACACAATGAACAAAGGACGACATCACAAAGAGAAAGACTCAAGAGTCCTTACATATAATAACACATTGTAAGTCTCTAAAGATGAGTATGATGATAGGGTCAGTTAGCCAAGAGTACAGAAAAATAAAAAAAAAAAACCTCCAGTTAAGCTGAAAAAAAACCTATTTATCAGGAGTTCAAAGGACAAAGGTCCACTGGGCATTCTGCCTAAGAATTAGGTGTGCTTAAGTCATTCCTCATTGTTTCCAGGCTTTGTCCCAGAGGATTTGATGCAGCAGGTCTTGTAGACAGCGGGGGCACTCGCTTTCATTTGAGTCTTACAGGTGGCTGTGTAAGATCCTCAATCGGATGGTGGTGGTGCACAATATCACCACAGAAACCCAGAAAAGAAAGCAGAGAAAAGTAGAGATTAATAAAGAATATAAATCCATGAATATAATTATTATATGCGTCTATTCTCTATTAGGAGTCAAACTAAAAGATAGCCACGAAAAGGCCAAATTAAAAAAGTGGGTTTTAGGAGTTTTTTTTAAAATGATCTACGATGTTAGCCTGGCGTATCTGTTTTGGTAAAGTATTCCAGATTTTTGGTGCATAACAAATGCCTGCTTTACCACTTCTTTTATGCTTAGCTTTTGGAATAATAAGCAGACCTCTATTAGAAATATAAGGTTACGACTTGGGATATAGAGGGACATAATAAAAGATATATAGGGACAGTTCAAAATATAGAAAGAAGCAAGATTATTTAAAAATTTATATACCATATAATACAATATACCAGTATTTTAAAGTCAATTTTAAAGGTGACCAATGTAATTATGGTGGTATGTTCTCAGATTTTCTTCTTCTGGTTAAGATTATCATTGCTGGATTCTGACCCACCCATTGTCTAATGTGATTTATAAGGACACTGCAGTATGTGGTGTCAAATGCTCAGCTCTAAGAGAACAAGAATAGACATGTTGCCTGTATCAACAGTACAAATGTAAAGTACAGTAGAATTAGACATTAACCAACAAGTGGGTAGAGCACAGAGATGGGAATTCAGGTTAATAAGAGTTCAGTGGCCTTATAATTTGTGGGAAGCAGCTGTCCTTGAAGTGGATGGAGAGCGTTGTAAAGCTCCAGTACCATTGACCAGTTTGCAGAAGTGATAACACAGCCTTAATCAATTGTCTGCTGATTATGGTGCTTCAATCATTGTATAACATGGCCAGAGGTGGGTAGTAATGAGTTACATTTACTCTGTTACATTTACTTGAGTAACTTTTTTAAAAAATTGTACTTCTAAGAGTAGTTTTACTGCACCATACATTTTACTTTTACTTGCCTCTCTGGCAGTGTCTTAAATTAGTTTGAATCCTACCTGGCAGGGAGAAAATTCTTTGTGAGTTGTGGTAATCACATCTCAAAGACACATGATATCCTATATGGTGTTCCACAAGGCTCTATCCTGGGTCCTCTGCTGTTCTCAATCTATATGCTTCCGTTAGGTCAGATTATCTCAGCGCACAACGTGAGCTACCACAGCTATGCTGATGACACACAGCTGTACTTATCAATAGCACCTGATGACTCCGACTCTCTCGATTCACTAACACAATGTCTTACTGGTATTTCTGAATGGATGAATAGTAATTTTCTCAAACTAAATAAAGAGAAAACTGAAATTTTAGTAATTGGCAATAATGGATTCAATGAGGTTATCAGAAATAAACTTGATGCACTAGGATTAAACGTTAAGACGGAAGTAAAAAACTTAGGGGTAACTGTTGACTGTAACCTGAATTTTAAATCGCATATTCATCAGACCACTAGGACAGCATTTTTTCACTTAAGAAACATAGCAAAGGTTAGACCTCTTATATCACTGAAAGATGCTGAGAAATTAATTCACGCTTTTGTTTTCAGTAGACTAGATTACTGTAACGTACTCCTCTCAGGACTACCCAAAAAAGACATAAATCATTTGCAACTAGTGCAGAATGCAGCTGCTAGAATCCTAACTAGGAAAAGAAAATCCGAGCACATCTCTCCAGTTTTGATGTCACTACACTGGTTACCTGTGTCATTCAGGATTGACTTTAAAATTCTGCTTATGGTTTATAAAGCCTTAAATAATCTCGCTCCATCTTATATATCGGAATGTCTGACACCCTATATTCCAAATCGTAACCTTAGATCCTCAAATGAGTGTCTCCTTAGAATTCCAAATGCTAAACTTAAAAGAAGTGGTGAGGCGGCCTTCTGCTGTTATGCACCTAAAATCTGGAATAGCCTGCCAATAGGAATTCGCCAGGCTAATACAGTGGAGCACTTTAAAACACTGCTGAAAACATATTACTTTAACATGGCTTTCTCCTAACTTCACTTTAACTTAATCCTGATACTCTGTATGTTCAATTCATCATAATAACTATTCATAGTGGCTCTAAAATCCGTACTGACCCCAACTCTCTCTTCTGTTTCTTTTTCCGGTTTCTTTGTGGTGGTGGTCTGCACCACCACCACCTACTCAAAGCATCATGATGCTCCAACACTGATGGACTGAAAGCCAGAAGTCTACATGACCATCATCATCAAGTCCTTCCATGAGAATCCTAAATACAAAGAGGACTGTTTCATTTATGTTAGGTAGATTGCCCAGAAGGGACTGGGTGGTCTCTTGGTCTGGAATCCCTGCAGATTTTATTTTTTTTTCTCCAGCCGTCTGGAGTTTTTTTTTTTGTTTGTTTTTTCTGTCCACCCTGGCCATCGGACCTTACTCTTATTCTATGTTAATGAATGTTGACTTATTTTTATTTTTTATTGTGTCTTCTATTTTTCTATTTCTTCATTTTGTAAAGCACTTTGAGCTACATTTTTTTTGTATGAAAATGTGCTATACAAATAAATGTTGTTGTTGTTGAGTACATTTGTGAAGAAGAAACGCTAGTCTTAGCGTGGGCCTTAATTACACGCCGCAGGAAGCCAATGAAGCAATTGAGACTCGCTCCAACTACCTCATTAACTCCCCGTGGTCGTGCAATTGCACCCACGGAGAGTGACACTGACACGGCTTTATGGATTTGAAACTGGCGTTTTTTGTTTTTTTGAAGCCGTGGACCCGCTACACCACAAAATGAATATACAGTATTATATTGTCAGTGTACAGTATATCTTGTCACTGTAAGTAGGTTGCACTGTTCAAACTGCTACCTACCTACTGCAGGTATTGGCTGTAAAAGATTTGTTGTGAAAAACTGAGATTTGAAACTTTGTGTTATTTGTGCATCTTTATTTTGTAAAGATGTTATTTCTTTTTACTCATTTTTTTATTTTATCATTTGGAAATAGCAGAATTTGCACATTATTTTATATTTTCATCTGTCTTATTACAACATTTCTAAAAAATAAATCATTTATGTTTAAACAGTTACTCAGTACATGAGTAGTCTTTTCACCAAATACTTTTTTACTCTTACTTGAGTAATTTTTTGAATGACTAATTTTTACTTCTACTTGAGTAATATTATTTTGAAATAACGCTACTCTTACTTGAGTACAATTTTTGGCTGCTCTACCCACCTCTGAACATGGCCGATAATACTGTATTCACTTAGTGCAAAAGGCAAACTGAAAGTCTGATATGGACTTGTTTGTCTGGTAACAACGTGATGTTCACGCTCATCAACAATCATATTCTGATTTCTATCTCTAATGCTGCAAGTGTAAGTCATCTGGATATATTAAGAAGCAAGTTATAAATATTGTTTTAACAACACAGGATATGTTTAAATAACAGAATACTGAGAACACATGTATTTTTTTTAAATAAGCTTTGAATTTCACACTGAGAGTAAAAGTTTAACAATTGTTTCCATCCTCCTATAAGTTTTTGAGCCTGCTGTTTAATTAATAGAGTCAAAATGTCTGAATATACATCTGAATATATATAAGCTATTATAAAACACATAATGCCATGATCAAAATGAATAAATTCCTTAGGAGATCAGAAAAAAGCTGTTGATATTTACTTATCTAGAAAGGGTCACAAAGCAATTTTGAAGACTCTGGGACTCTACTGAATCACATTAAGAGCCATACTCTTCAAACACAATATACTTAAAACAGGAGTGACTGTCCTACTATAATGATTCTATGACACAAATGAGCCTAAAAATCCAAAGAACTGCAGCTTTCTCTTGCCTCAGCAAAACAGTGGGCAAAAATGGGATTAATTTTGGAATATCAAGACAGAAACCATTTCTAACCAAGAAGAGCTGTTCAAATAATTCTTTAAGCAGCTTTCAGTTAATTAAAACTGCTGTAAGGATTATTGCACAAACCAGAAAATACAAATAACTCCAGTTCTCAAGTCCTTACACTGGCTCTCAGTTAAGCAGATTTCAAAATCCTCCTTTTAACTTATAAAGTGTGACACTAGAGGGCACAGTCGCTCCTCTAACCCGACAGACAGACACTGACAACACGAGTTAAAAGTAACAAGAATTTATTTCTTTTATATTCTTCACAATGCTCTCCAACCACCACAGCCACAGATAAACATGCAATAAAGCACCACAAACCACACAATTATTTCTTTTCTTTCTCCTTCACTCCACCCAGCAAGCTCAGTCCTCTGCCTTCTGACTCTGGCTTGTCTACTGCGTGTTCCGCAGTCCTTTATATATTGTCCTACCCGAAAGTGCTTCTGCTCCACATAACTTGCCAGCACTTCTGGTCAGATGGAGAAGTCAAGATTTCCGGAAGTACTTCTGGGCTTCCATCCCCATGACTCGATAGTATTTCTGGGCTATGTAAAAAGTATAAGTCCCCAGGTCATCCTGCACTGTCTCCTGGAGGCATCCATGGTACCCAGCAGGGCCGTGAAGCCGAACTCCAGATTCCATGGTGCCCTCTGGGAATCCAGGGCAGCGTTATGCTGCAGGGAAGTTGCTATCTAGTATCTTGGGGGAAAGCAGTGTCTAAAAGTAGCTGCCTTCCCCCATCCTTCCATTCACGGGGCGCCCCTTAACAAAAGCCTTAAATGGCCAAGACCCTGCTTACTTATCTGAACTTACCTTTATGTACTAACCAGAGCACACATTGTAATCTTAAGATACTGGTCTACTTAAGTTTCTAAGAATTACTAAAATAACAGTGAGAGGTCAAGCTTTTAGTTACAGGACCAGAAATCTATGGATTGATCTGCCTGCTAATAATAAAGAAAACCCAGGAGGGGTTAGGCGGCCAGTTGGCTGAGGTCTCCAGGGCTGTGACTTTGTTTTTGACTTTCTCTTTTACAATTTAAATCTCCTTCATTGTTAACTAGCTATAGTTCATGAATTAATTAATGGACAGATATTGTTGTTTCCTTTTTATGTTTAGTCAGTTTCTATCTTGCTCTTTGTGTGTTTTACCAAATCTGCATTTATATATGTACTAGTTTTCTATTTGGTAATTAGTATAATCTAAACTTGTATTTAAACTGAGAATTGCTGACAACACTGTCTACCTGCATTCAGTGAAGACTGCTCTACAACAAATATGTTATATTGTATTGCATGGTATAACAGGAGGGAGGATGGCTGAATATGAATGGTGTTTTCTGTGGAGAAGGGGAGGGCAGTTTTGTCAGAGAATGGATGCTGTTGGATGGATGTAGGAGGGCTGATGAAGCTTTGCTGGAGAGAGGAGAGAGTTTTTTTCATAAAGTGGATGGTGTTTTATCAGAAGTAGAGAGGAAGAATGGATTTTTAACTGAAAGAACATACATTTTTATCAGAGGCAGGAGGAAGTGTTAAAATGCACACCTTATATAAATACAATACAATTTATTTTTGTATACCCCAAAATCACACAATAAGTGCTGCAATGGGCTAAATGCCAGAAAGCACCTGGATAATCCCCTTTTTGAATATCATATCAGATATGGTGGTTGCAGTGTGATGATGAAGGAATGATTTGCTGACTCAGAACTTTTATAATTTGACAAAAAGGAAGTATCTATACGTTTTGCTCTGTATCAGAAAATTCTTAAGGTTTCCTTCTATGATTGGAAGCTGAACTACAGGTTTGTCTTACCAGCATCATAGGCCCCCAGGCAAAGTTGGGGCCCCTGTTTTGATAGCAAAACAGAAACATACATGGGCAACAGAAACAACTGCTCTGCATATACAGTAGGTTGGTCAAGTGGCACAGCAATAATCCAAAACAGAAATAAAATCCAGATAAGGATGGCTGAAAAGAGACACAAATAACATTTGGGACTGGTTTAGTTACAGTCCAGACCATAACATAGTAGAGATGGTGTGACAAGATCTGAAATAAGTAGTGTTTGCTGAAAAATCTACCAGCAGTTCATTATGAAATCAGTACTGCCAGGACAAAAGGGCTAAATTCCCACACAGTGATGTGATAGACAAACACAGGATTGTAGAAAGGGTTGGGTTGTAGTCCATCCATCTTCCAACCCGCTGAATCCGAACACAGGGTCACGGGGGTCTGCTAGAGCCAATCCCAGCCAACACAGGGCAGGAACCAATCCCAGGCAGGGTGCCAACCCACCACAGGACACACACAAGGGCCAATTTAGAATCGCCAATCCACCTAACCTGCACGTCGTTGGACTGTGGGAGGAAACCCATGCAGACAGGGGAAGAACATGCAAACTCCACGCAGGGAGGACCCGGGAAGCGAACCCAGGTCTCCTAACTGCGAGGCAGCAACGCTACCACTGCGCCACCGTGCCACCCTGGGTTGTAGTCATTATACCAAAATGTGGAACATACACCTATTAAGTGTAAGGAGGCGATTACTTGTTCACTCAAATGCCCTTTATGTCATATTACATTTTATTTTAACACCTAAAAAATAAAGACTTATGAAGGTAATCAAGAAGAGGGCAAATTCTTTTTCATATTGCTGTAAAAAGGGGTAGCCTTAGTAAGCTGACTGTAACAAACACTTCATCTTTGTACTTTTCAAATTGATCACTGCACCTTGAATGTTCCATTGAGCCTTTGCTTTGTGAAAGTTCACTTTAAAATACTTTTTCGGTCAGAATTATTATTTTTTTAAATTGCCACTTCAGCCAAAGCAGAATTTTTAGGAAACTGACATCTTTAATAAATTCACAAAATAATTTTAAAGCCAGTAATGCTAATTTTAAGGCAATTGCACAGAACAAAAATAGCACCAGCACGCTTAAAATGCTTTTAAAGTTGAAAATATAATAGTTAAGCAGCATCTGACAAATTAATGGGCTATTAGTTTTATCATATTATTTTTTTCAAAATACAAAGCCATGAATGTTTGAGTTTGCTTTGCAATAAATAATTTGCTCCACATTTGAGCATGTTAAATTTATAAGGACATTTGCACTATTATTAATCTTTGACAGATTTGGAGTGGGATTACCAAGATTTAATTTAAACCTGTCACTTCATAAACAAGTTAACCTCAATTCCCCTGTTAAATCACTCCTGGCTTCTCCCTCTCTGTTAAGTTTTAAGGAAAAATCTTTTCAAGTGAAAATACAAAATATACAGTAACCAGGAAAAACAACAATGTAATACAAGTTTCCAGCTATAACTTAAGATCTCATCATATTAATTGCCCTGATTTTCAAATATGCTTGCAACATAACAATTAATGGTCCAAAACACACAGAAATAAAATGAATTATGAGCTATTCACTAGTATTTGAATATATTCTTTAATATCACAAACATATTCTTTAACAGCATGAAAATTATATTTAACTAGCCGAAGCCCGCCGTAGCATACAGCGGTGTAATAACAGGAACGGAAAACGGTGAGAAAGGAATTCAGTATAACAAAGGCTTAGGAAACCACCGTCACAGTATAACGAAAATAGCAAGGAGCGAAACCAATGCCAGTGGTCGAGAGAGTACCTTCCTGTAGCAGGCTACGGAAAACATAGACATATATAGATAGACGCCGTATTCACTGTGTTGCCCAGTCGACACAATAAGTCAGTGCGTCTGCCCTATTGCAAGTGGTAAAAGTGTCATTTAAACTAATACAGGTAGACGTGGAAACTGGGTTTTTTGATGAAAAAATGATAACCTTTTAAACAGTATCGTTTACATACAACAGATTTTGGCAAATCGTTTACATGCAATTATTTATATCCATTTATACACTAAATCTGTGCGTATCCCATGGTCTTAGAGTTAGTGGGTGGGGCTCTATGAGTTGGCGGGTGTGGCTCTCTGTCTTGCTTGCCCTTAGTTAGAGTTGGCGGGTGGGGCTCTGTGAGTTGGCGATCGTGGCTCTCTGTCTTGTGTGCAGTGTAAAGTCAACGTGGCTCAGAGGTGCATGTGGACTTTTGCACAGACAAAGGCGACTGAGGTTGTGTTTGGTGAGTTGTTGCGTGCCTTGAGAGCGACGCTGGACTCGGGAGGACGGTTACAGTTGGCACACACACTCTGTCGTGTGTATCCCATGACGCGGTAGGAGGGTTAGAGTTGGCGGGCAGGGCTCTGTCAAGCGTATCCCATGGTCTTAGAGTTGGTGGGTGGGGCTCTGTCTTGCTTGCACTCACTGTCTTGCGTGCCCTCAGTGTTTTGCGTGCCCTTAGTGAATTATATATATAGATTGCAATCAAACCTTACCGTGATCGAATAATTAGTGAAAATAAAATGGCAACATCCTGTCATAAAACAGAAAAGCTCTGGGTAAGCAACATCATGGGTAGAACGATAATTAACTCTTATCCAGTGCGCCAGGGCTGTAGTTACAGATGTGGCAAAGCACATGACCATGCTTTGAAGAAAAAAAGTGTGAACAAAAGTGAAGTTCATTTTTAATGTGAGTTTGGGAGACAGATGGCGACAGCGATCAAACATATCAATACTGAGACAATATCATTATATGAAGGCATCATTGGAGTAAATGTAGTCACAGTCAACAAACATACTGTACCTGTCTTATCAAATTTGACTGTGATAACAGAGGTTTGTGGTGTTGCATATTTTAAACAAACAATTGGGACTCCCGGAGCATATAGGCTACAGGTGAGTGTAGGTGCAAATACGAGCAGACAGGTCATGTGCTTCATTCATACCTCAGAGCAGGTGGATGACAGTACCTGCTTTCAGTCTTTGCTATAAATGGAGCCTGTGCTGCAAAGTCAAGAGGGACAATGTAAAGAAAACGGAAGACAGTCGGGAGGACAGTTGAATGTGAATAATCATGAGGAGACATGAACAGAGTGATGTGAAGTTAATGGCACACCCAAGGGTGTTCCCATTCCACAGTGTAGGAGCAGGATGTGCAATGTACCTCCCAAGGGTTCCAGGTAGTGGCATGCTGGTGTATGGGATAATGGAGATCTGGCTGTGAGCATCTTAGAGGATGCCAATCGAGGCAGGTGCAGGGTGGGAGTCAGAGGAGGTGGTCATAGCTGTTGGCGACTCCACTAGTTTGATGACCTGCTGAGGAAAACTGGGGCGACATGGAGTGAAAGATGCTCTGGGCTGGCTGAGGAATAACGGGATGATGGGATACAAGTACAGAGTTGGAGTATATTATTAAAGATTTTAACTTGGTGGGTGTGCGGATAAGTTACCCTGACCCATACATTTGTGAGCTCATCAGGTGGCATTCTAGAGTTGACACGTTTTTACATTCATCATCCTTCATAGAGATAGATGCGAAGGCACAAACAATTTTCTTCTCAGATCATTATAGACTTACATCAGTGACAGGAGATAATAAAAGAAAAATATTAAATTACTACAAGATCTTGAAATGAATAAGATCTTTGATGAAGCATACAAAGGATGGAAGACATTGCGGTGTGTTTTTAGCAAAAAACAATGAATGGTGGAAGACAGTGAAAGGATAACAAAGTATTGTACTGATACAGAAAGAATCAATTTAAAGAAAACTGTTGAACTGTTTAATAAAAATGTACAGACTTATTACAATCTGCTCTCACAAGGATTTGAGGTGAACCTAAAGATCCAAAAATTGAGCCAAACTCTGAAGTTATAGCAGAGGGGCAGTGTGACATTAGGAAAATGATTAAAAAGAATTATGAAGACTTACATTAGAAAAAGGGACAAATTAGGAAGTGACCTGTATAGATACGATAGGACTAAGTGGGGATGAACTCATCCTAGCAGTACGATCTTTGAACAAAAGAAAGATCCCTGGACGAGATGGAATTCTCACTGAACATTACCCGGTATTTTGCAATATCCTAAAAAAGAATATTTTTGGAGATTACATTAGAGATTTTGAAGAATGTAATACCACCTCCAAATAAATGTAATATTGTAATCACTTGCATTTACATGAGGAAAAAAGAAAATATTAGTTTACAAAATTAGAGGCCTATTAAAGTTTTGTCCACTGACTCTAAGATAATAAATCTTTATGTAAGAAAATGTAAAATTTTTAACAAAATATTATGAATATAGAACAAACATGTGGCATGAAAGGTAGATTGATAGAAGATAATATGATTTTTTTGCAAGAGTGATTTTTCTTATATGTAATAAACAGATATATCCCTTTTGCTCTATTTAGACTAAGAAAAAACATTTTAAATTGTTGCTATAATATGTTCCAGGTGATGAAGACTTTAAATTTCCCCATATATTATATGCAGTTATAAGTTAATTTAAAAAGTATAATAAGGAATCTGAGAAGCCACAAAAAAATTTTAGCATCGATGGAAGTATAAATGTTTTTGAAAATGTGACTCATGAATGTCCAGGTATTAAGCTGAAAGATACAGGTTCGGTGTCTGCTTATTATGCACTTTTTACAAGAACTTTACTATGTGGGAGGGTTTTATCCTTTGTTGACACTTATCTGTGAAATGATTTTGGAGAAAAAGTAGAATTTAGAACATACATTTTGTGGATATTGTGCAGTCCAAAAGTTTAATAAAGTCAATTATTTAATGACATTTTATTAAGTAAATGGACTTCATTAATTAAGGACCCCTTAAATAAAAAAATAAAAAAAAACTTGAAAAGGTGATCATTGATATGAATAAATAGATTGTGATGGAAACCCGGACGCCAGCAAGCCCAAACTCCGACACAAACACAGAAGCACAGTCCCAGGTTCAAATAAAGGTTATTTATTAACCAAATTACCTTAAAATGTGGCACAATAAGCACAAAATACAAGCTTTTCTCTCTCTCTACTATAATTCTCTCACCACCACACTGCCCATTGCCCTTCAGTCAAGTGTTGCCTCTCTTCTTCCCAGCTCAGACTCGCCTGGATAAAGGAATGCAGTCCTTTTATTACAGACCCAGGTGTACTTCTGACGCCAGGGCAATTGCCCCACAGAAGCACTTCCGAGTCACACGGAAGTTCATTATAAGAGGGAGTTTGTCTCCCTGCAGTGCCCTCTTGTGGCACCCAGTGACCCCAGCAGGGCTGCCCTGCTGGACTGCATTTCCCGGCATGCTCTGCTGGCTACCCACTGGGCAAAGATATCCAGGACTGGTGCCATCTAGCGTGCTGGGGGAATAAAAACTCCCCAGCAATCTCTTTTCTTTTACATAGGCTGTCTGTCCATCTTTTTGTATCCTGCCTTCTGGGTCTGCTTCTTGTTTC
The DNA here is from genome assembly GCA_026402145.1 of Polypterus bichir lapradei. Classification (NCBI taxonomy): domain Eukaryota; kingdom Metazoa; phylum Chordata; class Cladistia; order Polypteriformes; family Polypteridae; genus Polypterus; species Polypterus bichir. The sequence goes on along the minus strand of JANRMT010062842.1, from coordinate 12,404,422 downwards.
CTTCCCGGCCAGGATGCCCGTCCAGCCCATGTGGCATCTACAAGATGCATACATTTATATTAAAAGTATTAAACTGAAAAATAGAGTAAGTAAATTATATGATGAACAATTGGTTAAAATAATTCTAAAGAAAATTACTAGCTTTTGCTACTGGTTGCAATATGCTGTAAGTTAATATTTTTTTAATGAAGAGTTTGTGATTTTATGAAGCTTGGAATGGTTTGTTTTCTTTATATGTTTGTTTTTTTTAAAGGTTTAGCTTTAAAGAAATAAGAAAAAAGGAAACTTTAGACAATAATTGTCTTATTTTCAAAATCTTGTCTTTAAGGTGGAAGATGCCACTTTGTAACTATTTTGTTAAATTTTAGTGCAAGTCACATTTGCATAAAACAGTAGAGATTGTTTAATGAAATTAGTGACCTATTTCACTAATGACACCTGAAAAAAAATGTTACTGAGTGCATTATCTGTCCTGGGTATGATGTTAAACTGCATGCGGCCCTGCAAGTGGGCCTCCAACTTGCAGGGAAATCATGGGGGTTGGTGGCAGGATTGGCACTCCAGCTACCGTAAAAAAACTTCACAAAGCTCCAAGACTGCAGAAAGGACTCCTTTTTGCTATCTGCAGGAGTAGCTCTGCTGCAGCCACCCATCATGAAAGCGATGGGGGAAAGCCCTCAGGAGCCCCATCCCCAGAAGAGTTGAAACTGTTGGAGAGCCAATAGAGTCAGGTCTGTTGGGGATCAGAACTGGTGTGGTGCTGAGGCGTCGCCTGCTGCATGGCAGCACTCGGGTCCCAATTTGAGACGGCCCATACAGGTGGGTGCATGGAACGTCTTGTCTCTCTGGTAAGATGATCATCTTCCTCTGCTGTCGGAGGAGCTGTGTAAACTCCGCATTTCAGTGGCAGCACACTCTGAGGTGCGCAGACCGAAAACTGGCCAGATCTCTGTAGGTGGATACACCTTTTATTGGTCTGGTCGGTCTGATGGCTGTCATACCCAGGGAGTAGCTGTTGCTGTAGCGGATTGGCTTCTTCCGATGTCACTCCTTTCAATGAGCGTATTATAGGACTCAGATTACGACATTCCCTGGGTGCCTTGTCTGTTGTCTCAGTGTATGCTCCGACTGCGGTGAGTGATGTCTCGGTGAAGGAGACATTTTATTCGCAGCTTCACTCGGTGGATGATGGGTGCCCACGAGGTGACACTCCTCTGGTCATGGATGACTTCAAAGAAACCACTGGCACTGACAGGGCTGGCTATGAGGATTGTGTCAGTCCCCATGGGTCTGGTGACCGTGGTGAAAGTGGCTCCATGTTCCTTGACTTTGCAAAAGGTCAGGGGCTGCGAATCACTGGATCCTGGTTCCAGCGCCCTGAACCGCATCGTTGGACTTGGTACTCCAATACTGGTGGTGCGGTAAAGGCGCTCGATCAGATCCTCGTGGGCAGACCCTATAGGCTCTTGCAAAACTGCAGGGTCTACAGAAGTGCCCAGTTTGTGAATTCTTGGGTACCGTTGGTTTGACTTTGTGTCAAATGAGCGGTTGCTCATGGAGTCCCAAATGAGGCACATTACCTGCATTCTGAGGGAGTGTCAGTTACAGCACTACAGCCATGTGGTGCATTTCCCTGATGGTGATCCGGCTCGTAAGATCCTCATTGTTAAGGACCCGAGTGGCTGGACCAGTCCAAGGGGTCGCCCACGTAACACCTGGCTGTGGCAGATAGAGGATTATTTACGGAGGGTGGGACTGAACCGCATGTCTGTCTGGGGGGTTGCAAACTAAGTTCCCGAGTTGTTTCGTTGTGTAGTGGGTGTGGCAATGCACTGTACCAGTGCATGCTCCCCAACTTGACTTGACTTGAGTGCATTATGCACTTATTAGACTACTAGCCATGTTACCTGTCAAAGACAGGAAATAGAATACATTTTAAAATATTTGATATTTGATATCTCTTGCCCTGCGTGTACCTTCAGCGTTCCTTGTATGCTATTCCTCAGTATACTCATTAGATAGAACTTTATTTGTCCCCAGAGGGTTTTTACATAAGCTCTTTAAATAAATAAATGGATGAATAAATAAATAAATATAGACACACATTGGTCGGAAGAAAATTAAAAACGAAGAAAAGTTCTGGCTTGGCTGTTCCAGTCCCAGTGAGGCATTTTTGCTGTTGATATAAAGGAGCCCCTGTAGCGTTTCTTGCCACACTTCTGCTGAATAATTTGCTTACTAAAAGTCCTCAGTGTTAGTGTCAGAGGGGGGATGTGCAGTATTGTTCATACTGGCACTCACTTTTGTTTTAATTCTCTCCTCCTCTACTACCTCCAAGGGGTCCAGAGTATATCCCATAACTGAGCCTACCCTTTTAAATTAGCTTGTTCATTTGGTGGGCCTCTCTTGAAGTGATTTTACCACCCCAGCATACCACAGCGGAGAAAATCACACTGGCCATAACAAAGTTTTAGAAGATGTGAAGGATGTCATTACCCACATTAAAGGAACACAGTCTCCTCAGGAAAAAGAGCCTGCTCTACCCTTTCTTATATAAGTTTCTCGGTGTTCTGAGATCAGTCTAACTTGTCATTAATGTGAATCACCAAGTACTTGTAGGAGTGGACCAGCTCTACATCCACTCCATGAATAGTGACAGGACATAGAGGCTCTTTGGTGTGGTGAAAGTCGATAACCTATTCCTTGGTTTTGTTATGTTAAGGTGTGGACAATTCTCTTTGCACCAATAAACAAACTTCTCCACCTGACTCCTATATTCTGTCTCATCCCCTTTACCAATACACCTCATAAGTTCAGAATCATCTGAAAATTTCTGCAGGTAACATGAACTGGGGTTATATTTGTAGTCTGAGGTATACAGAGTGAAGAAAAAAAGGAGACAGGACTGTTCCTTAAGGTGCTCCAGTTTTGCTTACATCCGTATCAGAAACACAGTCCTTGAGTCTTACAAACTGGTCTCCCTGACAGATAATCCATTACGCAGGATACCATTGGCTCAGCCACTTGAGTTTACACTTTAACAGGGATGGCAGGATGATATTAGAGACGATGGAGAAATTAAAAAACATAATGCTCACAGTGCTGCCAGCTCTGTCCAGGTGAGAACAGGCCTCGTGGAGCAGATAGGTCATTTTACCCTCCACTCCAATCTTTGTCCAAAGGGCAAACTGCAGTGGGTTCAGGTGATCTACCACAAAAGGACTCAAATAGTCCAGGACCAGCCTCTCAAAGGTCTCATGTATTTGAACTTCTCTTCATCAGCACTCCCTCTCTGAAACATGTTTCTATAAAACCTGCTTCATAGACTTTGTCACTTCGAGTTGCCATGCTCTTCTTCTGTTTGCTTTTTGACTACCACAGAATGCAGATGGGCCCCAAATAACCCACTGTGAAGATATCATTTGAATTCTTGAGAATACTTCCTGCCTTTAAACGTGACTCTCAGCATGCCTCCTATGCCTTTATTCCTCCTCCTTGTGTGTATCAACCTCTCTTGCCTGGCATTATCTCTTTTGATCGCATCACCAATGCCAGACTGCCCCATAAGATTAATCAGAGGGACCCAGACATACAAACTCATGGACAGTAGTGTATTATCACATAGTAGATAAAGTTACCATTTATGTACAAGCATTTAGTTTTGTGCAAATAATACATAGGCTGCATGCCCTTATAGCTTGAATGCTGAATGGTACACGTCACTGCAAAAAGTCATCGTAAACCATGTAAAGTTGAGGATTCCAATCACTCCAGCTATGCCTGTCTCCCTGTAATCAATGTAGATCTGTCTGTATGTTCTTTTACCCTTGTCATAACAATGTACAGTGGTGCCTCATACTTTGAATGTTTCTAACTTCGAACATTCTAGAGTTTGGATGGTAAATTCAAGAGAAATATGATCCAGATTTTGAACAATGCTTCTATGTTCAAACTGTGCACACAGTGAAAAAAATGCAGCAATAGATGCCACTTACGCAGCGAGCATAAACTGCTTCCGCCTCCTGTCCCTGCGCCTCCTCTGTCTCCTGCCTGTGGGGATGGTAATCCATGGGGTGCCCTGACGCCTGGCTATGTCCGCCAGGATGTCGTGGAAGCGGAAAAACTCAGCTGTAACAGTCCGCTCACTGCATAGTCCTACTTTTAGGAGATTGTGCCAGCTGTAGACATTATTCACCTAGCAAAATGTCATTATGACAAACAGCAACATATACCCAAAAGGACAAACAAAGCACCGAAAGGAAGAGCAACGAGCCACTGCATCTAGGCGTCTTGCCATACATTTCATTTTATTATACAGTATTTAAGTATTTTATTTATTTCTTTCATGTTTTATTATTTAGGACTTTTCATTGTGTTATTTTTACTTTAAATTATGTGTATTTGCTGTTTAAGTTTATTACAATGAGCATTGTTTAGGGTCTGGTAATGGATTCATTCACTTTCCATTATTTATAATGGTGAAAATTTTCCAGAAATATTTATTTAACAATATTTCAGCAAAAAAAGGCATGCACTTTAGGTGTTGTGAGCATTTAAATGGATAATTGATATATGCATTGTTCACCATGAGTAATATGAATTTGTTTTCATGGATATTTTAATATTACATGCTGTTTTTCAGTATTGGCCTCCCATGGGCCCCTAGTGAAGCCAGTCATATTATCAACTCTGTGATGTCTGTTCACCCTGTAAATTTAAGGTTATTTTTTTTTCTCAGTCATTACTACTAACAACATGGGATAAGTAAGTAACTGGTAAAAAATATATATATAATTTTTGCATAGAGTTGGAGAAGTCCTTTAACAAAGTTTTTTAAATTCTTCTTTAATAACATATGAAAGTGATCTAAATAGCCACACAAAGTGGAGGGCAGCGTGGTAAAAAATTTAACAGCATGTATGACTGGTAAATCCACCAAGAACTCATAGTTTGTCCATAGGAAACATCATTTCATTCAGCCAGTTTGAACACCTTGAAATACGAGGGGCAACTGCATTGTTGTTAGCATTACAAGAGCTTTGATTGTATTGATAATTGTTTTTCTTAAAGGGTTCAAATTGTGATATTGATGTAGAACTGCAAATCAGACTAAATCACATGTATACAATAAGCTAAATAAACTAGATACTACAAAATGTCCAGTTTCATCCTCTCCAATCTTGTTGAAAGAATAGCATGGCTTTTTTTTCTTTTATGTGAAGATGCAAAATGTACCTATTTAAAGTGTATAATTTCCTGTATTATTCATTTATTATTGAGCTATATTTGACACCTAAGTTCCATAAATAATTTCCATTAACAAAAGATTACTTCATTCAACAGTACAAATGGTGTCACTGCATCCGTGGCCGTGATCTTAAATTAGCACTCCAATGTAACTATCATCCCTAAATGTTAGCTTTGTGAAAGGTGTGATTATAACAATTACAACAATGTTACAGACTGATAGGTCAAAGTCATATATTACAGGGAACTTAATGGCAGTGAAGGCATTCTTTTAACTCTTTGAGGGCTGAATATTTTTTCCAAAAAACTTGGTTTTCTGAAAAGCACACAAAGCAATCGTTTCACATATAAATCAACATAAAACATCTGTTGTTATGTGCAGTAGTTGCTGTTGGCGCATGTTTGGCATCTCTGGTGGCAGTGGCTGTAGGGGGAGACCTCGATGGTCAGCAGGAATGCATGGTGGGCCGGCGGCCTGACTGTCTTTACACAGCAGGTGGGTGGCAGTCGCAGTGTGACGCCATATGGTTTGTACCTCTTGTCATCATAAGTGGTGGTCCTCCCAGGTGAACGCTGCTGTAGGTGTATCAGCTACACAAAAGTGTTCAATGCCATTTTAGAGGCTGTTTACTCTTAACTACTCATGTACGCACAGGGAATCGAGGCCAAATCAACAAAGCTACATAACTTTCCTTCAAGGAAAGGGAGTCGAACTAAAAAGTAAGGGCAAGTTTTATTGCAGTTTACAGCTGATTATTGTCCTCTACCCTTGAATTTTGACAAAAGTCGACATCAGCCCTGAAAGAGTTAAATTACACAAAAAAGTGTAATATATATTTCATTGAAAATTAATTGGACTGATTATATTATGTACACTTTTGGAAGAAGCTTACAGAGGGTCTACCTTAGTCTAAACAGACTGGAACTTTGTGTTTAATATCATTTATCCTGTGTGGATCTTGGGCAGAAGACATGCTTGGGCTTGGGCAGATTTCATTAGACAGCCACTCGAAGAACATACAGGCTTAGGCATATTTGTGGCAGATGAAATTTATTGTAAGTAAATGCAAGGAATTACATGTAGAAAGTGAAAATATTACAATTTAATATACAACAGAAGGTGTGAAACTTGAAAGTACCCCTTATGAAGAGGACACAGTGGACATAGTGGTCACTATCAACATCTCGACAGTTGTACCACAGCCATTAAGAAAGTGTTCTGTTATGGAATGGTTTTGAACTAACCCTATGCTAAAATATTAAATACTTTTTATTCCCATGCCCAGATTCTTTGTTACATGGCTCAGCAGATATGTTCTCTACCCTGACTCTTGTTTTATTTTTCCTTGCATTCTCCTGGCCTATGGATCTGATCTGCACCTATAACTGATTCCTACTGCGCTTCACTTCTCTTATTAGAGGACATCTCTTTATTCATTTATACCCCAGGCAGGGTAGAACAAAAACTAAATGCAAGCAAGGTGACCAGGGAATACACTTTTACTCATTCATTATAAATGTAACATTCTTAATATGTTGAAAAGCAGAGCCAAAATAAAAGGTCATTTAAACTTGGAAAAATCACACCATACAACCTGGATAGCGGCACGGTGGCGCAGTGGTAGCGCTGCTGCCTTGCAGTAAGGAGACCTGGGTTTGCTCCCTGCGTGGAGTTTGCGTGTTCTCCCTGTGTCTGCATGGGTTTCCTCCCACAGTCCAAAGACATGTAGGTTAGGTGCATTGGCGATCCTAATTTGTGCGTGTGTGGGCGCCCTGCCTGGGATTTGTTCATGCATGCGCCCTGTGCTGGCTGGGATTGGCTCCAGCAGACCTCTGTGACCCTGTGTTAGGATATAGCGGGCTGGAGAATGACTGACTGACAACCTGGATATTCTTAGGGGTTGTCACAAATGGGTCACAGCATACCCAATACGCATCAGTGTTCGGTGAGGCTCTTCTTTTGCGTATTTGCATGGCATGAAGCTTCTGATCTTTGTTCTTCCTTCTTCCTGGTTTCATTTGAAATTGTTGACTTCTAAAAACTTGTCCAGGCTTAGCTGAAACACGCCTAGCCCATCTCTGCCTAATGACGTTATGACAGACTGTATCAGTATTGTGCATGAGATGTTCATGCAGAGAGGTTATTCAGTGGTTCAAGGGCTTTACTGTTATGCATGGGGAAATCCAGAAAGATGTCCAGTTCACCATTTAAGAGTCTGGCTTTTTTTCTTGCAGGACTGCACTTTCTTTTTCTACATTGATATGTTTCATTTTCACTAGTTTAATCTTGTGTCTGTTGTCTCTATTAGCACTTTCTCTGTCTGTGGTTAGTCAAGCCATGCTTCTAACATCAAAAGTTCTAATGAAGATAGTATTAGTAAAAGTCACAACTTTTGTGCTGTGCTTCTTGTCAAAATGAAAACAGATTTTAACAAACATCTTAGAAAGAAGGAAAGAAATGAAAGCACATTTTAAAAAATCATATTCATAACAGAAAGCTTTTAGGATGTTAAGTTATTTATGACAATGTGTGGAGTACAAGTCCAAGGAGGTTATGCACATGCTTTATAACACACTAGTTAGGCCTCATCTAAAGTACTGTGAACAGGCTACAAAAAAAGACATAGAAGCCCTAGAAAAAGTCTGGTGAAGAGCGACTAGGTTGATTCCAGGGCTATAGGGGATTTATTATGAGGAAAGATTAAAAGAACCGAGCCTTTTCAGTTTAAGCAAAAGGAGATAAAGAGGTGACTTGATTGAAGTATTTAAAATTATGAAAGAAATTAATACAGACTGGTATTTTAAGATGAGTTCAACAAGAATGCAGGGACACACTCTAAAACTTCTTAAGGGTATATTTCTCACAAATGTTAGAAAGTTTTTACACAGAGAATCGTAGACACATGGAATGAATAACCAGGTAATGTGGTATAGAGAGTAGTATTTTAGGGACCTTCAAATCTCAATTTGATGTTATTTTGGAGAAACTGGGTGAATAGGATTGGCAAGCATTGTTGGGCTGAATGGCCTGTTCTGTTCAAAATATTCTAATGTTCTAGTAGTAGACTTTAGGAGGCATCTTCTTCTAGTATTCAGCTTTCAACCCCTGTGACTTCTAGCATGCAGAGGAGTTCACTATCTGCCTACGCCGGGCTGTCTTTCTACACATGGTCCTGTCAAGTCTGCTGTCTGTTCTGTGACAACAAAGTGTGACACCCTGTGTAGTGGGAAAGATGGCACCTGACTACACACTGGGCATCTTGTAGCTCGGGACCGATGGGGGGGGCACAGACACAAAAGACTGGGCTTCATAAAAATGTGTGTTTTTAATTACAATTGCACATTAAACAGTGTCATGCGTGATTTTTACACAGTCCACATCGCAACTGACACACAAAACATAAAGAAGCAATGTCCCAAAAAATACTGAAACTGTATAATATTTACAGTGAGTATGGCAAGTCCCCCAATTAAAAAGTAACAAGAACAATAAATATATTTACACAAAAATTGGCAGTCATCTTCTTCAAAAAAATGCTAACAGGAAGATAGTACACAATAACACAGTCCTTCAAATAGTATGATCCACAAATATGCTTGATCCACAAGCAACATCTCTCTCTCCCTGGTATCCTCTATATTCATATGAATATTTTATATCTTGTTCATCATGTATTCCATTTGTAAATGAAAAAGGATGCCACATTTATGTCATCCAGGGTGTCTTTATGCTATGTGCCTGTTGCTATAGAGCGGGGCTCTGGCCCCCAAGACCCTGAAGTAGATTAAATGTGTTTGATAATGGATAGATGCTGTTCTGTGTACATAGTGTATAAATGTGTGTATCTTTCACATATGACACCTACTGTTGTATTTTCATTAACATCTATAGTAATCTTTAAAGCATTTTATCAGTGAATTGCAGAAAATAGATAAGGTGCAGAAAGAGACACTAAGGAAATACTATCTTAGCAGGACAATATGATTATATTTTACTTTATAGCTCATGTAAGATATGTGGAAAGACTCTACTTGAGCTTTCCTGGCTTTTACTGAGTTGCTAGAAATGGCCCAACTCTTCAAGAGTTTAGGAAATATCTGTTTTCTCACTGGATTATCTGAGAGGATTATACCTCCCACAGTGGATCAGCTTTGTGCAGGTATTTGTATTCTGTCCAACTGCGAGTAATTTCTTTCCATGGCTGATTTTTATCTTCTACTCAAAGTCTGTTCAAATATAAATCACTCTGGACTCTGTCCTTAGATGGCCATTTTAATATTTGCACAAAGTGAACTGATCTGCCACTGCCGAGTCACCTTCTCCCTTCGTGCAGACAACCAGCTAGATCTGCTATCACATCAATATAAGTGACTCATCCTGCTGTTTCCATTCTGTCTGCCTACTGCAGACACTGAAACAGATTTATCTGCAACTCAAAGCCAGAAAGACCAAAATGTAATTTAGGACTTCAAAGTCTTATCTTCTCCAGTGTCTCCCTGACATTTACCAGCTCCTATAAATATTCTGTAATCGGAAGACGTGTACACTTTGTTGAACTTTGCACTTCACTTTGAAGGCTTCCTGTATATCACCTGTAATTATTTGATTGCTGTATTATATGTACTAGACTAGAACACAGATTTTCTTTTGTTTTGTACAAAATAAATGAATTAATTTTACTGGCCACACCATTCGAATTATTTGGTTAGCTCAAATTTTCAACCTTGTAAGCTGAATGCTAAAACCGTTTATTCATTAAAAAAATATTCATTTTCTTACTTCTAATGGTGAACAATTTTTATAATGTTTAAAAAAGTATGAAGGGCATGTACACAATATTCATGTCAATAATAAAAAATACTCCAAATGAAAGCTGTCGTGTGTAAAACAAGATCTTCCCTCCATTAAAGAGCCTTCTGCATGAGCACACATTGCCAATCATGGCTACCACCAAGTAGGTCACTAATAATAAACATAATAAACCTGACAGTGGGCACCTACTAGACAAGGATGGCACTGAATAATGCCTACTTACAGATGTACAGATGTACTGTCCTCTGATAGTAACTCTAAAACTGACTTCTGTGCTCAATTTTGTTCCTATTGCTTCTTGACCTTGTATTTTCTAATTACTGAAATGTATTGTACGTATAATTATTAGCTTTGGTAAGTTAACTCATATAGGAACTACAAGCTGAAGTGGATGCCACTTTGTTATTGAAAATATTATTTTGTTTATGAATAGATGGATATTTGATGTAATAGCCAACATTTAGGCTTTATTTTATGGAATTTGCACATATGTTTTCAGGTTTAATTGTTCATGAAGAATTGGTCCAATTGACCCAATACTAATCTCTATAGAATTACAAGAGATGCACACTCTGATAAGAACTATATACTGTAGATGTCTCCATTCTGTTTATCTATTAATGACAAAAGAGTTCATAGATTTTAATAAAGTAAGGGAGACAGATGTTTCAAAGTAAAGTAGTTAAACTCACTGATCATGGTGATGGAAAGTGGCGAAATGTTGCATGGTAGACAGAACACTGAAGATAGAATTTCGCTGCAGGTTCATAAGGTATTAAAGGAGTTTGTACGTGTCATGTGTACAGAGTAGGCATGAGACAATACACTTATCCTATGATACATGTCATACTCAAATTCAGGCTTCAATATGCAGTACAATATTCCCAACAATAAGAACATTTCATTAAAAAAATGTACTGTTTGCTTAGTGTTACTTATTATTAAACCAGGGCTACTCAGCTCTCATCCTGGAGCCTTTTGCTTTAACCACATTTTTAATTAGAACCTATTTATTTATTACTAAAGAAATATGTTTTAGTTAACTCATTTGTTACAATTCAGAACCCTTAATGGCCTATTTTGATTTTAAAACAGTGGCATTCGGGTTCTAATTGCTGCCTGCTTTCTTATCCAGCCATCAGTTAATAATGATGCGCAATTGACAAAAGAACCACCAACTCTCCAGCTTCTATTTAAACCTGTGCACATGCATCATGAATTATTTGTGCTAATAAAATATTTTGAAATATATGAGAAAGAAAGAAAGAACCAAGATCTCAAAACATTATGCATAATGTTCTTAAAAAATAAAAAAATCTATAATTTAATGAAGACTTGTTTTTTATAAATGAAAGCACTGACAAGCTATAGAATTAAACACCAAGTTTCATTATCTGCCAGGCTTGACTTCTAACTATGAAACTGGTTGGAATGAAAACCTGCACCCCACTGTGGACCTCAAGGACAAGTTAAATACTGTATTAAATAGTCATAAATCAAAACACTGGGAAATAAATTCTGATCATTGTGTAAATACATAAGTCTTAACATACAGTGCATCCGGAAAGTATTCACAGCCCATCACTTTTTCCACATTTTGTTATGTTACAGCCTTATTCCAAAATGGATTAAATTCATTTTTTTCCTCAGAAATCTACACACAATACCCCATAATGACAATGTGAAAAAAGTTTACTTGAGGTTTTTGCAAATTTATTAAAAATAAAAAAACTGAGAAATCACATGTACATAAGTATTCACAGCCTTTGCTCAATACTTTGTCGATGCAACTTTAGCAGCAATTACAGCCTCAAGTCTTTTTGAATATGATGCCACAAGCTTGGCACACCTATCCTTGGCCAGTTTCGCCCATTCCTCTTTGCAGCACCTCTCAAGCTCCATCAGGTTGGATGGGAAGCGTCGGTGCACAGCCATTGTAAGATCTCTCCAGAGATGTTTAATCGGATTCAAGTCTGGGCTCTGGCTGGGCCACTCAAGGACATTCACAGAGTTGTCCTGAAGCTACTCCTTTGATATCTTGGCTGTGTGCTTAGGGTCGTTGTCCTGCTGAAAGATGAACCATCGCCCCAGTCTGAGGTCACGAGCGCTCTGGAGCAGGTTTTCATCCAGGATGTCTCTGTACATTGCTGCAGTCATCTTTCCCTTTAGCCTGACTAGTCTCCCAGTTCCTGCTGTTGAAAAACATCCCCACAGCATGATGCTGCCACCACCATGCTTCACTGAAGGGATGGTATTGGCCTGGTGATGCCTGGTTTCCTCCAAACATGACGCCTGGCATTCACACCAAAGAGTTCAATCTTTGTCTCATCAGACCAGAGAATTTTGTTTCTCATGGTCTGAGAGTCCTTCAGGTGCCTTTTGGCAAACTCCATGCGGGCTGCCATGTGCCTTTTATTAAGGAGCGGCTTCCATCTGGCCACTCTACCATACAGGCCTGATTGGTGGATTGCTGCAGAGATGGTTGTCCTTCTGGAAGGTTCTCCTCTCTCCACAGAGGACCTCTGGAGCTCTGACAGAGTGACTATCGGGTTCTTGGTCACCTCCCTGACTAATGCCCTTCTCCCCCCGATCGCTCAGTTTAGATGGCCAGCCAGCTCTAGGAAGTGTCCTGGTGGTTTCGAACTTCTGATGGAGGCCACTGTGCTCATTGGGACCTTCAAAGCAGCAGAAATTTTTCTGTAACCTTCCCCAGATTTGTGCCTCGAGACAATTCCTTTGACTTCATGCTTGGTTTGTGCTCTGACATTAACTGTCAACTGTGGGACCTTATATAGACAGATGTGTGCCTTTCCAAATCATGTCCAATCAACTGAATTTACCACAGGTGGACTCCAATTAAGCTGCAGAAACATCTCAAGGATGATCAGGGGAAACAGGATGCACCTGGGCTCAATTTTGAGCTTCATGGCAAAGGCTGTGAATACTTATGTACATGTGCTTTCCCATTTTTTTTATTTTTAATAAATTTGCAAAAATCTCAAGTAAACTTTTTTCACGTCATTATGGGGTGTTGTGTGTAGAATTCTGAGGAAAAAAATGAATTTAATCCATTTTGGAATAAGGCTGTAACATAACAAAATGTGGACAAAGTGATGCGCTGTGAATACTTTCCGGATGCACTGTATGTTTTTGTGAGCTTTTTCATTTTTAACAAAATAAAATAGTATTAAATATTGACCTATGATATTTGCACTGCAGTAACATAAGACTTTAAGGCAAATGGAAATGCAAATAAGAATTTTAACGTACTCTAATAATAATAAACCTATAAATCTATCATATAAAATTACTGCGATGCAAAACCCCTTTTTATGTTTGAATGCCTTACACACACGTATGGATCGTGAGTGGATCGAAGAACTTATTATATTCCTTTTAAGAAAAACGAGGACATAAATATTCTGCATTAGGCTGAGCCCACCTTGACAATATCCTCTGCACTCATTCACTGGTACAGACATAGCAGGGACAGACATGTGATTTGTGCAGAAAAGCAAGCATTGGGAATTTGTCTGCTTTCTCTCTCCATGTTTCTGCTAGAGGACTTCTGTTGAGAGCAAGGCAATGTTCACTACTGTGTAATTCCTCATTGCTGTAATTTTCCTCTATTTTTGAATCTTCTGAATTTGTTGTCAGTGAAAGTCGTTTTAAAGTCTTGAGTACTCGTTCTCACATCCACGGCTTGCTGCTTAAAGTAACATCTGAGGATATCACCAGAGCTGTTCCAATACCACCATAAGTTTGTGATTTGGTGATCCCAGCACAGAAACTGCACTAATTAAAGTAGTAAATGATTTGCGGGTAAATGCAGACAGAGGCCATTTATCTGTTCTCATCCTCTTAGATCTAAGTGCTGCATTTGACACCATTGATCATAATATTCTTAGAAATCGCCTTAGTCAATGGGTGGGCCTCTCTGGCAGTGTCTTAAATTGG
>JANRMT010062842.1:12357219-12380405 GCA_026402145.1 Polypterus bichir lapradei | reverse complement strand
TTTATTTGTAACGTATAACACTAATGTCTATCATTGATAAGAACAGCAAAGGCTAGATGGTTAAGGACCCCTTCCCCCTTTTTAGGAATTAGTTTTTGTAATTTTACGACAAGGTTGAGGGAAGTGCCTAAAACAACTTTGGCAAATGTTTCTCTGTAGGACTCTCTCAATCAACCCCCTCAGGAAAGCCAATCTATCGAGCTGGCAAGCATCAGCTGAGCAAATGGTTTTGAGGGCAGGTGGTATTGTGTGCCCCATTGGTCTGAAATAAGCCATTAAGTACCACGATGCCCTATTGGTTGTAGGGTTTGGACAGAGAGTCTATAAATTTACTTGCTTTACCCCTCCCTTTCTCTCTTACAAACATCTGATGAAAGAGCATCTCACACACCATGAACTGAAAAGGACAACACAATGAAGAGCACAGTTCGGCAGCCATATTGAGACAGGCATGCGGCCTATTCTGAAGAAAGCTGACCACAAATGATGCCTCAACTAGAGACATTTAAAGTAATTAACAAGTCTGAAACTACACATCACCATTTATCAGGTTGTATGGTTGCCAATATACAAATGTACTTTGCTTATTATTATTTATGAATATTATCAGTAAAACATTATTTAAAGTGTAAATTAACTCTTGCGTGTCTTTTACTACACCTAATTGCCTGAGGTTATAAATGTAGATGGGAAGGTGGGGAGAAGTTATATACTACAATACCTTATAAACAGTGGTAAGTCTGTGAGATTTGAGGCATTCTGACAAAGGCTACATATTAATACAGTAATACAAAAGGGGGAAGTAGAGTAATATATTAATCTACCAAGACAAAACAGGAAGAAACACACTGCAAGAGAGCGAGAATTTCACAACAGATTTGTTTTTTGTGTCTTCTTACTGTTAATGTATTTCTTATTTCTATATATCTTTTGATGTAATTATTTCTTTGTTGTTGGACTACTGGTCAGAAGTGTAGTGTCAGTTGCCTACTATCCAGTTATTTTTGCTCCCACTCTGTAATCGTTTGCTTTCCTAATTAGTTGAGCAGAAATTTCAGTGATTCCACACCTGCACCCAATGTTGCCTACAGTAGAATTCCCCAATGCGTTAGTCAAGTGTGTCCAAACTGATGGGCCTTATCTGGATACGAGTCAGTTTTGGCTGGAGGCTTGGATTCACAGGTTGTCTTCTGCTTATGCTTTGAATATTTTTCAAAACTACAATATTAATTTGTTACTGGAAATCAAACAAAAATATACAGGGTAGTCCAAATCTAATTATGCAGATCCAGATCGTCTGGATGACTTTGATTTATGCCAGGACGATTCCAGTTCGGCGCAAAGACGATTCTTCATGTCATCAGTTCGCACACTTCTCGATGGTTCGGGAATTTTCAGGTGATTTTCTATGTAATATACTTAATAAGTTATAGCGTACTCCGGTGGACTGGCACCCTGCCCGGGGTTTGTTTCCTGCCTTGTGCCCTGTGTTCACTGAGATTGGCTCCAGCAGACCCCCGTGACCCTGTGGTTAGGATATAGCGGGTTGGATAATGGATGGATGGAAGTTATAGCGTAATGAAAATTGCATAATAAGATCTGAACCACCCTATATATATATACCAGTTTGCATATTACAAACTACTGTTTGTCACCAATAATGTTTTGTTTTTTTTCCAATCTCTTGCTTGAAGAGACGGCTGCATTTTTAATAGATGTAAATTAAATATTATTGATGCATTCATTTAGTTTGGATTCCACAGCAGCCCTTGGTACAAGGCAGGAACTAACTAGTCCATCACAGAGCACCTCACTCATACACTCACACACACTGACAAGCAGCAGTTTTAGAGGAAAGTAGATAATTAACCTAACATATAGAAGTAAAGGGGAAGAGAAAGTGAGGGAAGCCAAAGTAGAGGTGGATGGGAAAAGTAAAAGAAAATCTAAAGGAAAAGGGCTTGACTGGCGAGGGGGTGCAGGACAGAGATATTTGGAGAAGGTTAATCAAGCACATCGACCCCACACAGAATTGGGAAAAAATGAGGAGGACGAAGTAGAAGAAGAAGAAATGAGTGGGAAATCAGAATACACCATTGACACTCACACAGACACAGAGAAAGCATGCACACTCCACACGGACTGGACTGGGATTCAGTCTCAGGACGGGGAGTGTGCCAATGTAAAATTACAATTTAGTCTTAATTTTATATAGCAAATGTCTTTCTAAAATATGTTTTATTGATTTATGTAAACAAGTTGCAAATACTCACATTATTTGAATATAATATTATAAACACAGCATTAGCCACCTGTTTATCAGTTCACACTTTTTTGAGTACTGTACATGCTTTAAGAAAGTGCTGACAAGTAAAACCATTACACTGACAGCCCGACATAAAAAAGAGCAAAACATTTTTACACCACAAATGTGTGGGAGTAATAAAGAAAAGTACTAATCCATACATGTATATGTTAAACCTAAAACAGTTTTTCATCATAGTTGTTAATAGGTATAAAAAAATCAAAGGTGGTGATGACAAAAAACATACTTGCGATTAAAGAAATTCATTAAAAAAATGTGTTTCTTACTAGTGAGTGCAGCTTTGCTAGAAATCATTTACATTTTTTTGAAGTGAAATATGAAAAAATGACATTTTACTCAAGTAAAACAGGAGACTAGGAAATGTATTTTTCACCTTGTGGAAACAAAAAAGGCTTACATTAATTCATTGTCTTGATACAAAGGGTTATACCTACTACTGAAAGGGATTTAAAGAGAACTGACTGAGGTCATTTTAGCTGGGGCAGGTCACACACCTGAGGCAGTCACTTCTGGCTAGTTTGAATAATTGACATTAATTGATGGCATATCTTACTGGTCACATTTCAGTTGTAGCTTGTCTAAGCATTTTGAAAGAGACAAAGTAAGAGGCGTCTGTTAATGTGTGTTATTGGCAGGTAACCACTTCTTAAAGATGACCTTTATGTTCTGTTATCTCCTTTTGTTAAGTTTCCATGATTCTTTTTTGTGTTTTAATATATTTTTAATTATATGTCCTTGCAGGTACACTGCCAAAAATATTCAGCTCTGTTTTTTTTTCATATTTAAGAATATTAAAGCCAAACTTCTGAATTTATTAAAGTAAGAAATGTTGTGGATGAGTCACACAAATCTGAATTACGGGGCAACAACACAGAATACAATATACAATGTCTAGATTATCTTTTTTACATGTACTGGATCAGTATTGGTCTGTTCATGTAGTTAGGTCACATTAGTAGGGGAACAATCATAGATGGTAATTCTGAGGGCTTTTCACATATTGTTAAAGAGATTAAGGAAGAAGTATGAGGTGTGATCAAAAAATACGGTGAATGTTTTAAAAAAGAAACGTTTATTGCAGTAAAAGATTTACAACTACTAGTCACCCTCAAAATACTCTCCACTTCGAATACAGTTATCCCAACGCTCCTGCCACTTCTGTTCTGGAAGTCCTGGAAGTTTTTTTTCGAGAGTGTCTTTAGTTGGGCTATCACGGCTGCCTGGATGTCCTCAATGGATTGAAATTGCATGCCTTTCATGGTCATTTTCAATTTAGGGAACAGCCAGAAGTCGCACAGTGCCAGATCTGGCGAATAAGGTGGATGCGGACACAGCACAATGTTTTTATTCAACAGAAATTGTCGTAATAGAAGGGATGTGTGACAAGGAGCGTTGTCATGATGAAGAATGAAACCATTTCAACATTTTCCTCGGTTTATTGATGTTGAAGGACGTCCTGATCTTTTCTTGTCTTCAACCGAGTCAGATCCATTACGAAATCGATCAAACCACTTGTAAACAGTCTTAATTGTCG
Source organism: Polypterus bichir lapradei (assembly GCA_026402145.1). Lineage (NCBI taxonomy): Eukaryota > Metazoa > Chordata > Cladistia > Polypteriformes > Polypteridae > Polypterus > Polypterus bichir. Next base: position 12,376,545 of record JANRMT010062842.1, on the reverse strand, counting down.
GTGCAATGTCACCATAAACCGATTTTAACATTTGATGGGTTTCCTGAGTTTTTTGCAATTTGAAACAAAATTTCATGTTAAAACGTTGCTCTATATCCATTATTAATGACATACTTGAAAAACACACTTGAACTCAACAGTGGCTCACAAATGACCGATAGTATCAAACAAGTTAAAACTTGTCACAAGCTAGGTTCTAGGATGGACATGTCAGAACCTGCATTGAATTGTTTTGCGTTGCTCTTGGATGGTGCTCTGAATAAACATTCACCATACTTTTTGATCACACCTACAGTAAGTAGGCTCCTGTGTGGCTTTGGATTATTCCACTTTGAAACATAAACATCTTCTCCTGTTTCAGTGTTCAGGCAGGTGTACAGTGCACATATCTACAATAATACTTTAGATCTCAGAAGATCCCATAACATTATGTTACCGTCACCTTGTTTTTTGGTGTAGTTTACTATGACCTGGCTGTTGTGTAGTATTTGATTTTTATCACACAAGCTATTTATAAAGCAAGCCAAAATCTTCTAATTGACCACAAAATATTCCTTTATTTTTCTGCAGCATCATATAGATTCAGTAATATCTACTATATAATAAACACTAAGGTCTGTGTGTCCAGTCCTTCTGAGCAATCTGATTAGTCAGTTTGGCTTTTAAGTGATTGGTCAGTCTGGCTTTAGTGAAGCAATGAAAGAATGAAGTACAAATGTGAGACACACAAACAGGAGTAAAGGTGTATGAGGCCTGCTGAAAGAGTCACCCTCAAAGAAGGCAAGTAGAAAACCAGATAGGAGGTGAGAAAGGTGCCTCGAAAACAATGATAGAGACTGAGAAGTAGGCTTTACTGGAACGTGCTCAAAAGAGAGAGGCAGTGATATTGAAGGGAGGTTCTAACAATATTGATGAGAGGAGCTTAAAATACACATAGTTCAAGAAATAGCAAATGTTATTTTAATTAGTCAATTACCTGTCTTCGAGAAGTAATGTGGCTAGTTATTTCATAAACAAGGATTGTATATTGTTTTTTTCAGCCAGGGTTTAATTCTTGCCATTTCCATTTCTTATTGACTTGAAGATTCTTGTTTCCTAAACATCATGTTGTTTTTTGCAACCATTGAAATCTGTGACTCATTCAGACTCAAGACTGGCATTGCACTTGTTTACTGAAGAAGAATCTTTGTTACCCAACAGCTAAGTTCAGAGGGATGGGCAGATGTAGGTGGTGTGGTCTTAATTTAATATTTTTTTCCACTTGTAATTTTAGCAGTAGTAGTACTTTTATACTTACAGTCCTGAGGAATGTTCATCTCTTTGTACCCTTCAGACTACTAAAATGTAACACTCATTGGGAGATATTTTGAACTTCTCAAAATCCTTTATGGTCCCATTTACTGTAGGTAGAACTCACCAATAAATTATGTGACTTGTTGAAGTAAAGTATAGTATTTGGGCAGATTTATGTATGGAAATTGTGGAAAGTGGTGGTGCATGGACCTCTTAAGCCATTCATTTATTATTGGAATAAAATAAAGAGAGAAGGCAAAAAATAATTAAACAGAAAGGGAAAATGAAAGCCCTACGCCTGTCTAAGCCTACCTAAATGGGACTTGTCCCTTATATGAGCATTGGTGTGGCTGCTTATTTACCCAACAAAACTCCACAGGTAGTACTCCTAGTATAACACCAAAGACTCTTTCTCTCTTACTTCTCACCTCCCTTCCTTCCATCACTTGAATCTTTGCCAACAATGCCCCTCCTAACTCAACAATGGGAAAAATTATACTGCCACCCTGAGGCAACTTCCAGGGAAACCTATATGCTTTGCTGAAACACTGTGCCCACATGGCTAGAGCACCCTCTCTCAATTGCTCTGGTGCTTATAAAAAGGATTTAAAGAGACAGGTAAAACCCTATTAGACTGTTCTCTCTGGGGAGTTGAAGTTTACACATAACATATCTGACCCTCATGCTGCCTTCTAACAGAATGTGGACTTGTGGTTTCCCGCTGCTCTCTAATTGTATGGCCTGGCAGTAATTAAATCCTGGGCTTACTCTTTTTCCCGGTGACATTCTGCTCTTAACTCTGGAAACACTGAGACACTTTCTACTGTTCTTCTACTCTCTGGACATTGTAAGTCTTGTATCTGTCTAGTAGTGCTGAAATACAGGTCGCTGCCGGTCCAAACTCTTCACCCAGTTAAATTTTGTGCACAATGGTGGAAGTTTTTGAGATTTTACATAAATGGCATGCAATGCCTTTTAGATCACTGATTCAAAATTCTAATTTAAATCATAATTTAATATGAATTCAAAATTGGAGGCACTTGAGTATCCAACCAATCATATGAAGCTGAAATATACTTTCATTATACTTCCAAAGATCCATCGACCCGCCCATTGTGTGAATACGCTTATAACGATTCAGGGTTTGCAGGGAATGTAGAGCCTTTCTAGGGACCATCAGGTTCACGGCAAACCCCAGTCCTAGATGAGACACCTGTCCATCTTGACTTCAACTCCGACTCCAATGTCAGGCAACTCCTTTTACGCTGGATCTGGTGCCATTACATTGTGGGTGTTAGACGGAAGTCCCTCAAAATAGGAACATCTAACTCCTGGCAGTTCCCTTTCAAAGCACCTGGCACCTAGCAGGGCTTCCCAATAAAACTAAAATTCCAAGGCTGTAATAGGCAATCCAGCAAATGCCAGCAAAACCAAGCAGTGTATACAATCCTGATAGACAGTCTTCCCATGTCCTTCTGCTTTGTTGTCACACCTGGGACATCCATCCTCTTCCAGTTTCCATCCACTATATGGATTATATGTCCAGGCAAGGGTCCATTCATGCCATTTGGGATGCCAATCCGTACAGTAAATACATACAGTAAATAGACACATATATATAAACGTCTACGCGTGGAAGTGTGTGTGTATCTGTCCGTCTCAGAAGTGAGAGGTGGAGTTGGGGTAAGGGCTCTGCCTCTGAGGAAACTGAAAACTTGCTTAGCCACTAATAACACAAGCAGGGACAGCACGTCTCCAAAATGAAACCTCCAAAGAAAGACAAAGTCACTTAGTCACTAACATCGGCAAAACGGTATAGCTTTTACTTTTCCTCCCGCTGCTAATCCACAAGCGATGCGAACATGTTGACAAAACGAAGCCTCCAAAGAAAGACAAAGCCACTTAGCCACTAATACACAAGTGAGGTGAGCACGTCAGCAAAACGAAACTTCCAAAAAAAACGACAAAGTCGCTTAGCTGCCAATACACAAGTGATGCGAGCACATTAGCAAAATGAATCCTCCTAGGAGAGAAATGCCCAGAGTAGTTCCTTTCAAGTACCTGACATCTCTACATTTCAATTTTTTTCCCCTGACTATTTCAATAGTTTCTAGGACCCCAGGCTTTTTACAGCACAGGCTTACACAGCTAGTAGTATATAAAAGGAAAAGGTAAAGTAACACAAGTTGCAACAGATATTTTTTTACTAAGAACAGTGTCTATATTTATCAAGCATCTCAGAGAAGGAAAACAGTCCTAACTGGCTCAAAAATCTCACAGTAGAGCAAATTTGATCCTCCTCTTAAGAGTAGCAGTAAAAGCATTTAATCAATTTTCCTTATGTAGGAAACGACTCCTAACATCACTGGGATTTAGGATAGCTCCAGAAACATCAGAAGCATGTTTTTGGAGAAATTGTAATTTTATTACTCTGATTAAACAAACCCTAAACATTATACTTGTCCAATTCTTTTGGTTTGAAAATTTCCTGTAAATATGATCACTGTGTTTGTTAAAACAGGGCATTTCTGTCAAATATTTCAGTGGGCCATAAGGGTAAAAGCTTCCAGCATGTAGTGCTACCACATAAAAAATTAAATCCCTGCTGTAATATTTCTTGATGTTATATTATGCTGAAGTATATTTGACAAAAACATTTTATATAATTTTTTTCTGCTTTCTGTAAGTGACACCTATTTAATTTCTACTGTGCATTACTCGGGCTACTGCAGGTTAAACTTCATTTTTTCTGCTTGATTTTCAATGTGGAGTGTAGGCACTCAAATATCTTATTCCCCCTTCCCCGGTATGCATTTTGGTGCTGATGAGCTCTCTGTCTTGTTTATTTCCAACAGCCTGAGGTATCACTGTATAATATTCTTACTCTGTTTGAAATGAAATTAATGAATTTATAGCAAGCATTTCTCTAAGTTACATGTTTAGTGAACATATGGCATTTGTTTTGTTTTACCTAAATTAAGCTGCTTCTCATCTATTTCAGAAAAGACTAAATCATTTTACATAAAACCACTTTAATATGGTTTGAGTGGTTAAGATACAAAGTTATTTAGATCTTAATTGATGTTGTATGGATGTAACTTTCCAAACAGATGTACTATACTACAAGACAGTTGAAGGACTCTCCAGTTAATCATGTCAGTGCTATCTAAATATAAATCAACACTTTTTATTCTCTGGCACTTTAACTAAAGCCCTGACTGACTTCTATGATGAGCAGAACTTGCTGGTAACATGCCCATTTTCTTGCCAACTAATCAAAAATGACTTCTAACTCTGTAGTAGCAACTAACTACATTATTCACTTCCACCACACATTTGCCCTAAATATGAACTTTTCATTTATTATTAACTATAAAAATCTGATATTCATTGATGGAACAGTTTTATTGATCATGGCCATTCTCATAGACCTATCAATAGTACATATCACTCACTGTGTGTAGGGTGATACAGTCTAGCAAGGAACAGACTTTCCCGTTCATTCCTAAATCAGAAAAGGCAGTACAAAGACTAGGCATATGGAGTTTGCTATATGTGACATTCTTGCATTGGGTAAAGTGCCAGTTCTCTTGATATAGGATTAAACTGCAATGTCTAGTAGGAGATATGACTAGTACACCACAACAGAGATTCTTTTCAGCACATCACAGAGGGTCATCACAGAAAAGGTTGGGCTTGATAAACTGCCTGTGAATATTCTACATTGCATAGACATATGCAATACATACAAAAATACATACATATCAAAACCAAAATAAGGAAAAAAAAGAATCTAGAACACAAAGTAAATGAACAAAATTGAATGTCATTCTGAGGAGTTAAAGTGGTAATAAAATAAAGATGCAATACTCATCAAATGATAGCCATATTTACCTGAGTGGTACCAGCGGGCCAAAAAGGCAGCAGCTACAGCAACAGCTGGAACAAAGATCAGTGTAAAAGTTTGTGTCAAACCATTCAATTACACAGAAAGACAGGGTGGGGCGCCAAAGATGCATCTTTTCTCCTCTACTGTTCACATTTTTAATCATAAGATAGCAAGGCACATCTGAGAACTGGAGAGTATTTATTTTGTGAACTGAAGGACTGCATCTCTAATGTCTGCATATCCTGATGTTCTCTTGGTTTCATCTCTCTGAATGACACCCGATCTCTAACTCACCCCCAAATAATTCATTGTTAAGTCTGATATAGTTGGGATGTGAATCAGCACCTTGCACACAAATCAGAGAAAAAGTGAGAATGGCCAATGGATTATTATCTTTGTAAGTTGAGGCCCACCTTAAAGATACAGCTTATAAAGGTACAACTTTTTTTAGCTATTTCTTTGGTTTATGATTGATCCAGTTGCCCAAAATGTGAAGAGGACAGCTGAACCATTACAGGTAATTCAACCATATTTTAATAAAAAAGGAAAAATACTTATCAAAACCAAAATAAGAAAAAAAATCAAGATCACAAAGTAAATTAACAAAACTGAATGTCATTCAGAGGAGTTAAAAGAATAATAAAATAAGATACAATATTCAACAAATGTAACTCAGATAAAAAGCTGTTTATAAAATACTTATTCAAAGTTAGATAAAGATGAATTTTTGACATTTTAATGGCAAGAAGCACAACTCTCTTAGACAAAAATAAATACAGTATTTTTCGGACCATAAGGCGCACCGGATTAAAAAGCGCAATATCAATGAATGGGTCTACTTTCATACATAAGGCGCATCGGATTATAAAGTGCATTCAGCGAAACAAAACAGTCAGATAAGTCAAACTTTATTCAACTCATTCACAATAACTCTAAACATTGTTCAGTTGTAACATAAAATACAAAACAATACACTCACTTCTTCAGTTCATTCCTCTTCCACAAATCCATCAAATTCTTCATCCTCAGTGTCTAAGTTAAACAGTTGTGCGATTTCAGCATCAAGCATGCCCGGATCTCTCTCATCATTATCCGAGTCAGTCTCATTGCTGTTACTTAGCTGTTTAGTGATGATTCCGCCCTTCGTGAAAGCTCGGACGATACTTGAGACTGATACCTTAGCCCAGGCATCCACGATCCATTGGCAAATAGTGGCGTAACTCGCCTGGCGTTGCCTTCCTGTCTTGGTAAATGTGTGTTCGCCTTCCGTCATCCAATGCTCCCACGCTGCTCGCAATTTTACTTTGAATGACCTGTTGACACCGATATCTAATGGTTGGAGTTCTTTGGTTAATCCACCCGGAATGATGGCAAGCTCCGAATTAGTTTGCTTCACTTGGATTTTGACAGTATCGGTGAGGTGGGCGCGCATGGAGTCGCAGATTAATAGAGACGGAGATTTGTGGAAAAAGCCATCCGGTCTCCTGACGTAAACTTCCCTCAGCCACTCACTAATCTTCTCCTCGTCCATCCAGCCCTTTGGGTTAGCTTTGATGATGACACCGGCCAGAAACTTTTCTTTTGGCAAAGTCTTCTTCTTGAAAATGACAATGGGTGGTAGTTAGCCTGGCAACTGAGAACTACAGTGAAGGATGACTTCTCGTTCCCTGTGGTGCGTATAGATACCGTACTGGTTCCTGTTTTCTCAACAGTACGGTTCATGGGGATGTCAAAGGTGAGAGGGACCTCGTCCATGTTGGTGATTCTGGCCGGATCTTTTTTTCAGTGATCTTGTTCTTGCAATAAGTGCAGAAAATGGCCAACTTTTCTTCGTAATCCTTTGGCAGTTGCTGCGAGATGGTAGTTCTTGTGCGGATGGAGAGATTACGTCTTTTCATAAAACGGAAGCACCAAGAAGGACCTCCTCGATAGTCAGTGATCTTCATGTCATGTGCTACCGCTGTTGCCTTGAGTCGAATAGAGACTGTAGAGACGCTTCTACCTGCTGTTCTCTGTTCAATAACCTACTATTCAAGTTTGTCATCTAACTGTGGCCATCTCGCTTTGTTCCCTAGGAAACTCTGTTTGGTCTTCTTTACTTGGCGCAGGTCATCTTCTTGCTTCCTCCACTATCGCACCATTGATTCATTAATGATGAATTCTCTCGCAGCTGCTCTATTCCCATGTTCTACTGCGTGCCTGATAGCCTTGAGTTTGAAATCCGCTTCGTAAGCATGCCTCTTAACAGGTGCCATTTTGGAGTCCTAATAAACACACCGTAATATTATGTTGAAGTACAGTACGTATTACTCCATGAGGCCCCTGACTATGGTAGCCGTAATGCTCCAACAATCCATCAAGCGGTGCAGCTTCGTAGCATACCAAAGTCATTCTAAAACATTTTAACAGATTTTTGAGCATCGTGTACCACATAAAATCGGTTCGAGGTCAGTAAGCACAACCAGAATTAATACATAAGGCGCACCAGATTATAAGGCGAACTGTCAATTTTTGATAAAATTAAAGGATTTTATGTGCGCCTTATGGTGCGAAAAATACTGTAAATAAATAAATAAAACTATAAAGAATCACTCAGTCTAGAATAATCCTAGAAATTAACATAAAAATGCAAATTGAGATTATAACCCTGAATATAAAACCTGGAGATATTTCTCATCTCTTTATTTTCAAGGCCCAGACTACCATGTATCTGTCCAGTAATTAAGGTACGTTACATCCAACTGGGGAGAAGTAGAAGGGGCCAGAACAGACCTTAAGAGCTCAGGTGTAACTGATTTAACAAGCACTGAAAGAAAATTAACATAGGGGAGGACTAATGGGCAGAGCCTAGGCCAAATCATGGCATTCTGTGTAGTGGTAGCAGATCTATTAATATTGTTTCAGATCATGGTGATGAAGTGGGTAGTGTACTAAAAAATGAGATTGCAATTACAAGCAGTCAAAAAGATGTTTCTGCTGAAAGTTTCTGGTGAGGAGCTCAGCAGTATAGGAGAACCTTGGAGCAGTACTACTGCTTCTCTAGATCAAGAGGACACAGTCGAGGTGGTCTGGCTATGTGGTTACAATGTTCTCCTGAGGTGGTTTGGTTACGTGGTTAGAATGTTCTTTTGTTGACATTCATAGCAGGTGTATAAGGTATGGCCTACTGGGAAAAGACCCAGAGCTAGACCCAGGACAAACGTTAGGAATTATATCCCTTGACAGGCCTGAGAGTATGTGGGAACTTTCCAACAATAACAACAACATTTTTATTTCTATTGTATGTTTTCATACAAGGGATGTAGCTCAAAGTGCTTTTCACAACATAAAAGTTACAAGAGAAGAAAAAGCAAGTTAGAAGTAGAGAATTATATATAAAAAATGTATAATATATAAAAATAATTTATAATGAATCAATATGCACTTGTAAAACACAGACCATCATCACAAGCTACTGCACAGTACTTTGATTAAGTAGTGGTGGCATTTTAGAAAACAGAGAAAAATAGAGATTAATAATGATAGCACATCACTGAAGTTTATGATATTAGAATGTATATATATAATCTATTTCAAGTAGAACAGAAATTAATTAAGAAAAGGCCAAATTGAAAAAGTGTGTTTTTTAAATTGATCAATGGTATTTGCTCATTTCTGTCAGTATTGTATTCCACATTTTAGCTGCATAACAGCAAAAGGCCACCTCATTACTTCTTTTATGCTTAGCTCTCGGTATAACAAGCAAACCAATGTTAGACGATCTGATGTTATGACTAGGAAGGTAAGGGGACAGACATAATATACTAGGGAGCAAGATTATTCAGAACTTTATAAACCACTAGGAATATATTAAAATCTATTCTGAAGAACAGGTAAGCAATGCAACAAAGGTGAGATGAGCTCAGATTTTCTTTTGAGGGTTAAGATTATAGCTGCTGCTTTTTGAACTAACTGAAACCAGTTGAAATCTTTCTTAGGTAGTCCTACATAATCTAGTCGACTAAAAACAAAAGTGTGAATTAATTTTTTAGCATCTCGGAGTGTTATAAGAGGTCTAACTTTTGCAATATTTCTTAAGTAAAAAATACAGTCCTAGTAATATAGTTAATATGTGATTTAAAGTTTAGATCAAAGACCAAGACCAACACTTAAGTTCTTGACTTCCGCCTTGACTTTGAGTGCCAAGGAGTCACGTTTATTTTTAAGATCTTCACCATTTCCATTTTTTACCAACAACTAAAATTTCTGTTTTTTCCTTATTTATCTTCAGAAAATTACTATTCATCCTTTCAATAATACAAGACAGACAGTGGATCAGGGGGCCCAGAGAGTCAGGGTCATCAGGTGCTATAGATAAGTAAATATGTGTGTTGTCTGCATAACTGTGGTAGCTCACCTTGTGTTTTTCCTCAAGGTTTCGGAATAAATTGCAGCAGAATAAGTGGCTAGTTCATCCCAGCTCAGTGTATGTCAGAGCAACCCTCACCAGGTCAAGTGGAGAGAAGATGATGAAACAATAATGAGAAGCACTGAGCAAACAATTTGAAGATCATAGTTAGAAAGCACTGTAACAGTAACTTTTACTTAAAACAAATGATTGAACTAACTTTTCTATATTCTGCAGTTGAAGAAGCCACCTTACCTCACGGTTAAAGATAACACATTTTAGACTGATTCAGCCTTACAGAAATTGAAGCTTTCTGAGGTAAAAGTTTTAGTATTGACTTACTAGTCACACATTAACACTAATTAAATGACTTCTGTTTTGTTTTCTAAATTTACACTCAAGTAATTATCACCTTTCACTATTTTAATCAAAAAACAGTTAAATAGTGATGGAAGTGAAGAAGTGTCATTTGTTTTAAATAAAAAATACAACTGAGAGTTATCACCATAAAAATGATAGTTATATTGTGTTTTCAAATGTCATCACCTTCGGTTAAAAACAGAGAAAAGAATACAAATGGTCCCAAGGTTTAACTCTGCGGCACACCATGTTTAGATGTATAAATGAATAACAGTGAAGTATATTCAAATTTCTGTACATATTAAATATGATTTGATAAGAATGAACAAAGAAGTCAACAAAAAAAAGATCAAGTCTGATAGATCAAGTCAATTCCCAAGTCTTTGTAGAACATGCTATGATGAGTTGTATCAAAAATAAAAGTGCATCAGTGGATATTACATTAGAATATTATGTACTGTATGAATTACAGCAGTTTGTTTGTTCTGAATGAGGAAAATGATAGACAGAAATTTCTTGTGTTCTTGATGAATTCAATTTAAAATAACAGTCTCCATCCACTGTACTAATTCCCTTCATAATTTTAAACACTTCAATCGTGTCTCTTTTTAATCTTCTTTTGGTTAAACTGAAAAAGCTCAGCTATTTTCATCTTTCCTCATAATTCATCCCCTGTATCCCTGGAATTAACCTAGTTGCACTTCTATGGACCTTTTCTAGCACTGCTATGTCATCTTTGTAGTCAGGACACCAAACCAGTATACAATACTCCAGATGATGCCTCATCAGTGTGTTATAAATCTTGAGAGTAACCTCCTTGGACTTGTACACCACACATCATGCTATGTAACCTAACATTCTGTTAGCCTTCTTAATGGCTTCTGAACACTGTCTGGAAGTTGATAATGTCGAGTCCACTACAACTCCTAAATCATTCTGATAAGGTATACTTTCGATTTTCTAATCTCCCATTGTGTATTCAAACCTAACATTTTTACTTCCTATGTGTAATACTTTACATTTACTGACATTAAGTTTCATCTGCCACAACTCTGCCCAAGCCTGTATGCTGCCCAAGTATCTCTGTAATGATTCTGCAGGTTCTAGATTATCTGCCACCTAGCTTTGTATCATCTGCAAACTTAACCAGCTTGTTAGTTATATTCCTATCTAAATCATTTATATGTATTAAAAATAGAAGTGGTACTAGCACTGTACACTGAAAAACAATATGTAGGCAAAAGGTGCATTGTCAGAAAGAACAAAAACAACAAGACATGCAGAAAGTTTCTTATGGACCTATCCACAGTCTCAGATGAAGAGGGGACATCTGTGCTGGCATTTTGCAAGCTAGAAAAAGAGGAGAATGCTCCACATGAAGTGAGGTCATCAGTTCAGTACCTCAGTGGTCTGTCCTTTTACCATTACTTTTTTCTAATTTATATTAATGACGTTGATACTGGTATACTTAGTAAACTTGTTTCGCAGATGGCACTAAGATTGGAAGGATGGCAAACACTGTGGAGGCAGCAAAAATAATTTAAAAAGACCTGGAAAAGCTTCAGAACAGGGCGAACACTTAGAAAAGTGCAAAGTGCTACACATGGGTAAAAGGAACATCATTTTTAAATACAAGATGGGAGACACTGTCATACAGAAAGCAACCTCTGACAAGGAGTTAAGAGCATATGTTGACACAACATTTTCATCAACAATTCAATGTACAGAAGCAATTAAAAAAAACAAAGAAAATGTTAGGTCATATCATAAATATTAATTTAAGTAAAGGGACATTATGCTCAAACCATTGTGTGCAGGTCTTATACCATGGTACAAGAAAGCCATAGCAGCACTTGAAGCTATGCAGAGGAGAACAATCAAGTGCATCCCATGAATTAAGGACATGTCCTATTCTGACAGACTCAGAGAATTAAACCTATTTAAGTTTTGAGCAGAAGACACTGCATGGGGACCTAATCCAGCTATTTAAAATCCTCAAAGGTACTGATAAAGTAAATCCAACAACATTCTTCCAGTTTAAGAGTGATTCCTGTACTCAAGGACATCAGTAGAAATTAAGAGGAAGTATATTTAAAACTGACCAGAACAAGGAAATAGAGTGTCTAAAAGGAACAAAATTGCTTTAACCTCCTTGGCATTTACCAGAAGCATCTTTCTGGTCCAGAATTTTATTTAAAAACAAGTAACCTCGAATGTCTCATGATAAGCTGTTATCTGATGAATAGCACTGGGGACAGTATTCTACTGCCATCTATTGGATAAAATAACATAATGTTACAAAAAAAAAATCAATATTTCTACATTTATACCACTCTATGGTAACTCATTAATATTTATGATTGGGGGGGGGAGCCTTCAACCAAACCACATAATAGCATGTAAATGAGAAGTCGTAAAGCCAGTTTTGAAACAAACTGAAGCAGAGCCATTAGTTCAGTCAAGCAATAGTGTTGACAATGCAAAGTGGTCATCAGACATTGGCATGGATTAGTAAAATTGATGCATGTGGCAGTGTACGACCGAACCACCATAATACTGGTGACTTCAGTCATTTAATGCTGCAGCTGTGGCAAAAAGGCAAAATGTTTGCAATCAATTGGAAGGATAAGAAAGACATTATTCTCCTAACCACTGCACACAATGTGGCAATTGTCAATTTATATGTCTGGGAAATGTGGAAGCCACCTAAGCCTTGGGTGTGGTAGCCTACAATAAAAGAAGGGGTACACTTATGAAGATTAGACACTGACATTGTATCCTCTTGTGTACAATCAATAGAAAAAATATTACAAAAAAAATCGTGCAATGCAACAACAACAACATTTATTTATATAGCACATTTTCATACAAAAAAAAATGTAGCTCAAAGTGCTTTACAAAATGAAGAAATAGAAAAATAGAAGACACAATAAAAAATAAAAATAAGTCAACATTCATTAACATAAAATAAGTAAGGTCCGATGGCCAGGATGGACAGAAAAAACAAAAAAAAACTCCAGACGGCTGGAGAAAAAAAAAATAAAATCTGCAGGGATTCCAGACCAAGAGACCGCCCAGTCCCCTCTGGGCAATCTACCTAACATAAATGAAACAGTCCTCTTTGTATTTAGGGTTCTCATGGAAGGACTTGATGATGATGGTCACGTAGACTTCTGGCTTTCAGTCCATCAATGTTGGAGCATCATGATGCTTTGAGTAGGTGGTGGTGGTGGTGCAGGTCGCCACCACAGAAAACCAGGAAAAGAAACAGAAGAGAGAGTAGGGGTCAGTACGGATTTTAGAGCCACTATGAATAGTTATTATGATGAATTGAACATACAGAGTATCAGTATTAAGTTAAAGTGAAGTTAGGAGAAAGCCATGTTAAAGTAATATGTTTTCAGCAGTTTTTTAAAGTGCTCCACTGTATTAGCCTGGCGAATTCCTATTGGCAGGCTATTCCAGATTTTAGGTGCATAACAGCAGAAGGCCGCCTCACTACTTCTTTTAAGTTTAGCATTTGGAATTCTAAGGAGACACTCATTTGAGGATCTGAGGTTACGATTTGGAATATAGGGTGTCAGACATTCGATATATAAGATAGAGCGAGATTATTTAAATTTACATTTACATTTCATTTACAACCTTCTACAGTCCCGATTGCAACATTAAGCTAACTGTTTCTAAACATGACACACACAAAGTATCTGTACTAAATCTGTATCAATACAACAGTAGGCATTTGATATACCTTACCAACTGTTTTTATGTTGAAGCTTTGGTATTTACGTTTCAGTTACACATAATAACAAAACTCATCATTTTTGGCTTGTTTGTCCGGAGATAAATGTAACACTAAGCAGGTGTGACACTAGAGGACACTGTCGCTACTCTAAACCCGACTGACAGACACTGACAACACGAGCATCAATAATTTATTTATTTCTTTTATATTCTTTGCAATGATCTCTTATCACTACAGCCACAGGCAATAAAGCACCATACACCACACAATTATTTCTTTTTTTTCTCATTTACTCCTCCCAGCAAGCTCTGTCCTCAGCCTCCCGACTCCGGCATGCCTGCAGGTTGTTTCGTAGTACTTTATATATTGTCCAACCTGGAAGTGCTTCTACTGTTCTGTCCACGTGACTTGCCAGCACCACGTCAGATGGAGTAATCAAGTTTTCCGTCAGCACGGAAGTACTATCGCATCATCGAGCCAGAAGTACTTCTGGGCTATGTAAAAAGTATAAGTCCCCAAGTACTCCTGCAGCATCTCTTGGTGGAACCCACAGTACCCAGCAGGGCTGTGAAGCCAAACTCCAGATCCCATGGTGCCCTGCGGGAATCCGACGCACCGTTATGCTGCAGAGAAGTTCCCATCTATTGTCTCGGGGGAAGCAGTGTCTAAAAGTAGCTGCCTTCCCCCATCTTTTCATTCTTGGGGCATCCCGGCCGGGCTGAGCTGCCCTTACACAGGTTAATAACATTAAATACATTTCAAAAATAAAACCTGAAAAATCTGCATTCTGTATTATATAAAACCCCCCATAAATACTGAACATTTGGAGAAAAGCATTTATCCAAGTAAAAAAGTTTTTAAAAATGAGACCATAACAGTGCCTTCTAGAGGGGCAGTGTTGAAAGTGTGATACTCTGAGTCCATGCAGAAATTTGATGGTAAGAATATTCAGCCTTAGAAATTTTTGCTCCTTCCTCCTTGTATTTTAAATCATTATCTTTGCCCCTATATGGTTTTTGAATGTGCTGAATCCAAAATTACTATCTAGTCATTCTTTTGATATTTTTGTTAGAATTATTCCTCTGATGCTGTTTTGGAATTAATGTGCAATGGCATTTAACCCATAATTTGTGAGCAGTTGCTACTGCATTGCTATGCAGGGACGACTGAGAGTGCATAGGCCTCACAGACCAGGCAGTATGCCAGCTCTGTTTCAAGGGTGTACATTTGACTTCTGTTGTAAAATAAATCTTCATCTGACCTTTTCACTTTCGAACAACTCTGTATCATGTTGTCTGCATTTTGTGTACATAGTTGGAATGTTCATCATGTGTCACACAAACTCTTTATATGGACACCATGGATGATACCAGCTAAATGTACACTCC
Organism: Polypterus bichir lapradei; assembly: GCA_026402145.1. Taxonomy (NCBI): domain Eukaryota; kingdom Metazoa; phylum Chordata; class Cladistia; order Polypteriformes; family Polypteridae; genus Polypterus; species Polypterus bichir. The sequence goes on along the minus strand of JANRMT010062842.1, from coordinate 12,361,483 downwards.
CAGAAATGAGACAAGCTTACCTGTAGTGCAATTTATTTGCTTGGTGTTTATAATTTCAGAAATACTTTCTCAAGATTTTTGATTGGAATATGAAAATATTAATTTTAAGATGATAATGTAAGTACTAAATAGGTGGCCTTATATTTTATAACAGCAGTACAACATAAACAATAAAACATATGAGGTAAACATAAAATCAATAACATGTATTATGGAGGACTCTTTAAGTACTGACACAAGTGTTATTCTCAGAAGGTGTGCAGAAGCACAGCTCAGGCTCATATATGACACTTGTAAGTTCAGTAGTCAGAGTTCATCTGACCAGAGAGTCAAACGTCCATCGCTGCTGATGCAGATCATTGTGTGAGTCACAAGGATTCTGGGAAAAATTACACAACGGTTTTCAACCTAGCTACCAAAGTTTTGCAACAGACAGCGTCAACAGAGGCAGTGCAAGTGCAAGGAAGTCAAGTACAGCCAGACTTGTGGTGGTGCTGCTGGAGCAACTTATTATTGCATTGGAAATTTATACATTTTTTTGTACAGCTCCTAATGGATCTCCTAGTTAGTTATATATGGAATGTGGCATTTTCACACATAGACTGAATTTAAAGTCTGTTTTGATGTATCTTACTTCATTACTTAATTCATAATGTGTTGACATTTTATTAGAATGCCATTTTGGGCTTTATTTTGGCCATCTTCATGGAAATCCTTCCTACACTTGTTTGTGATATCCTCTGAGCAATGGTTTAATGGTCATCTCCAACAGTTGTGGGATATTCGAGTTTGATGGATTACACTAAGGTCACTGTTTAAATAAAAAACCTTACTTTGACTTCCTTATCAATTTGTGCTTGTTTTTTGATTGTGTTATTGTTGTTTTTGATCTTGACCTGCTTCTTTACTACGTATCTTGAACTCATTTTTCATTTTTCTTCTTTCGTATACAATTCATGTAGAAGAGTATCACATATCCAGAGACACTGTAGTGTATGAAATCAGACTTACTTCCCAGTGTTATTAATTGTGTTTGTTTTAATTTTTTCATGTTTTTCAAGACTTTATTTGGATTTTTAAAAATGCGATTATAGGTTTCATGGATTGGTAAATCCATTTCTGTTGTTTATTTTTAGTTTAAGTTCTAAATATTTTGTGTCTTTTGTGACACCATTTTGTTTTTAATGGGAAGTGCCATTTTGAAGGTCCTTTCAATAGTGTTACTACGGTAGTTGCAGCCAAATTATGACCAGGCTCAATCTACGAAGTGGCCAGATCAACAGTATTTGTATTTTCTAATAATTAAAACGAAGTTAGATATTTTAGCACATTCTTGCGGCACTGCATGTTGGTCAGGCTTTCAAGTAATCTGTGCAGCTGACAATGTCAATACAACTACTACTTTTATACTGCAGTTATATGTTTATATTGTTGAATTTATAGTTTACAGAGTAAAATTTTTATTTTTTTACTTGATGCCCTTTACACACTTTATTAAGTTACGCATAATTTGTATTTTATTCTATGTTGGACTAGAGTAAAGAGCATGCTATAAAATGATAGCTTTTTTCAAAAGCTAATGCATTTTCTGTCAAAGGGCCAATTTTTCATGCTTTAATGCAGTCAATAGAAAATATCCTCATGTAACTTTAATCTTTCTACACCTTGTTTATTCATGGATCGACTTCATGGTTCAGTACAAATGAAAACCTTCAATTCAAGGTAGGAATGATTCATTTCTTTGACTATAATTTATTAGGTTCCCAAGTCAACACAGCAGCTTGAGTAAGCCTATTTTTCCTTATATGTTTTCCCTTTTTACTATTCCTTTTATTATTAGGTGGTTGCACATCATATACACTGTTGGACATTTAGTTTTTTGTAAATTTTATTCTGTTTTTATTCTTCAGTGGTTAAAAAATATCTTGAGAACTGACAGTATTGTAGATGTGCATGAAATTAATGTTCTTCTGTTCTAAAATCTAAGTACTTCATATATTTTTTTCCATAAATTAGAAATAGTTGTAGTCTGTCTGACCTTTATCAACGTATGATGCTGAAACAGAAACCAAATTATAGAATTGTACAGTAGCTATTTTTGAATATACATTTTAAATTTTAAATAAGAATTTGAAAAGATTATGCTGTGAAGAAGTATTTGCATGCTTTCTGATTTTCTGACACTAATTGTTTGTAGATCTTCAACCAAAATCTAATATTAGATAAAAGGTACCTTATTGAATACATAACACTTTATTTTAACCAATTTTACTTATCTCACAAAAATAATTAAAGAATACCATGTTACACTGTGTGATTATTACCACTTACAGTTAATAAATGTTTTCATCACTTTGGCTGCACTGACTGCAAGCCAAATACTTCTCTTGATTCAATATGTCTTCCTCATTGCTGGGAAGGAATTTTATCTGATTATTCCTTGTTGAACTGCTTTAATCAAGAAACACTGATAGGTATCTAAGAACAGGCTGCTCATTTCTGCTTCTGCCACAGCACCTCAGTATAGGCCTTGACTCATGAAGTCAAGGAGGGCATTTTATTTTACTTCTGTACTTATTATAATCGTTATATTTGATTGTATCTGGTGTATTTTTTCTAACTATGTGCCTATCAAAATCAGTGTATGGGCCTCTGTCCTGGAAATGTATTTTTAAAATTACCTACATCCATCCATTATCCAACCCGCTATATCCTAACTACAACAAAAATGTACATAATTGGAGTTTGCATGTTCTCCCCGTGTCTGCGTGGGTTTCCTCCGGGCGCTCCGGTTTCCTCCCACAGTCCAAAGACATGCAGGTTAGGTGGATTGGCGATCCTAAATTGTCCCTAGTGTGTGCTTGCTGTGTGGGTGTGTTTGTGTGTGTCCTGTGGTGGGTTGGCACCATGCCCAGAATTGGTTCCTGCCTTGTGCCCTGTGTTGGCTGGGATTGGCTCCAGCAGACCCCCGTGACCCTGTGTTCGGATTCAGTGGGTTGGATAATGGATGGATGGATATACAGTAAAATCAAACCCCAACTTATCCGCGGGAGAACTTAAATGTGAGTATATACGGTGAATATAAAAACATAGAATTTGAGAGTGTAAGAACTTGCACAAGACAAGCATAAGGATTATGGTTCCAACTGAGTTCCCATGCATTTTTGAAGAGGCCCCTAACATCCTGCCAGTAGATACTAGAACACATCTGGCTAGGACTCTTTTTTCCATTCTTTTAGATGTGACATTTGAACATACAAATGATCTTTTTGGCATGAAAATTTTGATGGGTCCATATCATAATTTTTTTACATTTGTTCAGACTACTCTAACATATACTTTAACTTAACTAATAATGTCTGTGTCTGTTTTTCTAATCACAAAATATCAATTAAACACTGGGAGGCTGATTTCTGGTTTGTCATTGTCAGGAAATTGTGATGGCATCTAACATCATCGTCATCATCCAACAAAATGTAGCCACAAAGATTTAAAAGCTAAGTAAAATGAGATCCTCACAACCACTCACAACTCAGAAACAAATTCTGGCTATGAACTGCCTAAACAGAAATGGCAACATCTTAAGTTTACAAACAAACAGCTTTAAAGTGAAAAAAGAACAACCTACAACAACATGGAAATACAGACTGCCTAAACTGGTAGCAGTGGTAATTCTTTGAAAAACAATTGAAAAAAACAGTTTCCTACATTCATACCTGTTCTTTTCGTACTAGGATTCTGTGCTTCTTTAAAACAGGAGCATCATGCTGTTGGCTTCTTTTCCAGGAAGTGGAACAACACATGTAGGCTTCCTTTGTGGATTTTTAAACATATTGTACCTCTTCACTAGTGTGTGCTGCATGGCCTTGACTAGATAAAGCTTTAGCTGGAAATTAAACATGCCATAAAAAAAATAAATACACAATTTTATGTTGGGAATCACTCTAATCCAATGGTTGCCAACCTTTTCTATTTTCCAACATAACAACATATTCACTGAAATTTGTATTGGTTCATTTTTAAGATGTTGGCCTACTAATGATTTCAAGGATTAATTAAACAATAGTATGACGATGAGGTTTTAGGTACATTGTCCCAAAGTTGTGAAATGATCAGCCATCTTATGTAAGAGATGCCCCTACAGGCTCAGATTCTGAATACTTACTATTTTAGTCTGGCATACCCTGACTAAAGCCGCTAATTAGATAGATAGATAGATAGATAGATAGATAGATAGATAGATAGATAGATAGATAGATAGATA
>JANRMT010062842.1:12345558-12357209 GCA_026402145.1 Polypterus bichir lapradei | reverse complement strand
ATAGATAGATAGATAGATAGATAGATAGATAGATAGATAGATAGATACTTTATTAATCCCAAAGGGAAATTAAAATAATCCAGCAGCAGTATACTGTTACACAAAAAAAATATATATTAAATTAAAGATTAATAAAAATGCATGTAAAAACAGACAATAACTATGAATGATGTTAGCATTTACTCCCCCAGGTGGAACTGAAGAGTCACATAGTGTGGGGGAGGAACGATCTTCTCAGTCTGTCAGTGGCGCAAGACAGTGACAAAAGTCTGTCACTGAAGCTACTCCTCTGCCTGGAGATGACACTGTTAAGTGGATGCAGTGGATTCTTCATGATTGACAGAAGTTTGCTTAGTGTCTGAGACTGTCCAGCTTTATTCCTACAACAGAGCCTGCCTTCTTAACAAGTTTGTCCAGGCGTGAGACGTCCTTCTTCTTTATGCTGCCTCCCCAGCACACCACCGCATAGAAGAGGGCAGTCGCCACAACCGTCTGGTAGAACATCTGCAGCATCTTATTGCAGATGTTGAAGGACACCAACCTCCTAAGAAAGTATAGTCGGCTCTGACCTTTCTTACACAGAACATCAGTATTGGCAGTCCAGTCCAATTTATCATCCAGCTGCACTCCCAGGTATTTATAGGTCTGTACCCTCTGCACACAGTCTCCTCTGATGATCATGGGGTCCATGATTGGCCTGGGCCTCCTAAAATCCACCACCACTTCCTTGATCTTGCTGGTGTTCAGGTGTAAGTGGTTTGAGTCACACCATTTAACAAAGTCTTTGATTAGCTTCCTGTACTCCTCCTCCTCCTGCCCACTCCTGATACAGCCCACAATAGCAGTGTCATCAGCGAACTTTTCAACGTGGCAGGACTCCGAATCATATTGGAAGTCTGATGTATATAGGCTGAACAGGACCGGAGAATGTACAGTCCCCTGCGGCGCTCCTGTGTTGCTCACCACAATGTCAAACCTGCAGTTCCCAAGACACACATACTGAGGTCTGTCTGTAAAATAGTCCACAATCCATGCCACCAGGTGTGAGTCTACTCCCATCTCAGTCAGCTTGTACCTAAGGAGCAAAGGTTGGATGGTGTTGAAGGCGCTAGAGAAGTCCAAAAACATAATTCTTACAGCACCACTGCCTCTGTCCAGGTGGGAGAGGGATCAGTGTAGCATATAGATGATGGCATCCTCCGCTCCCAACTTCTCCTGGTATGTGAACTGCAGAGGGTCGAGGGCGTGGCAGACCTGTGGCCTCAGGTGGTGAAGCAGCAGCCGCTCCATGGTCTTCATTACATGTGACGTCAGAGCAACAGGCCTGAAGTCATTCAGCTCACTAGGACGTGATACCTTTGGGACTGGGGTGATACAAGATGTTTTCCAAAGCCTCGGGACTCTGCCCTGTTCAAGGCTCAGGTTGAAGATGCACTGTAGAGGACTCCCCAGTTCCAATGCACAGGCCTTCAGCAGTCGTGGCGATACTCCATCTGGACCCGCTGCTTTGCTGGCACGAAGTCTCCTCAGCTCTCTGCTCACCTGTGCTGCTGTAATTGTGGGTGGGGATGTCTCACCTATGCTGGTATCAGCAGAAGGATGGTTGGAGGATGAAGTACTCCAAGGTGAGAGTGGGTTAGGGTGGTCAAACCTGTCAAAGAAGTTGTTCATTTGGTTTGCTCTCTCCACGTCTCTCTCAATGGTGGCACCCCACTTCAAGCTGCAGCCAGTGATGATCTTCGCCTTGAGCTGGACTCGGAGTTCCTTCTGCACACGCTTGAGCTCATGCTGATCACCGCCTTTAAAAGCTCTTTTCTTCTGGTTCAAAAGGCCCTTGATGTCACTTGTAACCCATGGCTTGTTGTTAGCATAGCAGCGTACTGTTCTTACTGGAACTACAATGTCCATACAGAAGTTGATGTAATCAGTTGTGCAGTCAACAGCCTCTTCAATGTTCTTACTATGTGACCCCAGCAGTATATCCCAGTCTGTAGTTCCAAAGCAGTCTCTCAGAGCCTGCTCTGCCACTTCCTGAATGAACGTGTGGTTGTAGGCAGCACATTCACTCTTGGTTTGTAGTGAGGCTGAAGCAGAACCAGGTTATGATCTGCTTTCACTGTATGCGTCTTTAACGTTTGCATACAGTAGGTCAATAGTCCTATTTCCCCGGGTGTTACAGTCCACATACTGTGAGAAGGCAGGTAATGTTTTATTAAGTGTTACATGGTTAAAGTCTCCAGCGATTAGCACAAGCGCCTCAGGGTGCTGCGTTTGTAACTTAGCAACTGCGGAATGGATGATGTCACTCGCTATCTCCACTTTAGCATCTGGGATGGTAGTTGTTAGCCACGTTTCACTAAAACACAGTAAGCTGCATTCTCTGTAGGTTCTGACATTTTTCACCAGCACAGCCAGTTCGTCGATCTTATTTGGTAGTGAATTCACATTTCCAAGGATCACAGAAGGCACCGACGGTTTATAACGCCATTTTCTCGCAAGTTGCTTGGCTTTTATCTTATCTTTTATCTTTGCGCCGGCTCGGCTGCCCCGATATCATCTTCTTACCTCGTCAGGTAAATAGGGAACCACACCGGCGTGGGCATTTCTTCTCAGTGCTTTAAGTTGACTACTTGAATAGGCAAGTCTCGGAGTGTAAAAATCCATGTCAAGTAGTAAAAATGGTAAAAAGTGTCCAGGGAGCGATTCCACATAAAAGAAAGTGGTAGAAGTGATCAGTGAAATAGAGAATAATAGAGAAAAAAGGTAAAAAGATAAAGTCATACACGGAGCTGCTGGAATGGCTGCCACTCGCGATGGCACGGGAAATGCAGAGAATTATTGTATTTCTGTGCCTTAGTCATTTGTGCAGAAATGTAAGTATTAAAATAACTTTGAACTGCTATTAACCTTCTCTGTTCTCTTTTGGGATTCTCATGTTGAACTTGATGCCACTGCTATGCTGTTTTCCTGGCCGTGGGAATGACCAGAAATACTTACAAATCTTGGAATCCAAGGATGAATATCAGGATGAAAGGCCCACTCAGCACAAGTTTATAACTACTACAGAAAGCCCAGGAGAGAGGGGTCAGCCGGTTGGCTTAGGTCTTCAGAACAGTGACTGTGTCTGACTTTGGCCATGATTTTGCTCCATAGCTGACCACTGATTTATTTTCTCCAATGATGCTACTGAATGGACTTTTTGTTTTTCTGCCCTTTATTATTAACTCGTCATAGCTCAATGATAATGTTAAGGCACATATATTGTTAGGATCAATTTATATTAATCATTCTGAAAATGTGCTGTTTTACTGCATGTGTAATCAAGTGTGCATTTTATGCATGTCTATCATGTATTTTCTAAAGTTTGTCATCTTTATTTTATTTGTAAACTTATACCAGCACTCTGAGCTTTGTACTATGTGAACATTGCTATACAAAAATATGCTAAACTGAATTTATTGAAGATATAATTTCATGTAACTGTTTTTCTTGACTGTTCATCAGTTTATTGAAAGCACTGATGACCAATTCTCAGATCTTGGCAACATTCAAAATATTTATTTGCAGAAATGGCTTAGTATTGTTACTTTAACACCAAATTGTCTACTTCATTCAGGCAAATGATTAAAAATTAGCTTCAATGAGAAAATGTATTTTTTATACTAGAAAAAATGGTAGCTATGTTAATTATAGCTTTAGTAACGGCTTTAGCGTCAAAAATCATTGATTCATAACTGGGACCGTGGACTAAGCTGTTTAATGGTTTAATGGGAGCTTTCGTACCTTAATTTACACAAAGAAAAAACAGGAACATTAAAATGAAACATAGATATTACTGTTAACACATCATAAATGAAGCAGAATTTTCTATAGATGTTTGATAGGAAATAGATACTAATTTGGATAAAAAGAACCACTTCAGTCATAACACAAGGGAAGTGGCATAGAACACACATGGAAACCAATGACAACAACAGAATAAAAAGGAAAAGAGAGGTCAACAAAACATATGTAACAGGTAAATAAAACATTCACTCTTCTTATCTGAAATCACTGCCCCATCCAATTTAAATCACTGCTTAGTGGACAAGACCATCTTCACTGTATATCTGCTGGGTCATCTGCTTTCCATCATTCTCTGTGAATCCCTTCAGGTCTCACATCTGCCATTCCACACTGGTAAGCCAAGCCAGTGTTGCTCTTTGTCTAATCTGGAGATTTCCTCTGTATATGTTGCCTTTCTTTTGCCACACTGAAGATGCCCTTGTCACTGGTAGTCTCTTACCAGCTGAGCTCCCTTTCACAATGCATTTATGCAAGAGATTTATTACATCTATCTATCTATCTATCTTACCCTAACTTCTAACCCTATTTTTCTAAAAATTTTATAATGGCAATAGGAATATTAGGGTTAAAGCTCATAAAATATTTTGAGCTAGGCAAGCAAATGGTGCTCAAAAGGCAGATAGTATATCACAAGGTTATCAATTTTTATCCGAGGCTTAACAACCTGGGGTACCTGTTCATTTTTTGTAAACTGGCAGTACATTTAACCCTGCTAATTCTGCAACTCCCAATATGGATTAAAAACATTTAAAGTATTATTGCTAGGACTAGAAAAAGGTATTGCGGAGCCAGACTTAAATAATTTGCAATTATAGTTAATCGCAACTCGGGGGAAAACAAAAGAAAAAAAAAGTGAACATGACATAATTTGATTTCAAATTTTGAGAAATTATTAATTTTGATACAGCTGGTGGAATTTTAGATTTGGTTCTCAATGAGTAAAGTGAGAAGGAAGATGTTTGATCTGAGATTATTTTATTGTTGAAATAAATATCTCATCATAAATGTCCACCTGTTGCACAGGAGAATGATTTTTTTTTCAGAAATCAGATTAGGATTTACTTCTGAATTTTTTTTTTTTAAATGATGGCTTTTCCAAATGAATGACAAATCAGAAAATTAGTTATTACTGACTAAATGACAATGTGAAGTTAATGAATATACAGTGCTGGATTTGGACTGACAGGGGGCCTGGGGGTGCACACTGCATGGGGAGGGTCATTGTTGTTTTACTATTATGTCAAAATTGGCACAGAATTCATTCCTCTCTGTCTCTATTTTATATGTTTCCAGTAGATATTTTTGTCACACAAATAAATGCTAATATATTACAGTAACCTGTAAAAACTTTTACCTTCTTACAGTAATATTAAAATAAAAAATATAGCAATTGCATTCTGTATAAATAAACATATACTGTATCTACAGTACACTCCTCAGTATCTCTCCACACCTAAAATAATGACAAGAAGAACACATTCCCCAATTTGGGAGTTAACTATTTATTTCATTATTATTCATGTTTGTTATTAATTAATTATTATGTATTATTAAAGTTTATTTTATTATTATTAAAGTATATGTATTTTATTATTATTAAAGTTGCACACAGACATGGTAGGCACAAGATAACAGTACAAGTGATTAAATAGACACAAGAAGCAAACTTCTCCATCCAGCCTCCCGAGCAAAGGCATTTTTGCCTCAACATACCGGCTGCGGTCTTTTCTCACCTTCTATTTCTGCCTCGATCACATAATTGCATTTTAATACACTATATCAGTCTCCTCATTTACAAATAACTTGAAGCAACTAAAAGGAAATTGGAGTTTTTATACAGCAGTTAAGACTTGCTTGACTGCTATGTCTTTTTGCAGTCTAAATTTAGTGAGTCAAGCTCAAAACATTAATAAGTAAGTTGTTCAAATAAAAGAACTGCCATGATTGACTGTGACTATTTGTTTTATAGAAAACATCATCAGAATGTGTGTATGAAGTTACCTCTAACATTTGCATTCTGGATTTTACAAAAACTCCTAGTCTACGTTTTTGATGATGAATGCTGATATTCTTTCTGTGGATAATTAGTACACTGTTAGGTGACACTCATGTTATTATGGAATGCCTCTTAACTACAGTAAGCATTTTATGTTAACAAATTAAAAATTAAAAACCTGTAAAAATAAAAACTAAATACAAAAACATCTCAGACAGTGACATTAGCTAATATTAAGGGAAATGCATGAATAAGTCCCTTCCCTTATCCTAAAGTCTTGCCTTTGTGCTGGGGTGCTTGCTGGTTAATTTTCTCTTTTCTTCCATTCCAGACCCTAACCCAGTTCTGCTTCAAACCATGCAACTCACAACTACAAAAATGCTGAACTAAACATTCAAATTTTTGTTTCCTTGTCTCCAAAAGAGACTTTACCCAGGAAAATGTATTAATCCTATGGAGTCTGCAAAAACAAATTGCATTTGTGTCTTTTCTGTTAATCTATATAGGATCAAGAAATCTTAGTTACTTTCTATAAAATTTTTATTTTGACTAAAAGAAATTAAACTATAATGAAGGAAATTTAGACTCATTTTAGTTTATCTTTTTTTTTCTTTTATCAAATCAGTATCACAATATTCTAAACGCTACACTTAATTTTATAAAGGTTTCATTTTCATGTCTATAGCTACAGTGGTCTCAAAGAAACAGTCACTGACTAAAAAATTGGAAAGTTATACTGGTCTTCTGCATTGTGCTTATAATATTTTCCAATTTTCTGTCTCATTTTTCCAGAGACTTGCCATCAGGAAGTAAAGATATTTCACCTTAACTACTTGAGGTAACACAAGTCATTTATCATGATATCAAACAAAAGAGGACTAATCACAAGGCGCCGTAGCATGCCATTTATAACAGTCATTATATCTGAAAGGCCATTCCCTATTTTTACTTGCATTCACCTGTGCATGAGGAAATCCCTAATCCACCTAAGCACTTTCCCTCATACACACAGAGCATAAAATGCACATCAGTAGACCTTCAGTCCATACCATATTATGTGCCTTTGATTTACTAAACTCAATAGGCCATTACCTATACTATTTTTTTTCCCAAAGAATTTAACACTTTAGAAAAAATACATTTAAAAAGAACCAGTAAATGGCTTCATGCATTTCTTCAATTCACGGATGTCAGAGGCTACTAATAGAGTTATATTATAGTCCTTACCAAGGCTTGCTATTGGTAACATAAGCACTTGCTGCCAATACGATGCAGTTGCTCCACTGCTATTTGTACTAAACAACTTCTATTGCTATAAAAGCATTACCATTTAAGGTTTTCAAAAATGTTAAAAATGATTTGAATTGTCATATTTGATTCTGTTTAAATCTGTCTCTGTCACTTGATAAATATTGTATACAGGATGGTAAATCCATTAGGTAGCTCCAAAACGTATTTTTAGGTGTTAAGATTTGAACTTCTTTTTCTTGGCTATTCCAGATGCTAGAAAAATCATCTTGGGATTGTTTTGGTGGTTTTTACACTCAGTGAATCTAATTCTTTTACTAATTTTTGGATTAAAGCCTCCAGTTAAAAGTTTATTCTTATTTCACATCTTTTTTTGATACAATTTTTTTTTGTGCATAGGTGCTACTATTGTGTGAGCTTCGTATTGGCCATTTCTACGACACTGTATCCGACGATGTATTACAACGGCATTTCCTCGTTGACTCTATTTATTCTCCTGTTCCTCACTCTTTAATTTTTGGACTGAATGCTCTTTATGCAGGAAACACAACCCGATCTACTCATGAGGTGTCTGGTAAAACACCTACTTCAGATCTGGCTCATGGAATGGATGTCACAATCCATGTTATGGCCCAGTTTTGTTTGATTACATTAAAATAACCAATCAAGAGTGCAATGGTGTTAACAGTTATAATCTCATTTTGTTTTAGATTTTTTTGTCATGTTCCATAACTTTGTTCTAGTTTTTCTGGTGCTTTTTATATTTTTTAGGCTGTAATTCTAAATATTGTTTTGACATCAAAAACAAGAAGTACAAAAGGTCGAGCAGGCCTAAAAAGAAACACGAAATGCCTAGAAAGGCCTCATCTCCGGGATGCCTAACCCCAAACTGAAAAGGCAGGCTTTCCTGGCCTGTGCAGGCCCACAATGGGGTTAAGGCTTTAATAGCTTCAATTATCAAAAGGATAGAGGAAGAATGGGTTAAACACTCCAGCCAAAATAAAACAAATATATGTGATAATTTTAAATATTTATTATTTTTTAAAAAAAGCACAAAAAGCAATGCAAGAACAAAACTTAAAACTTGTCTTTTCCTTAAAGGCAAGAACCTAAAGGAAATAAATTCAAACAAACCACAGTCTGGAAAACAGTACCTTCAGATGTTAGCAGAGGTCAAAACACCTGAAAATCCAATCCAAATACAAAAACCAAGAAACAGCTATTGAAACAAAGATGCAGTGCCAAAGCTGTTGACCCCTCTTCAGTATTTGGCTTAAATACTGCTTGTGCCAGCTGTCAAATGAAGTGGTCCTGCCTCTTTCGGTTCCACAGACAGGAAGAAGGGTAAAACCACTGTGTATATTCATAACAAAATACAAAATTTAAAAATTAATGAAGAATACAAAGAAAATCAATGTTAAATAAAGACAAGAAAACTCACAAACTGAATTAATAACAAAATATAAAATATATTTCATATAATTAATATATTTCAAAAATAAAAAAGTTATAAAAGAGTCAGGGCAGCAAATGTGGTGTAAGAGACAGCCAGCAGCTCAACCTGGGTCGCGGCTGAGATGAAAGGATGGGGGAAGGCAGCTTTTGTAGGACACTGCCTCCCCAAGATGCTAGATGGCTGCTTCCCTGGAGTATAGCGGTGTCCGGGATTCCCACAAGGCATCCTGGGACTTAGAGTTCGCACTTTCAGCCCTGTTGGGTGCCGCCAGGGAGTGCTGTGGAAGAACCGGGGGAGTCGTGCTTCCCTTATAGTCCGGAAGTACTAGGAAGTCAGTAGGACAGGAGCCATGAAGTACTTCCAGGCTGATTAAGGAACTTTAATTCTCTGTCTGAACTGGAAGTGCTGACAAGTCATGTGGACAGAAGAGCAGAAGCACTTCCGGCTCAAGGACTATTTAAAGGCCTGCTGAAGACCCATCAGGCGAGTTGGAGTCAGAAGGAATAGGACAGAGCTTGCTGGGCGATGTGGAGGACAGAATTATTATTATTATTATTATTATTAAGAATTGTACTTATTTACTTGCCTGTTTACTGTGGTTGTGGTGCTTGGGGAGCACTATTGGAGAACAGAAGAATTAAAAATACTTCTTTGTGCTTTTAACCTGTGTCCTGTCTGGGTTTAAGGGGCAACAGTGACCCCTAGCATCTTACAGTGATTATTCCATAAGATTTATTCTATCTGTATTTCCTTGCACTTTGTTATGAAGGTGAATAATTATCTTGGCCAGCTTGAATTATTGTGGATACTACCATTTTGTGGCTAAATTCCTTATCAGTTGCTATAGTATTGCTATGCTAAAAAGTGCAATAGTGCATGATGCATGATTGCAGAAGGGCAACAATATAAAGAGCAAAGTCGTGCACATGTTGATTGTCCAAGACTGTAGATTCAAGGCAAATCAAACTGTGTGTGTTTCACAGCTCTTTACTATGGGAATCTTAGTGCTATCTTAGTACAGAATTGAATGAGTTTAAATGGGGCAAGACTGCACTGTGTCGCCTGTTATGTTTATGATGTTTTTGCACAAGATACCAGGATGCTGCCAAAGTCAGAATCAGAATCCTTATTAGAGTTGCACTGTGACTAATGTTTTCTTTTTAGCCTCACCTGATCTCTGAAAAACCATTGTCATGTTTCACTATCAGAGTCTGGAATAACAAGGGCATATTTGCATGCTGTCTGCCTGCTGGATTGTTAATGTTCTTATTTCAATTGACAGAGATCATTTACATAATAGACAAAACTTCTTACACAAAAAACAGGGGTTGTTACTAGAACCAGAACACTATGTGAGTGCTACGGGCAATGTCAGAGATACTGAACAAGTGATGCAAATTTTCCCAGTGCAACAAAACAGCTGTCATGGAGTAATGCAAACAGCTGTACAGAATCCCAAAATATAATCAAGTAAGATCTCCGTGCAGGTTATTTCTCAAAGGACTTCATCCAGCCGTGCAAGTCCTCTGTGACTAAAAACAAATGGCTAAAATTAAAACAAGTCTTTATCCTTTTTATTTCTTTTATGCAAATAATACAGAAAGATCTGTCTTTCTTTCTTTTAACTGTTTTTGTGAGGTACAACATCCAATATCTTTTCCAGCTTTCTCCAACTAAAGAATTAACAAGATTGCTGTGCCTGCCAGTGTTTTTGTCTAAGATATTGAAGACTGATCTGTATTCTTTGCCTACCACATAAGCACAACACCCTTGCCCACTGTCTAGTTCCAATGGAGCTAAGAAGCAAATCAGGATTACATAACTACAGTAGTTACACTTACTAATTATGTAGACATGTTGCATGTTAATTAGCACACACATGTTAGAATTTCACCACCATACTCTGTACATATGATAATGACCTTATAAACTTTGTGAATAAAGGAGAGGAAACCAGAGAAAGAGTTGGGGTCCCATGGGATGTTCCTTTAATGTCCAGACTCTTCAATGAAAGTTAACAAAAAAACAATTCAGTGAGCTTGTCAGTCTTGCTCAATGTCTCAAGGATTTGTGCTTCATCTGGCAGGTCGTACCTCCAAGGAAGCAAGTTCAGCAGTGAGTTATGGGTATAGGGTTTGAAGATATAGAAAGGACAGTACAAAGTAAAGTGTTGGGGTCTCCCAGAGAACCTCGTTTAATAGCAACAATTCTAACAAACATAACAGTAAAAGCAAAGATAAAGCAGATTCAAACAAGTTAGTTCCTGTAATAGGCTCCTAGTAAGTGCTTATGCAAGCTAATGTGACTCCAGTACAGGCGGGTCCAATAATGAGTGTTGACTTTCATCCAGTTCTGTTCTTTTATATCTATACTAATAAAAGGCAAAGCCCTCACTCACTCACTCACTGACTGACTCATCACTAATTCTCCAACTTCCCGTGTGGGTAGAAGGCTGAAATTTGGCAGGCTCATTCCTTACAGCTTACTTACAAAAGTTGGGCAGGTTTCATTTCAAAATTCTACGCATAATGGTCATAACTAGAAGCTATTTTTCTCCATTTACTGTAATGGAGTTCAGCTGGAGGGGCGGAGTTTCATATGACATCATCACGCCTCTCACGTAATCACGCATTACGTAGAAAGCCAGGAAGAGCTACAAAACGCGCTTTAGAAAACATGCATTATATAATTAAGAAGGCAGCGAAACAATTAGAAGCGAGCGACTGACATATAAAACCATATTCAGCGGCTCACGTGAACTGACGCAGTGCGCAGACAAAAGTAACAGTTCCAAAGAGTGCTGAACAAAAACCGAATTACACTGCTACGCTCAAATAGATAAACCACATGCCGTGGCACGATAGTAAAGCATTCGCCTGTAGCGCCCACGTCCGAGGTTCGATTCCCGAGAGGGGATGCACTAAGTATGTACGCGCGCTTCTCGATTTATTTTAACCTCGCATCCCCTTAGTTTGAGACGTATGAAAACGCATGCGATTAACGCAGAAAGACAGATCACCTATTCACCTATTGAAGCTTCATGAATAATGGATACTTCATTCGCGATCAATGATTGTTTTGGTAAAGCCATACTCAGTGTATTCA
>JANRMT010062842.1:12319668-12345158 GCA_026402145.1 Polypterus bichir lapradei | reverse complement strand
ACTCATATCAATGACAAAACAATTACATTAACAATCATGTTACGTTATTTTTAAAATATTTCCTTTTCTTTTTCATAACTTCTTTAACACACTACTACTCCGCTGCGAAGTGCGGGTATTCTGCTAGTTTTTTTATAAATGGAAGAGGCAGGACTTCTAAGACATTCCATAATTGAGGCAACTGATCTTCATTTGGTTTGTCCTCCACTCTCGGGTGGTTAAAGGAAGAAAGGTTAGTAACAGCATCTCTGCCAAACCCATCCCCCATTTCACCTCCTCTACAGAGCCTACAGCACATTCCTGTAACACGTGTGTGCGACAATGGTAATGGCACCAGAAGAGGTGGGGCTTGCTAAGACAGGGTGGATGAGATGTCAATGTTCGACGACAATGGTAATGGCACCAGAAGAGGTAGGACTTGCTAAGACAGGGTGGACGAGATGTCAATGTGCATCCAGGGTCTTCTCCTGATTCCAAAGGTGGAATTCGAGAAACAGATGGATTCCCACTTAGATTTTACCCTGTGTTTCCCTTCACTATTATCAATAAGAAATCCCTATAGTTTACATGTTTGACAATCTGTATGCAAAACTAAAAAATGGTGAAAACAGTACAAAACATAGTCATCACCTCCAAAGCAATATATATTTCAGGCTAACTCATTTAATATGGCAATTTATATAAATAAAAATCCCAATCTCTCCCATTGCAAGAAACTGTAACAATAATTTTACATAATAATCATTTTAAAATTATGTTAAATTAAATACAGTGAGACCCCGCTTAATGCTACTCCGTTTAACGCTGTTTCGGTATTACTCGTTTTTTGTTTTTTTCAAATTCTACTTTTTTATTGATTTGCTTTGGTTTTCAAAGTGCGTTTTCATCGCACAACTTGATTAGATACTTTTTTTAGATACTAGTTTGATATCAGTATAGCACATTACATATACTTGCTGTGTCACTGTTGATTTATGATTGGTCATCAAAGTTATTGTGTAAGGATATAAGCGTAACATTTTATTTTACTGTAATCAATAACAATTATCCCTTTTTAGCTTTAAAATGAGTGGTTGCAAAGAAAAAGAAAGTAAAGTGACAAGAATAAGCATTTTGCTGGAAACTAAAATGCAGGTGCTCAGACGATTAGATGCAGGTGAACGTCAAATTGATATCGGCACTGCATTAAATTTGTAAACTTCAACAATACAGATAATTTTAAAAAATAAAGAGAAAATCGTATCATCAGCAACTACAACCACAACGACTTATGCAACAAAAATGATTCATTCCAGAAGCAATGTGATTGAGGAAATGGAAAAACAACTTTCCATCTGGATTGACGATGAAATCGAATGCAGTATGCCATTAAGTCAAGCAATCATAATGGAAAAAGCTAAATCAACTTTTAACCACATTCAGAATGAAAAACCAGTGAAAATTTCATAACTAGTAGAGGTTCCATCGATTTAAAAACAGAAACAATCTGTACAAACAAACAAACTAACATAACATACAGATTACTGGAGAAGCAGCAAGTGGAGATACAGAAGCAGCTGCTGCATTTCCAGCAACATTAAGAGCCATCACAAACATAAATAATGTATTTACTTGAATATTTTTGATTTTTATGAATGATTTGTGAATGAAAATCGATATTAGCAATAAAAAATGTCTAAAATTAATGTAATAAAAAAGTATTCATTTATACAATGTTACAAAATAAAACCAAAAAAATGATACATTTTTTTATTCTCTGTCTTGTTTCACCTATCCCCATTATTTACATGTTAAGATGACCTCGTTTAACACTTTCATTTAGCATTGGGATTTCTTGGAATGTATCCCCCGTGTTAAGTGGGGTCATACTGTATAAAAAGAGTGTAAAACTACAAATTGCTTTGGTATATTTTATAACAGTCCCCACATCTATTAAAAATGTCTTGGACTGGGTGCCAGAAGACGGTGTAATTTTATGGACAACATTAATACATTATGTTGAATATCCGAGATGTCCTTTGACACATCAAACCCATCGTAAATACAAATGCAATATATGCAATAAGTAAAATAGTTTCCATTTCGTATAAATCATGCATCAGTATTTCAAAAAGTTTAGTGATGGGCTTTATCAAAGATGGCTGTTTGTCTCCTTGAGCGTTATATCTTATTGAGCAGTTTTCATGCATGTAATAATGTAACAGCTTAAACAATTCCAAAAGGCCTTTCTGATTGTTATTACTTATGAATTATGCCAAATTTTTGTTTCCCTGACATTTTTTGTCATAAATCATTCTCAATGCTGAAACTTTCAATAATTATTGTGTTTCAATCAGCTGGCCTGTTTATTTTTACTGTTAGAACGAGTGCTTTCTGTTTTAATAAGATCCATATAACTGAACTAGAAGATGCTTATTAAAAGATTTAATAGCTAATAGCATTTTATTGTACAGGAAAACAATGGAATGGTAATGTGTCTATGGTACTGAAAGTGAAATACATAATTTAATAGATCAACCCCAAATCAAGCAATCCCAAACTACTTTTAAAAATGAAATATCTTATATATAAATGTCTACACTTGGAGGTGTGTGTCTGTCTGTCCGGCCCAGAAGTGAGAGGTGGAGTCGGGGTAAGGGCTCCACCTCCGAGGAAACAGAAACAGAAACTTGCTTAGCCGCTAATAATACAAGCAAGGCCAGCACGTTGGCAAAACGAAACCGCAGAAGAAAGAGTCACTCACTTAGCCACTTATATAGAAGCAAGGAGAGTACATCAGCAAAATGGCGATTGATTGATTGAAGTGCCAGAATCCATGGTTTCTAGGAGCCCGGGCTTTTTACAGCATGGGCTTACACAGCTAGTATTTATTAAGAGAAGTGTTTTTTTAGAAAAAAGAAAGCTTAGGACTTTGTTTAATTTTCTGAACAGTACACTTTCAATATTACTTTTAATTTACACTCATGCTTTTAAAAAATATTGTATACATCACAGCAGTTAAACAATAACCTGTGTAATGATGCACATCGGCATTGTTATCATCTGTTAAATTGTTGGAAATAAACCTCTTAAATCTTTCAGAAGGTGCAGCAGGCAGCAACTGGCAACATCCTTTAGAAGTCATGAATACTGATAGTCTATTCGACGGAGTGGTAACAAGTCTGTCAGGTTCATTATTATGCAAATTAACATAACTGTTTAAAAAAATAAATAAAACAATCTCTTGTATTTGGCTATAAGCCAGATATAGCATTTTAAAATAGATTGTGTCATAGAGGAGGCCTAAGGACAACGAGAACAAATTATATCAGAAAAGACTACGCAGATTATACGGACAAAAAGGTACTAAAGTAGAGCAGAACAGCTTAAAATAGTACATAGTAAATCAGAACAGAGTGGTCAAGTTAGAGACTAGATGTATAAAATTACAAAAAGAGACAATGCTATAAGGCAGAGCTTACAGAAAGAAACAAAAAAAAAGACTTACTGTATGTTGCTATTAAAAGACATAAAAGAAACCAAGGGCTCTTCCTGTATCCTACAATAAAACACTATTCACAACCTATCAACAGCTCTGATGGAAGTGTTAAATACTTGTTTTTAAGCCACAGTATTCTGGTTTACCAAATTAAAATGAAGTGAATCTATACACAAAATTAGTTGGAGGTGCTCTGTCAGATAGTCAATGAAAAGAAAGAGTGATGACTAATTGTGGCCATTTTTGTACTTGCTTTATTTTTGGGAGCTTCTACATTAAACCTGTTTGGATGATTTATTGTAGTTTTGGCACCTTTTCACCTTCAGTAAAAAATGCATTGTGCAATGAAAATATTCCTCCAAATTTAGGTCTTTTTTTCAGGTCAAAGTCTTTGCATTTTTCCCCAGTAATAAGAAAAAAAGCTATTTCATTTTTAAAACACTTTCTATAAAGGGTCATACCAGACCTTTAAAAGAATGTTAACTGCTAATCATCATTTTAGAAATGCCAACACCATATTCCAATTAAAAGGCAACCTTTGAAAGGTAACACCCTATCAGAAAATGTGGATGGTGAATTTTAAAGTTCAGGAAGCAGATTTCTAAAAGTGGACATGTAGATTAAAAGACATAGGAAGCTTTTGAACAAAGTTCCTGACCCATAGTGAAGGAGGCAGCGCTTAAACAAAGGAACAAAAAATGTAGAAAATGGAATTTTAATGACACTGGTTCAGAACCTCTTCCATATGCTCATTATCTGTGACCTCTATCTACCTCTTGTGAGCCATTCCGATGCAATAGGGATATAAGAAACTATTACCAGGGAAGAATAGAGCTTAAGGGCAGGATCAAGATATAAGTTGGAGGTCAAAATCTGTAGTCAAGGTTACCATGTAACGAGATGATGACAGTTACATGAGTGGTGATGATAAAAAGGATAGCTAAATTAGCTACTCTACCGATTAATAGATTTCCTTATTCTTATTAGTTGTAGAATTCTGCTCAAGTAGCTTATTGAAATAATCAACTATGTGGTTTTTTTGGCAGCTTTGATTCTTTAATTGAACTTTTAACATGTTACAGGTGCAATTGTATTGATTCACGTGAACTGTGGTGTAGGTAATCAAATGGGTCAAGTAAAATCCAGTTAAAACTTTCAGGCTTGCTGGTTTAATTTTAATTTTGGAATTTAAGGAACGCAACCTTTCTGTCACATACAGTCCAAGGATTGCACTTATTACTTTTATTATATTTGATATTCGCAATTTCATATTTTCCTTCCTTTCCACTGATGAAATAATTGTGTTGCTCTCTATTTTGTTACTGTTTTAACTGTACTGTTTTTATTATGGACTGATTTAAATGTGAGTGTATTTGTTTAATATTTGTGTCAGTCTTTAATTTCTTTTGTCTCCTGTATAAGGAACAGGAACATCATTTTTTATGTTTTGTTGTTTAGTAGCAATCCCCCTGTTGCCTGGTCATTTAAAAAAAGGCAAATCAAAGCAGTGAACGCCATTCTCGCTAACTTTGTGGATCTTTCTTACAAATGGGACTTAGAGCAAGAGGAATATCTTTAGTCATTTTTCATGAAAAGCAGACAGTCATTACTATTTATTCCCAATTGGTTGTGTTTTTGCACAGCATATGTTGGAATTGTAAGTCCATTTGTGCTTGTTTTGAGTCCTTTTTCAGCCTTGTGGTGTTTCTTGTACTCATTAGGAGATTGTGTGAGTGAAGCAAACACTTGCCTGTTATATTATAAGGACACACTTTTTAAAAACATATTTTTTATTTGTTTTTTTATAATTGATCACTAGTTTTTAGTTAAATTGTTACAGAGATCAAAAATAGCAGCTATTCAGTGATCATATGGTCACGGCAGGACATTTTCTCCCTCTGTAAAAGTAGACCTGGAACAGTGATATAGCATGGTGTTATTTTCTGGTGTTTCTGGATAAAACATTTTTTGAACAAATAAGATTTATGTCATCTTTTGTTGTTTTTCTCTGTGATTTATTAGCACAGTAAGGTTTTTGTAATTGTATTGATCACAATTTCAGTCAGTCATTTTCCAACTCGCTATATCCTAACACAGGGTCACGGGGGTCTGCTGGAGCCAATCCCAGCCAGCACAGGGCACAAGGTAGGAACAAACCCTGGGCAGGGCACCAGCCCACCACAGGGCACACCCACCAAGCACACACTAGGGACAATTTAGGATCGCCAATGCACCTAACCTGCATGTCTTTGGGCTGTGGGAGGAAACCGGAGCACCCGAAAGAAACCCATGCAGACATGGGGAGACCATGCAAACTCCATGCAGGGAGGACCCAGGAAGTGAACCCAGATCTCCTTACTGCTAGGCAGCAGCACTACCACTGCACCACTGCGCCACTGTGCCGCGTGCCAACCTGATCACTATTTGTTTTTGTAATTTTCTTTTTCTTTTTCACTGATCTCTTTTTCATTTTTGTTTTACCTTTTCCTACTGTAAGAACTCAACTGTTCATGTAAGGGTATTTACTAGAAGCAAATTCTTGCAGATTCATGCATAAGGCCTTCATAACTTAGCTTCTGATTAAGACTTGTGAAACAGCTTGTCCATTTCAGTTCACTTAAGTTTAATTCAAATTATTCTAACAGAATAGTGATAAAACTTGACAACATGGAAAATCTATACTGTATGTGAGGCATCAAGAACTAACAGGTGGTATCCTTAAGCTCCTACCTATCAGAAGGGAAATGCAATATTCAATAAAAGAATGCATAGTTGATACTAATGTCTGTGAGTTTGTCAAAAAGGTTTAAAGGAACAGTACATTTAAATTAGATTTGTAATGAGGGTCTTGAAATATGAGAATAAGTTAATAATAAGCCACACTTTGGTGACAGTTTCTTTGGGGTTTCATGTCTTTCCCAGTGCTCATGTGGAAACATGGTGTGTCTGTGGTCACAGTGGTAAAGTTCTGACCTTCATCAGTCAGGTTTCTCTTGTTGTTTTCTTGGAATAAACATTGCAGCTTCATAATCACCAAAGAAGTGCAGCAAGCAGTGATATTCTTTTATTGGCCAAAAGTGTACTAGGGTCTGAAATCCATAGAAGGTACTCTACAGAATATACAATACAATACAATACAATTTATTTTTTGTATAGCCCAAAATCACACAAGAAGTGCCGCAATGGGCTTTAATAGGCCCTGCCTCTTGACAGCCCCCCAGCCTCTCTAAGAAGACAAGAAAAAAATCCCAAAAAAACCCTTGTAGGGAAAAAATGGAAGAAACCTTGGGAAAGGCAGTTCAAAGAGAGAGACCCCTTTCCAGGTAGGTTGGGTGTGCAGTGGGTGTCAAAAAGAAGGGGGTCAATACAATACAATACAATACACAGAACAGAACAAATCCTCAATACAGTATAAAAATACAAATTTTAGAAGCACGGAGTAGAATTTAACAGTAGATGATATCACATAATATGATTTGGATTTGTTTAGAGTCCTGGAGACCTCAGCCATCAAGCTGCCTCCCCCATTTGGCCATTCCTGAGCTGAAATAGCGCTAATCAGATGAAAGGACCCCTCTTTCCCACGATTCCTGCAATCCTCCATAAGGGATGACTTTACCTTAGGCAGGCAAAACAACTTGGCAGGTGGGCCGAGGCACCAAGTGCCACATTTGAGTACCGAGAAGAGAAACAGAATAGGTGAGGGTTAATAGTAAATTATAACTATCATTTAACTTATGTTTTAGTGCTAATGACTAACAACAGAGATGCAGTCTGTACAGTTAATCAGCTCTAGTCAGGATATGCTATACTAAAGTAGTGAGTCTTCAGCCAGGATTTAAAAGTTGAGACCGAAGGGGCATCTCTTATAGTAGAAGGCAGACCATTCCACAGTTTAGGGGCCCTATAACTGAAAACTCGACCTCCCACTGTTATTTTATTAATCCTTGGAATCATAAGCAGACCAGCATCTTGAGATCTTAATGTGCGCTCTGGTTTGTAAGTCATGATAAATTCAGACAAGTAAGCCGGACCTTGGCCATTTAATGCTTTATATGTTAAAAGGAGGATTTTGAAATCTGCCTTAAACTTAACCAGGAGCCAGTGTAAGGATTTAAGAACTGGATTTATGTGTTCGTATTTTCTTGTTCTTATAATAATTCTTGCATCAGCATTTTGGATTAACTGGAGGCTGTATAAAGAGCAGTTTGAACATCCAGTGAACACTGCATTGCAGTAGTCAATCCTACTAGAAATAAATGCATGAATTAATTTCTCAGAATCCTGTTTATTTAGAAAGCGCCTTAATTTCCCAACATTTTCAAGACAGGATAAAGATGATTTGGACAACTTTGTAATATGCGCTTTAAATGACATGCTAGAGTCAAAGATAACTCCTAGATTGCGGGCTGATTCAGTAAAATTAATGGTGATTCCAACTGAGTTAAATGATGACAGAATATTGTGATCAGCATCATTCCCTCCAACAATTAACATCTTTGTTTTATCTGTGTTTAATAAAAAGTAGTTCTCATGCATCCACTCCTTTAATTCACTAATACAACTAATTAAAGACAACATTGGAGAAACTTCATTTGATGTAAATGAAAGGTATAACTGGGTGTCATCTGCATACGAGTGAAAATTAACATTATGTTTCCTAATGATAGATCCCAGTGGAAGCATGTAAATTGAGAACAGTAAAGGTCCCAGTACTGAGCCCTGCGGGACTCCATATCTCACTTCCGTGTATAATGATGGAGTACTGCAAGCACATTTCTGTACATACTGGAATCGATTTAATAAATAAGAACTAAACCAAGCGTGCACAGTGCCTGTAAGCCCAACATCATTTTCTAGCCTTTGCAGTAAAATGGAATGGTCAGTGGTGTCAAATGCTGCACTTAAGTCTAACAACATAATTATAGTGGAGTTTCCTTCATCAGAGGATATCAGAATGTCGTTTACAACCCGCGTTAGTGCCGTTTCTGTACTATGACCAGTGCGGAAACCAGACTGGAATTTCTCAAATAAATTGTAATGCGTAAGGTGTGACTGAAGCTGATTGGCAACTGCTTTTTATAGTATTTTAGAGAGAAAAGGTAAATTTGAAATTGGCTGCAAGAACATCCATTGCAATTTTTACTAGTTTTGTTGGCATTGGATCTAGGGAACAAGTAGTGGGCCTCATTTTAGAAATTAAAGTTAAGACTTCCTGCTCAGTTACAGGATTAAAATTGCTAAAGTGCTGAATGCAATGTGAGACAGGGTCTGCTAAGCTAGTATTTGGTTTGTACTGTGATGCTGAGAGCTGAGATCTTATATTTTTAATTTTCTCATTGAAGAAGTTCATAAAGTCTGTACTGCTAATATTTGTTGGTATTTTGCACTGTAGATCTGAATTTTCATTTGTTAATTTAGCCACTGATCTAAACAGTACCAGAGGATTTTTATTGTTGCTATTATTGTAGAATAGTATTCTGAGCGAGCCTTAAAGAGTGCTTTTTTATATTTTTTAACACTCTCTGTCCGTGCAATTTGAAGGACATGTAGCTTTGTTGTTCTCCATCTGCGCTCCAGTTTCTGACACTCTAATTTAAGAGCTTTTCATTAAACCAGGGAAAGTTTATATGTGCTTTGATCACTTTTGTTTTAAGCGGAGCTACTGTTTCCAGAGCATATCTCAAGGTCACATTATAATGTGATGTTAGCTGATCTAAATTGTTTTCCACTCTTACATTTGATGTTAACTGATCTAAATGGTTTTCCACAATTACACTCGACTTACTCAAAGTATCTATAAATTTTGAAGCAGAATTACAATCTAGATGTCGCACTGTCTTTGTTTTAATCTGTGAGTGTGTTGGCAAGGGCAGGACTAAATCAAATGTAATTAAGTAGTGATCCAAAATAACTTCATTTAATGGAGTATTATTTAAATTTTGAATTTCAACTTTGTAAGTTATAATTAAATCTAATGTGTGGTTATGATTATGAGTTGGACCTTTGACATTCTGACAAAATTCTACTGAATTTAACAAATAAGTAAAACATTTACTAAAAGTGTCAGTTTCCACATCAATGTGTACATTAAAATCCCCCATCAGTACTACGTGATCATAATTTATAGCCAAATCGGATAAAAGGTTGCTAAATTCAGTCATGAACAATGAATATGGCCCTGGTGGTCAGTAAACTAGCACTATAATTGTGTTGGAATCTGTTTTAATATTTAAAATGAATGCCTCAAAGGATGTAAAGTCGCCTAAAGTTTTAGACGTGATTTGCATTTTGTTAAAATTAATTGTTCCAAGGCCTCCTCCTCGACCAGAATCTCTAGACTTATGAAGGAACGAGTATCCATCTGGTGACGCCTCAGCTAGGGGAACAGTGTCACATTTACTAAGCCAGGTTTCAGTGAGAAGACACAGATCAGACTTTGTACTTAATATAATATAATTTACCAAAACAGCTTTACTGCCAAGAGAGTGAATGTTCAATAAGCAGCATTTAAAACTGCATGATTCTTTCTGAACTGGTGATATATTTTTTGTTTTAATTTGAAGTAAATTTCTATTACATAGATAGATAGATAGATACTTTATTAATCCCAAGGGGAAATTCACATAATCCAGCAGCAGTATACTGATACAAAGAAACAATATTAAATTAAATAGTAATAAAAATGAAAAAAGAAAAAAAAAAGAAAAAATGTTAGCATTTACTCCCCCGGGTGGAATTGAAGAGTCGCATAGTGTGGGGGAGGAACGATCTCCTCAGTCTGTCAGTAGAGCAGGACAGTGACAAAAGTCTGTCACTGAAGCTACTCCTCTGCCTGGAGATGACACTGTTCAGTGGATGCAGTGGATTATTCATAATTGACAGGAGTTTGCTTAATGCCCGTCACTCTGCCACAGATGTTAAACTGTCCAACTTTACTCCTACAATAGAGCCTGCCTTCTTAACAAGTTTGTCCAGGCGTGAGGCGTCTTTCATCTTTATGCTGCCACCGCAGCACACCACCGCGTAGAAGAGGGCACTCGCCACAACCGTCTGGTAGAACATCTGCAGCATCTTACTGCAGATGTTGAAGGATGCCAACCTTCTCAGAAAGTATAGTCTGCTCTGACCTTTCTTACATAGAGCATCAATATTTGCAGTCCAGTCCAATTTGTCATCCAGCTGCACTCCCAGATATTTATAGGTCTGCACCCTCTGCACACAGTCACCTCTGATGATCACAGGGTCCATGAGGGGCCTGGGCCTCCTAAAATCCACCACCAGCTCCTTGGTTTTGCTGGTGTTAAGATGTAAGTGGTTTGAGTCGCACTATTTAACAAAGTCTTTGATTAGTTTCCTGTACTCCTCCTCCTGCCCACTCCTGATGCAGCCCACAATAGCAGTGTCATCAGCGAACTTTTGCACGTGACAGGACTCTGAGTCATATTGAAAGTCTGATGTATATAGATTGAACAGGACCGGAGAAAGTACAGTCCCCTGCGGCGGCCCTGTATTGCTGAACACAATGTCACACCTGCAGTTCCCAAGACACACATATTGAGGTCTGTCTGTAAGATAGTCCACAATCCATGCCACCAGGTGTGAGTCTACTCCCATCTCAGTCAGCTTGTCTCTAAGGAGCAGAGGCTGAATGGTGTTGAAGGCACTAGAGAAGTCCAAAAACATAATTCTTACAGCATCACTGCCTCTGTCCAGGTGGGAGAGGGATCGGTGTAGCATATAGATGATGGCATCCTCCGCTCCCACCTTCTCCTGGTATGCAAACTGCAGAGGGTCGAGGGCGTGGCGGACATGTGGCCTCAGGTGGTGAAGCAGCAGCCGCTCCATGGTCTTCATCAGATGTGACGTCAGAGCAGCAGGCCTGAAATCATTCAGCTCACTAGGATGTGATACCTTTGGTATGCCCCTGGTGGAAGGTCTGGTTTTATCCCTTGGTCTAATTATACAGCTTAATTTTTGGTTATCAAGTAATTTAAGGTTTGCATCAAGACTAAATTTACTGGATACCCCACAACAGGGTTTATGGGTAACAGCTTCAGGATAGTAACAGGTGGGATAAACAACAGCCTGTGATTTAAGATCACATGACTGCGGCAAGGTTGGCACTCTAATCAGTCACCCAGGCAGTTTTGCTGCCATATTTTGGGATAGTACATAAGATTCCCTCCAGTTAGGAGGAAGACCAACTCTTTTGAAAAATCCAGGCCTTTCCCAAAAATCATCCCAATTGTTCACAGACCCTGCTTTTATTTGCACACCAGGTTTCTAGCCAGCAGTGAAGGGAATGCAATCTGCTATAAATCACATCCCCTCTATATAATCTTGGTAAGGGGCCAGATACAACTAAATTCCAACATTTTCTTTTAGCTTTGGTGCATAGAGAGATGATGTTCCTCTTTAA
Source organism: Polypterus bichir lapradei (assembly GCA_026402145.1). Classification (NCBI taxonomy): domain Eukaryota; kingdom Metazoa; phylum Chordata; class Cladistia; order Polypteriformes; family Polypteridae; genus Polypterus; species Polypterus bichir. The sequence goes on along the minus strand of JANRMT010062842.1, from coordinate 12,333,258 downwards.
TACCTCAAATTGCTGTAAATAAATATCATTAGTGCCGACATGCAGCAATAAGGTAGGTACTTCATTGTTGGCGATAGAGAAGAGTGATTTACTGTTGCTGCATGTTTACAAATGGATTGAGATTTGAGAAGTTCAAAAATAATCACACAAGTGTTTAAACATGAAGAAGATGCAGGACGCCTATCCATGTCCATTGATAAGACAACATTGAGCAAGTCCGTATCATGATCCTTATGAATCGATGAAGATTTCAGCCCCGGCACACCTTCAGCCCATAAAAAGCTAATCATTGCTCACTGCTCTACTTTGGTACAAACGGAGAGGCCGTGATTTTTAATAGTTTACTTACCATAGTGAACTTGTCATTAGAGACAGGGGTCTTCCCAGATTGTCTAAAGACTGCAGTAGTTAAACCCCTGTTTAATTAAAAAAATCTTGACTCCTCTGTACTTGACAACTTTACACCTATTTCTAACCTGCCTTTTTTTAAGTAAGATTCTAGAAAAAGTAGTATTTCAGCAGTTAAATGATTATTTAAATAAATATTCTGTTCTTGATTAGTTTCAGTCAGATTTTAGAATAAATCATAGCACAGAAAACTTACTGGTTAAAGTAGTAAATGATTTGCAGATTAATGCGGACAGAGCTAACATTTCTGTTCTTGTTCTTATCGTCTTGAGTGTAGCATTTGACACAATAACCACAGTATTCATATAAACCGGTAAACCCCTAATTCTCTGAAGAATCGCAAATCCAAGAATGGCAATCACTTTCTGTTCCCTCCGATCTCTGGAGGGATGAAAAATTATGGAGGGTGGTAGCATTCTGGGAAAGTTTTCATTTAATTAAATAAATATATTTGTACTAAAATTAACCAATTTATTAAAACTAAAATTGAAATGTAATTGTTATATCATTTAAGTCCAAAATGTCTTTGAGTGGCTGCACTTATAAGTAAAACAAATATCAGAGTACAAAGGTTTAAATGAAGTAAATTAGAAACAAAAAATTCATAAAATGGTAAATTCAAAATAGTTAATCAAAAATTTCCTTATAAACAACATTTTTGGTAAAGATGGTTTCCTGTCCTTGAATTACTGTAGCTCTCCCTGGTATGGAGTAGTTAAAACCTTCACTTTAATGTCACAATAACGCTGGACTCTTGAAAAGGCAACATAAAGTTGTCCATGTCCAAATACAGGCTCAGATAGGTAAATCCCTACTTTGTCCATGGTTTGTCCTTGGGATTTGTTGATCATCATGGCAAATGCAGCCTTAATGGGAAATTGGCGTCATTTAAGTTTAAAAGGTACAGTTGTGCTTGAAAGTTTGTGAACCATTTAGAATTTCCTATATTTCTGCATAAATATGACCTGAAACATCATCAGATTTTCACTCAAGTCCTAAAAGTAGATAAAGAGAAACCAGTTAAACAAATGAGACAAAAATATTATACTTGGTCATTTATTTATTAAGGAAAATGATCGAATATTACATATTTGTGAGTGGCAAAAGTATGTGAACCTCTAGGATTAGCAGTTAGTTTGAAGGTGAAATTTGAGTTCAGTTGGTTTGGTTTCAGTCTTATTTAGCAGGTAGAAAATTCTTTTGTTAGTGGTGGTGATTTTAGTTCAGAGACCCATGATATTGTACATGGTGTACCAAAAGGATATATTCTGGGCCCGTTGTTATTTATCAATCTATATGCTCCAATTAACCCAGATTATTTCAAAACACAAGATAAACTACCACAGTTAGGCAGATGACATGCAAATCTATCTTTCTATAGCACCTGATGAACCTGCTGATCTGGGCTGTCTGACACAATGTCTGTCTTGTACTGTATTTCTCAAAAGATGAGCTGTAATTTCCTCAAGGTTAATAAAAAAAAGAAAAATTAAATGTTAGTTTTTAGTAAAAATTGAAATTATGAGGGTATTATGGATCTATTTAATCCCTTAGAATTAAAAGTCAAGTCGGAAGTGTAGAATTTAAGTGTAATCATGAACTCTGACCTAAACTTTTAACCACAAATTACTGCATTTTTCCATCTAAAGAGCATTGCAAAAGTTAGACCTTCTATTATATTGTAAGATGCTGAGAAATTAATTCCAGGTTTGGTTTTGGTCAACTAGATTACTGTAATGCACTCCTAACTGGTCTGCCTAAGAAAGACATCAACTGGTGGAAGTTAGTCCTTAATGCAGAAGCAAGAATCCAGCCAGAAAAAGAAAATATGAGCACATCTCACCAGGTTTAGCACTGTTATCCTTGTCTTTTAGAATTGACTTTAAAATGCTACTAATCTACTCTCTATATGTAAAAGCCTAAAAGTGCAACAATTTTGCGCAACGATTTTATGTGACTTTTTATGTCATGTTTTTTGTCATGCTTTAAATCGGGCTTATTTTAAAACCTACATACATATGTTTGGTATCATTCTTTTCAGAATTTATCAAACTTTAACGTGATATTGTTAGATTTTCCATAGATATCCATTTTTAAATTATAAACTAAAATATCAAGAACTCATGTCCAGCGAGATGAGACTTTGGGCCAACAGATTTACCCACGCCCGGGGCCGGCAATAAAAGACAAAGAGTAGATGACAAAGACAGCTACTGTACAGGCACGTGGATCACGTGGCACGTCAGCAGCAGCAACCCAGCAGCTGATCGGGCAAAGAGGAGGTAAAAAAAAAACTGTATTTTTTCCCATTGTATCACCATTTAAGAAGGGGTTTTGGAGGAGCGAATGCATCTCCTTGGGGTGCATTCAGCCCCTGTCTTTCCAACACGAGTGGCAGAGATGCAAAGTGGCTGGCGCATAGCGCAGGCTACGGGGGTTGGTGAGCGAAGCGAGCTGTCGGGAAGCCCCCTAGTGGTATATAAAACTTTAAATAATCAGGCTCCAGCCTATATTTTGGAGTGCCTGCCCCCTACATTCCAAGTTGTCACCTCAGATCTTCTAATAGCAGTTTGCTATTAAGAGCCCAGCAAAAAGGAAGCGGTGAGGTGGCTTTTGTTGTTATGCACCAAAGATCTGGTATACTTTACCAATAGACATATGCAAGGGTAACATCGTGGATTATTTAAAAAAACTCCTAAAAACCCACTGTTTTAATTTGGGCTTCTCATAACTACAATTTAGTTCTTCCCTTACTAAACTAGATAAATGCAGAATTATCATACTGTTCAATGAATTTGCAAAGTATATTAATCTCTACTTTTTTCTGTTTTCTTTTCCAGTTCTTTGGTGGTGGCATCTGACCAAAGCACTGTGCAGCCACCTGTAATGTTTGAATGAAAGTGGATACCGCAACTTACCATGGGACCCACTGCATTGAATCCTGCATTGAAAGATGAAGCCTAAAAAAAATGATAAAGAACTACTAAAGAACATTTATGTTAGGCAGAATGCTCAGTAGGTGCTGCTGGTCTTTAGGCCCGAAACCTCCAAAGATTTTGCATTTGTCTCCAGCTTAGAGTTTTTGTTTTTTGTTTTCCAGTCCATTTTGGCCACTTGAACTTATCATCAGACTGTCATTTAGGGATTTAAAAAAATTATATTTAAGAAGTGTAAGCGTGCATTATTTATTTTTTGAAGATTTATGAATTGTTTTCCTTTTCTAATTTTAAGTTGTTTTGCTTTTCATGTGATTACTTCTTTGACACCTTGTAAAGCACTTTGAGCTACATCGTTTTTATGAAAATATGCCATTAAAAGTAAGTGTTGTTGATTATTCCTAGAAACCAACAAGTGTGGTGTAGTGGTTAAGTTTGGACTTCAGACCTTGAGGTTATGGGTTCAAATCCTATTAATAACACTGTGTGACCATGAGCAAGTCACCTGCCTGTGCTCAAATTGGAAAAGTAAAAAAGAAATGTAACTAATTGTATCATAAATGTTATAAAGGTCAAAACTTTACCTCTGTTACTACAGACACATCATGTGTTCAGAAATAGCTGTACATTCAACTGAAGTAAAATTATCAAAAAAGTGAAGATAATGACTGACTTACCTTTGTACATGGTGAGTGATCCTAGACATAGACGTTTATCAAGAAACTTCAGGAGACTGTGTTATGTACAGAGTCATTTGAAGTACAGGCAAGCTGTATGGGTCCAGTTTCGTGTTAGACAGCAGGTAGTCTATAAATTGCTGAAAGAAATTTTGGCACGTGTCAAGACATGTAGTTATTGAGGCATTCTTTAACACAAAGAATCTTTTTCTAACTTGTATTACAGAGACCATCTTAAAGCAATGCATAATATTTGTCAGCATATATGAGAGACTAAAATATATGTCTAAATGGGAGGCAGGAATTTGGAACATTGTTTTAAGCAAGGTCCTAAACGTAGACGAGGCCCTGACATTTTCCTGATGATCTGTATGCTAAGAAGTTATCTTACATCATGCCTCTGGGTGGCTAGAAGCAATGATCTAAATGCAGTCTGCTACATGTTGCTTTAAACATCAAATCCCCAATAGAGTTTTCTTAAATCAAGGTTGTTTCCAGGTAGCATATTATGTTTCTTCTTATAGATAGTGATACCAGAAACCTCCACATTCAATGATGCATGTTTTATTTGTTCCCTCATCATCAATTTTGACTTTTTCAGTTACCTAAATTCTGCATAGTTTTTGAGTGTTACCTGCTATATAACTGAAATTTTCTCCCATTGCTATCAAAAATATCTATTTAATTGACCCATCCCTCTTTTTTAACAACAGTTGTTTTTTTATGTCTCTATTGAACAAGAGTTGAATGTTGTTATTCATAGTGACTACTGTAATTTGTAAGTGAGTCAGACACTCTCTCGAAAATAAATACATGATGTCACTGTGCTAGTCTGGTGATTATGGTCACAGCAGGCATCTTCAACCATGAAATCAAAGTCAGAGTAAACTTTATTATCCTATAATAGGAAATTGATTTTGGATATGTGCTTTAACAATACTGCACAATAATACTGAAGTGTAAGAATGAGAATGAAAATGTATGCCACAGAAAAACCTCTAATTTTCAGTGTATACCATATGCATTAAATTTAAATTGACCTAGTTAAACATATATTAGTCTGAATTGTTAAGAAAGTCTTTTAAATTTTCTCTGTCTCAGCTCAACAGATTGATTAATTTCTTTGCAGGTTTTGAACTGGCATGTACTGTACTGTATATCAGGACAAAGATTGGTGCATTATGATCTAACTGGTTTAGAGGAAGTTGACAGATATGCTTGATGTGTTTTAGGGAATACAATAGCAGTGAACTGCAGTAGTGTTTCCTTGTTTCCAGTCACAGTTCCCATCATCTGTTCATTTCTGGATACACTCTATCTAATAATAGTTTAGGTAAATTTCTATAAAACCAAAGGATGGAGTCTGAATTTTGATTTTCAGCTTCAGCAGTTTTCATCAAATATTGCTGGATTGCAGAAGCTGGATTTGTTCCTGATGTAATGTAAATGATAAGTAGAAAAAGGTAGGGGAATCCTTTTAAAACAGGACTGGAAATATTGGTACAAGTCATGAAAACAATATTTTAAAACCAGTTTGGAATGTGAGCATTGTCGCTGGTTCATGTTGAAGCAGACACCTTCTTTTCTGAACTTAAGCAAGTTGTTAGCAGAGAAGTCTACCCAAAACAAAGACAAACTTGTACATTTCTCTGTTTAGTCTGGCACTGATAATTATTGACTTGAGCACAGCTAAGTTTTAGTAAAACAGAGTACTAGGCCACTTTTCCCTTATTTGATATCGAACAGCCAGTTAACAGAAGGAGACTTGGCAGTGGTACTACAAGCATCGTTTTCTAAGCTGAATAAGCAATCTGTTCTGCCAAAACTAGGGATGCTTGATTAAAAGCCTTTTGAAATTACATCAACAGTAAAATGTGCTTATTAACCATGATTTCTTAGTTGTAAAAGGTAACATAACAACCAAACTAAGAGTCATGTAATAAATATGCATATATTTATATATATAAAATATATACCCAAAAGTATGCACACATCCCTCCAAATTACTGAATTCAGGCCTTTCAGCTGCACCAGTTGTTAACAGGTATGTAAAATCAAGCACATAGCCTTGCAATCTCCGTCGACAAACATGGCACTGTCAAAGAATGCCACTGTTGCCACAAGCCAGTACATGAGATATCTGCTCAGCTAGATCTGCCCCTGTGAACTGTAAGTGCTATTATTGTGAAGTGGAAGCACGTGGTGTAGCGGGCCCGTGGCTACGAATGATTGGTGGCTTTAAAATAATCCATTTGCTGAGTCTCTGTGGGCATGATCATGCAGCCGCGGGGAGTTGATGGAGTAATTGGGGTGAGTCGCACCTGCATGTGAGGGTGCGATCGTTCTCAATTGCTTAATCGGCTTTCTGCAGTGCATGATTGAGGCATTGTGCCCATGGAGCCATAAAAGACTGGGTCTAAACAATAATAAAAACTGAAAGGAAAGACCCTTAGAGAGGGAGAGCAGCATTGGAGCCGAAAGGAAGCAGGCGGGCCAGCTAGCCGCTTGCTAGCTAGAAGAGAGGTCAGCACGGTCAGGGGTCCCAGATGGAGCGAAGGATCAGCGCTCAAGGGACGGATCATGCCCACTGAATGTGAGTACGATCGTGGAAGAGTCCGCCCTAGGGATCTGAGGAGCAACTACGAATGCGAGAAAGAAGATGGGAGGACAATCGACCCTGAGGGGTCTGGCAGACACCTACGGAGGCAGCCAAGACTGGGGTTGGTTGTGTGAGGAACACGTTGGCTGAAGTCTCTCCTTCTGAGTATGCCTTGGGTGAGCTGGAGAGACTGGGAAGGAGCTGTGCTTGGCTGGTGTGACCCCAACGTCTGCTACAGGATTTTAATCTCGTTTTAGGCTTGTTTTAACCGTTTGGGATTTTTGCCTTTTTTATGGATTATTTATGACCACTTTGGGAAAACTGGACACTTTATTTAGACACTTTGCTTTGTTTTAATAAAAGCTGTTTTGCACCTTTCCCCTTGCTTCGTTTTGTTGTCCTCATTGACCAGCTAATCCGGTTGCATTACCGACGGTGTGTGGTTCAAGGGCTCCCAAAAAGGAAGAGGGATTATGGAGCAAGAACCTGCATAGTCACAAAGCATCTAAAAGCAACAACAGCTCACGCAAGCTCAAAGAGCGGAGCCTCAGATTGCTGAAGCACATCGCCATAAAAATCTGCTATCCTCTGTTGCATCACTCACAACAGAGTTCCAGATTCCTTCTGGAAGGACCATCGGCACAGGAACTGTGTTTTAGGAACTTCATGAAATGGGTTTCCATGGCCGAGCACCTGCACACAAAACTAAGATCAATCATTCGTTCACACACACCAATAGGGTTGCATTTATAATAGGGGATCGTCCCATATTGTAACATAAAATGCTGTGTATTGAATCAATAAGGGATGCCATATTTCTATACACGTCATTTCATATATACACCAGCTCTTCAAAATACAGAGAATAAAATGAGAACAATTAAAATCAAACCAGTATACAAGCAGAGTGAACGAGTTTCATTTTGATGTTGCAGTAACATTCCAGATGGACAAGCACTGCGTGCTGAGTGAGATTACATGTCATTGTCATCCTCGCCATTATGCTGTTTTCACACGTTGATGGTAATAAAAAAAAAAAAACTCACATTAGGCAGTATAGCGGAATGCCCAGAATGCGACACTACACGCGGTGATGTCTGCTAATACAAGTCCACTCATGAAATGCAAGTGGCCATCAAGGTTAAGGTCTGAGTGGGAGACAGAATGTCAGTGGGTCAGCCCTGTCTCTGGTGACGAATATTCTTTCCATTAAGCTTTACCAGTTGCCCAGGTAGGGACATCTGACCTGAAACAACAGGCACTACCTATCTCCGAACAACTAAAGAGTTGATGACACAGAGTTAAATCGTTCAGTTTCTTATACCTCAATCAGACTTTCCAGAAAGCAGACATGGTGTGTTGATGTTGTTTAATTTATTTTATGTTACCTACTGTAGCCTACATTATAACCTACATTAAGCTTATATTATAGTGGAATCAGTAAAACTAGGCAATAATCAAATCAAAATTGATTGTGCTATTATTTCCATCCATTTGGTCTCAAGATTAAGATAGTTTAATATTTACATTTACATTTCTTTGCTTAGCAGACACATTTATCCAAACAAAGCAACTTACAAAATAGCTCAACATAATTGAGTAACATTAGCTTATTGAGCATGTACATCTGACGCCGCCGAGAGTGGCAGCCATTCACGCAGCTCCATGTATGACTTTATCTTTTTACCTTTTTTCTCTATTATTCTCTATTTCACTGATCACTTCTACCACTTTCTTGTATGTGGAATCGCTCCCTGGACACTTTTTACTGCTTTTACTACTTGACGTGGATTTTTACATGCCGAGACTTGCCTATTCAAGTTGTCAACTTCAAGCACTGAGAAGAAATGCCTGCGCCGGTGTGGTTCCCTATTTACCTGACAAGGTAAGAAGATGGTATCGGGGCAGCCGAGCCGGCACTAAGATAAAAGCCAAGCGGCTTGCAAGAAAGTGGCGATATAAACCTTTGGTGCCTTCTGTGATCCTGGGAAATGTGAACTCACTACCAAATAAGATCGACGAACTAGCCGCGCTGGTGAAAAATATCAGAACCTACAGAGAATACAGCTTGCTGTGTTTTAGTGAAACTTGGCTAATAACTACCATCCCAGATGGTAACGTGGAGCTACCCGGGTTTAGCACAGTTAGAGCAGACAGAGACGCAAATACCAGCGGGAGGAAGAAAGGAGGAGGACTCGCTCTCTATGTAAATACAAGGTGGTGCAACTGAGGACATGTAAACGTTAAAATCTCCACTTGCTGCAGGGACATCGAACTGTTGGCCGTAAGTTTGCGTTCCTATTACTTGCCCAGAGAGTTTGGACACGTCATTGTTGTTATTGTTTACATCCATCCTCGCGCGAACGCGGAGATAGCGAGTGACGTCATCCATTCCGCAGTTGCTAAGTTACAAATGCAGCACCCCGAGGCGCTTGTGCTAATCGCTGGTGACTTTAATCAAGTGACGCTGGACAAAACATTACCAGCCTTCTCCCAATATGTGGACTGTAACACCCGGGGAAATAGGACTATCGACCTACTGTATGCAAACGTTAAAGACGCATACAGCGCCACCCCGCTGCCTGTGCTTGGGAAAGCAGATCATAACCTGGTTCTGCTTCAGCCTCACTACAAACCAAGAGTGAAGGCGCTACCTACAACCACACGATCATTCAGGAAGTGTGGTCCCCTGAGGCAGAGCAGGCTCTGAGAGACTGCTTTGGAACCACTGACTGGGATATCCTGCAGGGGTCACATAGTGAGAATATTGAACAGGCTGTTGACTGCACAACTGATTACATCAACTTCTGTATAGACATTGTAGTTCCAGTAAGAACAGTACACTGCTATGCTAACAACAAGCCATGGATTACAAGTGACATCAAGGGCCTTTTGAACCAGAAGAAAAGGTCTTTTAAAGGCGGTGATCAGCATGAGCTCAAGCACGTGCAGAAGGAACTCCGAGTCCAGCTCAGGGCGGCGAAGGAGCAGTACAGGAGAAAGCTGGAGCAGAAGTTGCAGAATAACAGCATAAAGGAAGCGTGGGATGGGATGAAGATCATCACTGGCTGCAGCTCGAAGTGGGGTGCCACTATCGAGAGACACGTGGAGAAGGCAAACCAAATGAACAACTTCTTTAACAGGTTTGACCACCCTAACCCACTCTCACCTCAGAGTACTGCATCCTCCAACCATCATTCTGCTGATAGCAGCATAGTAGAGATATTCCCACCCACAATTACAGCAGCACAGGTGAGCAGAGAGCTGAGGAGACTTTGTGCCAGCAAAGTAGCGGGTCCAGATGGAGTATCGCCACGACTGCTGAAGGCCTGTGCGCTGGAACTAGGGAGTCTTCTACAGCGCAACTTCAACCTGAACCTGGAACAGGGGAGAGTCCCAAGGCTTTGGAAAACATCTTGTATCACCCCAGTCCCAAAGGTACCACGTCCTAGTGAGCTGAACGACTTCCGGCCTGTTGCTGTGACGTCACATGTGATGAAGTCCATGGAGCGGCTGCTGCTTCACCACCTGAGGCCACAGGTCCGCCACGCCCTCGATCCTCTGCAGTTCGCATACCAGGAGAAGGTGGGAGCGGATGATGCCATCATCTATATGCTACACCGATCCTTCTCCCACTTGGACAGAGGCAGTGGTGCTGTTAGAATTATGATTCTGGACTTCTCTAGCGCCTTCAACACCATCCAAACTCTGCTCCTTAGGGACAAGTTGACTGAGATGGGAGTAGATTCAAACCTGGTGGCATAGATCGTGGACTATCTTACAGACAGACCTCAGTATGTGCGTCTCAGGAACTGCAGGTCTGATATTGTGGTCAGCAACACAGGAGCATCACAAGGGACTGTACTTTCTCCGGTCCTGTTCAGCCTATATACTGTAAGCTTTAACTTTGTAAGATTGTTTTTACAGCTATAAAGCTAGAATAACAAAAAAATATTAATTTAACAATGTGAAAGATATCCACAAAACGAAAACATTTACACTTTCACAGATATTCACAGACCTGTCGGGTTATCAAATGCTTCTTAAACATATTGAGGTAGTCAGCATTTTGGGGAGGGCAGCTTGTTTCACCAACTAGGAGCTACATTTCACAGAGTCTGAATTGAGATTTGATACATCACAGAGGTGGCATCACAAGATGTTGTTCACTGGCAGATCTGAGTGAGTGAGAAGGAGCATAGCACCTCACCAGTGTCTCCATATACACAAATGCTGACCCATTGAGTACTCTGTAGGAAAGCATCAAGGATCTGAATTTAACGCATGCTGCTACAGGGAGACAAGATGGGCTGCTACATTTTGGACCATCTGCTGTGGCTTGATGGTACATGTGTGTCCTTGTGCTAGAGGTGATTTAAAGTAATCCACACATGACAAGACCACAGCCTGGACTAGGAGCTGTACTATATACTCAGTCAGATAAGGTCATACTCTGCAGATGTTATACAGATTCATAAATGATACATTCTATGACAATGTTAAATTTAAAACAACTAAATAAATAACCTTATCAGATACAGATTAAGAAGTTTTTTTCTATTTATTCTATCTTTTGATATTTAAAAACCTAATTTCTTAACATTTTCAATCTAATTAATGACTATTCCTTTTAAGGAAACAGCTGTGGAGTTGACTTATGTGTCTCACGCAGTTAAGCATAATCTAAACTATAACAGCGCTGACTGTGCACGAAAGTTGAACCATGATTTTATATTTCCATTTCTTAATATTTACTTGTTTGTGTTATTGTTAGTGCTTTTGGTATGTTGTCTTGCAAAATAGCAGTCCAAACGACATGTATTGGTTTTTCCAAATATAACAACCCTCAGGGGGTGGGGGTTTTTGGTGGTCATTAAGGATCGTTTGTGTTACACAAAACTGTTTAATAAATTAAATGGATTTGAGTATGTATACGCAAGTGATTATTAAATTGGTTTTGTATTAGAAATTAATCTGAGTTATTTCTGCTTTATAGAAAAATTTCAATATGCTTGTGATTAATATGCAGTTAATTTCAGTTGCTATTAATCTTTTTAATTGAACTGCAGCCAAAATAATGAACCGCAATACCACAAAGAAAACGGGTTTGGAACAGAGTACGAACATCTCTCTCCATTATTTAGCCGAAAACCAGCAGAATAAACGCACCTTTTGGAAGACCTCCACACAATCTCACTTCTGCACTCACAGCAACAACTCCCATCATTCCCTCTGTACATAATTTCCTGCCATGTCTCTATATTAATCCAGTCATTTCCTGATTCTGATGTCCTTTTTATGCTTCATTTGTAGTGTATCAGTCTGAATATATTACTCGGACCCATTTACCATATAGGCAATACACCCCAAATCTTTATGAGTGTGTTGTCTCTGATTTATATTTTCACAATATATATAATCTTTAATATATATATTATTTTAGACAAAGCAGGTTTTTAGCATGATTAGCATGTAGATTTTGTTGTTCACAATTATTGCTAACATATATATATGCATGTATTTTTTCTGAATAATATGTTATGAATTTTTTAAAACATCATTATATTAAGAATTCATCATGTACCAGCAGCAATTCACCTCACCTGTGATGAAGATTAGATTTTATCAGTGTTTTGGCTCCAGCTTCCAGATGTATTAATCCTACATTCATTCTGAAAATTAGCCATCTACAAATTCCCACAGAGGAGAAGTACATGCATATGCTGTAACAATAGAAAGTAATAAAAACCAGTGCCTGCTGAATGGAGTCTATAAGGCATCCTTGCGTATATCACTCATAGCTGTTCTGCCACACATGGACAAAAATATATCTGGCCTCAAAAGCAGCCAATTCAGGGACCAGGAGGTAAGTGTATGTCAAAAAATACTGAGCCAAAAGTAAAAATTGCCTACCATCTGACCAAGAATATAAATCAAAATGCGTAGTCAAAAAGGCCAGCTATGAATCAAAAACCAAAGATCCCTGACAGCATGCATATTTGAATGCATTTGTTAACCACAATCTTTGACAACCAGGAAGTGCATGATCTTTATGCAGTTTTGGAGATGATTTCACATACAACACAAACTTCTGATTGCGCTCTCATAGCAATTCAATTGTAACTACCATCAATATAAGCAAATAAAATGGTTTCTCAAGTAGACTTAAATGTTTTTAACTCCTTTAAAATGAAACCAAACGTAAAACTAAATGACAGGAACAAATTCAACACAAAACAAAACTTATAATAGAAAACAATCACCTATAAAAAGCAATGATGAATGGAGAAAAAAATCTAAACAAAACGTAATTATAATCATTGCAATCAATCACCACATACTACAATGATGTAAGAAATATCTATACTATTTTATATTACCTATAGAATTAAACAAATACATTAAATATAGATTTTTGTATTTGACTCACAACCATTTTAAATCTCTTTCTACTTGTGTCTAGAAAAGAAATGTTACTGGTTGCAAGAAAATTATAAATTTGCAAAATAATGAAATAATAATTGTTAAATACCACAGTTAAAAAAATGAGTGGTTTGAAGAAGCTTTCATAATGCAGAAAGAAAAAAAGTTAAAGTCCTGACAAGAAAGAGTGTTAATATTCCTTACAATAAGCCTTTGCAAGTTATCATCTGGAATGTTTGGGCTTTGCTCCAAGATGGCAGGGTGTCCTAGGAGCAAATAAACTGCTAGGGCGGACATTCCTGTAAGTTTACCAGTACCTTTGTGTTCAGAGTTGGTTTATCTAAAGACACCTTCATAAAGGAGTTGATGTTATTCATAAATCGTTAAATACATTTAAGATGTAGGTAACTTATTGTACTGTTTCTTATTTGTGCATTTTTCAATGGTTGAATAGTATTACTATTAATGATAATTAGATTCCACATATGCCTATGAAAGTAAATATACTTTCATATATATATATACTGTATATATATATATATATATA
>JANRMT010062842.1:12275544-12310700 GCA_026402145.1 Polypterus bichir lapradei | reverse complement strand
TTCTTTCTTTCTTTCTTTCTTTCTTTCTTTCTTTCTTTCTTTCTTTCAAAAAGTGATTGTACTGACCGTACTAGCAATGCTTTATTTAACTTAACATGTACCATATATACTAGAGCATAAGTCGGGTCTTGAAAGCCGAAAACTTGATCATAAAATCAGACCCAGATTTATACGCACATTCAAAAAATGCAACACTTATTTTTTTTTTTTCATCTTCTTGCTTCCTCCAATCTCGCACCAGTTTCTCAAACACATCGAATTTTGTTGCAGCATCACAGTTACCAATTTCTTTCGCTACTTAAATGACGTTTAATTTAAAACCAGCTTCATATTTTCTTCTGATTGAATGCTCCATCGTAGATAAGGGTGTTATAATATTAAGGTTAATGTCACTGTCTCTGTAAAACACTTTTAAATGATTCATTCACTTGTGCAGGCCAAGTTTGGCACACAGGGGCTAGGCGCTGCATTTAGAAAGCACTAGTTTAGCAGTTTGGAAGGGAATAACTGCAGTGTAAGCATTGTGCTATTCTTGTATTTTTGGAGGTGGGGTTGAGTCCTTTACTTTCCTTGTTTGGAGACCAGAGAGGACCGGCACATGGAACAGCCAGTATAAAAGGCTTGGACAACGGACAAACCCTTCGAAGCCTATGGATGGATGATGTCATCCGTCCGGAAAAACCTTTCAGTGCAGTGACGAAAAATGGCAGACTCTATAGATCAAGATCCCACCTTGATATTTGTCTTGCTATGGCTTCCTTTCCTCTGTTATGCCGCGTAAATCATCATTAAAGAAAGCTAAGTTATAATTCTCTTATGTGATTTCTGTACCGCCGTATCACTATGGGAAGTATATCGCCTTTTACATTATATTTATATAGTTTCTGGTTACTTAAAATGCCGCAATTTAAAATAACTTATTTCAACAAGGGAGCTTTTGCTTCTAAAGGAAACAAAGGGATGCTCTTACAATAAAGGTGTATAAAGTTATGAGATACAAAAAACACAAAACAGTACAAACGTTGCGGCAGAATAGTTTGGGTATTAATGCGTGGTCACGTAGGCACAATACATAGAAAAAAAAGGCATTGTGGCGTTAGCATATCATAATCTCTTGGACCAATAGCGTTAGTTTTCCACATTCATACCAGAAATTATATGGTAAAATCAAGTCCCGACTTATCCGCAGAACTTAAACGCGAGTATATACAGTAAATTAATGGAAGCAAGTATTGGTTTAGTTATATTCTACAAGAATAAATAAAACTTGATTTGCACTGGGCTCTTTATAGGAAACAAAAATATACTTCATAGTTTGTAACAATTTATTATTAAACACAAATTAAGATGGAGGGAGCAACACTTAGTTAAAACTACATTAGAGGAAACAGATATCATGGTTTAGACAGGGTGATTCTGTTTTATTAATATGTTAGATTGTTTTGAGGAAGCAAAAAGAAAAAAAATTGATCATACTGGTACATGCTATGTAACATTTTCGTGATCATAAAGCTTTTAATAAGGTACCTCATGAAAAAGGTAGTAATCAAATTCCAAGAAAAAAAAAACACAGCTTCGTTTTTAGAGCCAAACAAATATCCCCTTTTTTTTGACTGGAATTATTATATAAAATCAGATTCAAAAGAAAGATCAGGCTTCAGCAACTAATGAAAAAATATTTCCAACATTTTTTTAAAAGAATATCTTGCTTGCACTGGTGTTTTACATTGGAGGATATGGGGCATGGAGGAAGAGCTTAAAAACTACCAAATGCATTCATTTTTCAACCCAGGATGGTTGTCAAGTATTAGTTCATGTCTTGCAATTGCATATGTAAAAGGTTAAAAATGTATGTGCATAAAATAAGACATCCCAATATTTTTTTTTTTTTTTTTGCTAATATTTTCTAGTGTTTCAAATGTCAAATTCATAGTGCTTGGTGCTGAACACTGTGTCAAGTAAAATACCCAAACAATTCACTAGATGGCACTATCGCTAGGGAGGAACCCTAAAACACCACAGAGGCAAGTGCGGCAGATTTAAATCCTGCAGCCAAGCAGAACGCAAGCTAAAGTTTGTGCCTCTTTGTTTGTAACTACAGGGTTTAGGAATACACTTCTCCCTGACACTCACCAGGCCAGGGAGGGTAACACACACACGTAAATAGTTTGCACATGTCATTTTTAAACAAAAAACATCAATATTATGAGATTCAGCCATTTTAAAAGAAGACAAGTTAAGTGCAATTCAGCATTTAGTCTTTCTGTGCAACAACCATTTAACACCTCAGGTAGTGGTTTGCTCTCAATAGACAAAGTCATTGTAAACTTTTCATGCCATGTGCTTGGTTTTGTTTCTATTTATTTCCGTATTTATGTAAGAACTCACACAAGAGAATAGAAAATGTATCCTTACAACCAGAAAAATTGGATAAAATGTTTATTTCCAGATCCCTTTTGTTGTCACAAACATGCATTGGAAACACAGAAGGAGCAGCTCAAATTTTTTTAAAGTTATTGAAAATGATTAACTTTAGAACAGAATTACGTGTGACAAATGCATATATGCCATGTTTGTGAAAAAAAAACTTTGATTTGAAAAATACAGAACATATCCTTTAACACTAGAATTACCAGAGTCTACGAAAAAACTTGTAGATCTGGCCCACCTCAAAACCGTTTGCACCTCTCCGCCAGCGTCCTTTGTCCTGCAAATGTGCCGATAAAGACAATCTGCAAGCAGCCAGCTCTTCTATCCCTCCACCGACTTAGAACGTGCACAAACTTCTCCCAGCTCATGCCTTGATTGATTATCTGGGAGTGAAGTGGAATTTTAGAGTGAAAATAATAGATCGTTATTTGGAACACACGCAGTTCATGTGTGTTCCATTTTTACAGTAATCTGTGTAAACACATTGTTAAAACAGAAACTTTTTCATATTTTAGTAATAAATGTTACAAATTGTAGGCATAAACTATAGAATGTGTGAAGCATAAAGTCCAAACATCAAATAAACACTTTCACAAAAGGTTCAAGGACAATACAATAGCTTCTGTAGCTTAGCAGTAAGATTCCCTGACTCAGGGCACAGCAGGCTTACTGTGCCAAACACCCGAGTTTGATTCCCTGCTGGGGAGAAAGTGTTATTTTTTTTTCTTTTTAACCTCAAACGGACATAAAATTTAAGAATTGGTATGCACTGTCAGTTAATGATATCATTATATTTACGTGTGGGATGCTCCTTTTAAAATATTTTTTAACAATTGAGACTGCAATTAACATGAACAAGTGTCCTTATAATTCTAGTGTTAACTACTGCTCTATACTGCAAAGTGGATCACATCTGACTGCAGATCTCTAAATTTAGTTGAAAATACAGGGCTGAGATACAGCATTCACACCCTCTCAAACCGCCGACTGGCTAGGTATTTCCTGTGAATAGCCCAGTCAGTATTTGCACAACAAAAATCGAACAGCGAATCAACATCAAATTTCTTGCAAATTTTCTCTTTTTTCATAAAGCATGTGATTTTTACTTGTTTCCAAAAATAAAAAGTGACCTGAAGGGAACACATTTTTCTTCAATGGATGAAGTACAGACAAAAACGGCAAGCCTGTTGAAAAGCTTCCAGCAAGAAGACTTCCAACACTGTTTCAATCAATGGAAGATACATATGGAGTGATGTAGAGATCGGGAGGGGGAGTATATAGAAGGTGACAATGTTTAGAATGCTGTAATTCATCAATAACTATTTTTTTTTTATCAATCTGGTTATTTTTGTATATATATATATATATATATATATATATATATAGTAAAAGAATGAGTCTCAACACACTGAAAAGGTTTGGGGCAGCAACCCGTATATTGTCCATAGCTGCAAAAGGAGTTTTAAATAAGCACTGATGTGTGTGAATGGAGTTCTAGATTGAACTGATCAGGTTGAGCAAAGATGGTAGCTTTATTGGCTGTAAAGTGGAAGTGATGTCATTTGGCCAGAACCAGAAGTGATGTCAGTCTAGGCATTGGAACAGGAAGTGACGTCAGTCTGGGCGCCGGAACAGGAAGTGACATTAGTCTGGACGCCAAAACTGAAGTGATGTTGAATCAGGCAGGTTTTCCCGTCTTTGGCCTGCAGAGATAACAGAGGTAGGTTTAGTGCACCGCACCACCCCCTGGCCTTACCTCCATTTGGCCCATTGAGCTCCCTCCTAGTCGCACATGTGTGACAATATATATATATACTGTATATATATATACATACACACATTTAAAACATAGTTTTAATGAGATACCTGTATTTGACATGTGCTTTATGTAAAGTGGCATCTGTGATGTTATGTGTAGTCATGCATTTGAATATGCCTGGTATTAGTGCTTGCGGAGTAGCAATGCATACTCCACAGTGTGGCCAATGACTTTACTAACTCATAATCATCATGACCACTAAAACAAAATACAAGGGGAAAATGCTAAGTAATTCATGTAACAGTGGTTTCCTATATCATCTCTGAGATTTACAAATGGAAACTATTGTAAAGCCTGCTAATTCCTTAACATTTAACATGATTAAGGAAATATACAGATATTGTTCAATTCACCTTATTTCAGCAAACACAGTAACAGGTCCACAGAAGGGTAAGACAGTGAGGCCACAAAAGGATTCAATGATATTTTTTTGTTTGAGTCAGACTCTGGGATCTTTGGGAAAGGGTCACCACCACAGCCCACAGCTTTGTGCATCTAAGGAGGAGTTTAGGATCAAGACTTCAATTGCAATGCTGCTGTGCTATCATTTAAAAGTCTGACTTATCACGAGAGGTCTGCATGCAGCTGATCCAGCACTGATTGTATTTTTAAGCATGTCGCTTTTTACAGAAGGTTCAGCAAATGCTGCACTGTCAGGAGTGTTTTGTCTAGAGGTGAGGAGTTGTCTACTGTGCTGTGCACTCTCTCTGGGAGTTTGACCTCCTAGTTACAGTACCCATGATGACGTAAATCAGGAGCATGAGAGATGCACATTTGCTGTACAAGTGCTGGTTGTTTACTTAAATCTTGCTTCTAGATATTTTCATTTTCTTCTGAGTTCCACAGCATTTATAAGATTAGGTTGTGACAAATAAGAAATATAAAAACTTTCAACAGATTACATTCATCTTACTATTTATTAACTATTGCTCATTTGGCAAATACCCTTACCAAAAATGAGTAATAAGATCAAGATTCATTATAATTTTTAACATCCTTCTTACTCATCCCAGTTAAAGGAAGAATCACAGTGTGTTTTTTTTTCATTGACGCCACAGTTTTAATCATTAGCATAATTACATTTCTTTTTTTTCTAATTTCAGTTCAGACTGAGGATTCATTGTGAAATTGCAATTTGGGCTTTGATTTTCTATAACATTTATTAAATCTTCATTCTGTTCATGATGTTTAGTTCAAATAACTGAATTCTTCCTCCCTGATATTTCTGTTATGTCTATTGTCTGATAAATTACAAAAGTGGGAAATTTACTTTTAATAAGCCTTCTGTATGTTGCAATATATAACAAGCCTTATATAAAAGCCACATATTCTGTGTAACTCATAATGAAACCTGTTCAATGAAAATGGCCTGCAATATATGATTATTATAGTACAGATACAAGATACTGAAACAAAAAATAAATACATCAAATCAGCCTTCCTCCATTGCCAATTTTGTCATTTTCTTCTCTATTGTGAGTGCATTATAGAACGCTCCATTGAACAATTTGGTAGAAATTCTGCATAATTATGTTCACAGTTTTGAAGGTAAAAACATGAAAAAAACAACTTTTATTTTTCTATAATTTCAACAATGGTATCATAGCAACTAACAACTATGCATTTGCTCTTTATCAATCACATTTACTTTGTAACATGAGCAAAATTCAAAACACAAAAATGTACCAAAACTGCAGCAAATAAGAGAATAACAACATAGCCAATAAAGATCACTCTGTCTGGATTCTTGTTCTAAGATGCATCTCAGTTTTGAATTGAGCCACATCTTTGTCTAGACATTAAATGATTTTACGGCCTCAATGAAAAGAGCTTTTAAAGTAAACCAAATAAATTCTCATTTTAAAGGAACTCTTTACATTTTGAAAAACAAAAATGAGTAACAATACCAGTAACAGGTGCAAAATTGTGTTTTATTTATGGCTATTTCACTTTCTGTTTTATACATCAGCCATTTTTCATTCTTGTCATTTCCAAGTCCCTAAAATCTGGAAATGGATAAGTGAATTAGAAAAAGGATGGATGATTATTTCAAAGTTTTGTTAAAAAAGGACATTTATCAAATTGCCAATTATCTTCGAAAATGTACCCAGAGATCATTATTTTGAAAGAATGTACAGCATGTTTTCAGTGGTGCTAAATAGTGTTCTGTGGAAGAAGCCAGGCAGATGCTAAGGAGGCCATATATTCTAAACAGTCTTTTACTTAAAAGCAATAGAAAGGTTAACAAAATGAAGAAGTCAACTCAGAAATAAAAGAACAGCACTGCTAGCAGCTCTGGGCCAACCTGTGAGGGTTCAAGTCCCTCTCTTGGGGTGGGATGGCATGGCATTTTGACTTACTCACCAGGGGCTTCATGCATAAACGATGCATACGCACAGAAATGTTGCGTAAGAATGTTTCCACATTCAAATCGCGATGTATAAAACCTACACTTGGCGTAAAGCCACGCACTTTTCCACGGTACCTCATATCCTGTCGTACGCAAGTTCTCCGCTTGGTTTTGCAGACTGGTGGCACCCAGTGTCAAAGCAGTCCTACTCTTCCTGTGTGGTTACCCTTTATTTCTTAGAACCACATTTCTGACGCGGCTTTATAAATACACTGAAACTAACCGCATATTGTTTATTAGTTTAAGGCATCTGATTGTAGATTACCTGTAACAATATAATGGCCCAGGGAATAGCCATAGTATTCCAAATACCATAACTGCTTTAGCGTTGTTACTCTCACTGCACCATCTTCTTCTTCTTCTTTTTCTTCTTTCAGCTGCTCCCTTTAAGGGTTGCCACAGCGGATCATCTTTTTCCATATTATTCTCACTGCATCACTCTGAGTATTTTTATCACTGTATCTGAGTGAGGAATCACAGCAGCAGCTGATCGTAAAGAGAATTATCAGTATGCAGCATCAAGCACATGCTGCCAAAGCCACGGCAAAACGTTTCAAAGCCTTTCCTGTACGGACCTCGTGGTTCAGAAACAGTTTCATCCCAAGAACTATAAACACACTCAATCAATTGCTCCTTGTAGAACTGTTTGTACTTATAAGTACAATTACCCCACTGTAAACTTGCACTACAGTTATAATATTACACAACCTGCGCCACTTTATAAAGCGCGTATTTACATATGATGACGATATCATTTTTAAGATGAAATGCAGCAAAATATGTTGATTATATTATACAGATAAAACTTTAACTTCATTTAAATAATCTGTATTGTTAATAATTAAACATGTGAGGACACGGTGCCACAGCGCTAGCAAGTTCACATATTGTTCCTGCCTTGTGTGCTGTATATTTGCGGAGGCTGGTGCGACACTGGAAGAGAGATGGATATAATAATTAAACACGTACTATGAAGATATTTCAATGTTCCTTAAAAGTTTTGAAGAATCGTCATTGTAAGCTTACAGATGGCTTAACGTCTATTACAGAGCTGATTGTGTGGCGATTGGGTATTTGGGGAAAGAAAAGTAACGAGAGAAATTGGAGGTTAGTACATTTGAAAGAGACAGTACTGCTACAATAAATTATTTCATCGAAGGTCGCGCATGGTGCAACAGCATCTTGTGTGAGACATGAACAGTCACTGCGCCATCGTGTTCCCATGTTTAATAACATGCTTTCATTCCAATCATCATGAAAATTATATCATATATACATCTCAGTATTTTAATTATTCAGAGAGCTGTAATATCACGAATGTAATGGATTCTGTGTCCTGTCGGAGAAAGAGAAAGAATCGGAGCACGTAGTGATTCACACACATAGAGCACATTGAAGATCAAATACAAAACAAAGCATTTAACGTGCTACTTTAGTTACGATGGGATTTGAGAAACTAGTAAATTAAATGAATTTAAGATGAAGTTTATGATGTTCTACTTTAATGACAAAATAAACTACGTGCACGAGCATCACTTTTCACGCTGACCGGGATTTATGGAACGGAAGAACGCGGAACTTGGAGTACGCACAGATTCCTGCATCTGGATTTTTCTGTGCGTAAGCACATTTCGGCTTTTGTGCTTACATCATGTTATAGTGCGAATTCTACGCACGGCGTTATGCATGAGGCCCCAGCATACCACCTCCAAACGTAACCTCCCGTCACTGTCCACCTCATATATGACTTCTTTTATTCCTAATAGTTTAGCTCTTGACACTTACCTTTCTTTTGATTCCACATTAAACAAGTCATATCTTAGGGTCACTTTCAGCCAAGCTCCAGAATTAATTTCATGTTCAGGGGTGTTCAGGTGATCCTCACCAGTGAGACTTTAGTTAGCCCACAGAGGCCATGCCACTGTGATCTGAGTAAGGAGGACAATACATTCTTTGTGATGTGTTTATCCATTTTTCTGGCTTTCCTGGAAGGATATCACCTACTTCCTCACAGGCTGCCTCTGTTTTTAACACTTAACCCTATTAGGGCATCGCATATGATTTTTTCCTACTTATTCTGACAGGAAAGCATACAAAATAATAGCACTAGGTTTAAAGTTGGCTCTTACTTTTTCAATGCAAGTGAAGAAAAACATATTCTTTTGTGTCTTGCTGTCTGAATAGTTGTAGCTACACTGTGACAATGCTTGTTGAAGGATTGCTGATCTGTACATACCGTATTTCATTATTTAATACTAATACTAAGCCTGTGGCCCCGATGCAACCCAGGCGGGCTGCCCTCTCGTGTCCCGGGGGAGGTGCTGCTGTTGACATGCCCTTTCCCCTGGTCCTCTCCTGAAAAGGGCAACCCAATGGGGCAAGACCCCCGACCATCTACCACACTATCTATCTATCTATCTATCTATCTAGTCTTATATTAAGAAGAATATAATGACTATCAGTATGTATTTATCTATCTACCCACATATCTATTCCATAGGAATGCTTCTCTGAAGGTTGTGGAAGGTTTTTGAGGGTAAAATGAATGCAGCAAAATACAGGGATATCCTGGAGGAAAACCTAATGTAGTTTACAAAAAAACTGGAATGACTTAAAAACAAAAATGTTAATGTCCTAGAGTGTCTGTGTCCATATTTCAATCTAATTGAGAATTTGCATGTGGACGTATAAAGAAAAGCTGTTTACTTTTGATCCCCATGCACCCCAATAAAAGGACTAGCAGTTTTACAAATATGAATGGAGAAAAATTGCAGTATTTAAATGTGCAAAGCTGATACACACAGTGAGAATTGTGCATGCAGACTCCAGGATGGAAAGGCTTCTAAAAGTGAATCTACTATATACAGACTTGATTGGGATGAGTATTTATGTGAGCAATTATTTTGTGTTTTTGCATTTGAAATTAATTTGTATTACTTTGCGGTTATCTGTTTTCACTTTGGCGTTAAGGAGTCTTTTTCACTTTTTCACTAAATTCACAGTGATTCAATGTTGTATAACAAAAAACTGCCAAAATATCCAAGGGCGTGAATGCATTTTATAGGCATTTGTAGTGGACTAAAACCCAGCTAAGATTCACACTGTCAATATGACGGCGATTGATTTATTATTTTAGGTTGGGATCCCAGGAACTCACCTAGCCTTGGCACACTCCCTCACAGAGACAAAAAGCAACTGGAAAAAAACAGAAATTAAAGAATGTATTAAACAATAATAAATGAAATATATGAAAATATAGCGGGTTGGATAATGGATGGATGGATGAAACTACAATGACCCCACCCCAGTTGCCCTTACAGTGATTATATAATAAACACAAATTCATCAATAACAAACTACAAACAAAAACCACACACTATGAAGTCGATGAAAATGGCATCTGATGAAATAAAATGGTGGAGGTAGATAGTCCAGAGATCAGCATGCTGTATATGAATGTAAAGGTCAGTCTTACCAGTATTTCCTGAGGAGATGAAGGCGTGTGAATGGGATCATGATCTCTCCTTTCTTCACAAGACGACAACAAATCCTCAGACAGTCCTCATGCAGCAGGAAGAAACCAGACTGTCCATACACCCAAAACAGGAGATGATTCAGGACAAAACGAGAATCTACAAGTATCAAACTGGAAGGCAAACAGACAAGCAACTCCAGACACGAAACACATAAGACTTCCCTCTCTCTGCAGAACTGGCCCCCTTTTAAATGTCGTGCCAGCCTCCTTGTGCCCAGCAGCCCCTGCACCCACAGCAGATGACCAATCAGAGCCACCACAGGGACTGCTGGGAGTTGAAGTTTCATTCCCCAGTACCACCGCTACTCACTGTATGAATATGGGTATGCATTACAACTGAAGAATGGGAAACTGTTTTAAATGGAATGTGCATTTCCGTGTATGTGTAGCATTTGAATGTACCAGAGAAACAGTGAAGATTATAAAAAAGGTTAGGACATTCAGATCATCAGTGAGATAAAAGAATTTCCATTTGTACTTTCTACTATTTATTTGACAATTTTTTGACATAGAAAGTTGTTATGAACATACATCTTTTTTCCTCTCTCATGCCAAAGTCTTGTTATTGTGTCCACCTTTGCACACCTTGGCAAAATCCTTTGGAACTTTGCAAACAGTCCGGCTGTCAAAGCTGATGAATTGAATGGGACTGGTTTTACTTGGTTTCTACATTCAGCTTTAATTACACCCTGAAGGCTTTTTTATAGCAATTGTCAGTGCTGTGAAATCTTTTTTTCCTGATTGATATGCAAAAATATCCTGTGCTTGGATTTTTTTTCCTTCCTTAAAGGTGACTTTATTTGTACAAATTTTGTTTCAGCTACAGTTTTAAAATAATTCCAGAGCTTCTTGAGGATATTGTATATTATGTTTTCAATACTGTAAAATAGCTCCTGTAGAGGTATAGAAACATTGCCTAAAGATTCAAAAGTGTTAAGATCTTTGCATGCTTTAATTCCCAGCAAATGTGATCTTGTTCAGTCAAGACATCAGTGCATTAGAAAGCTTCACAAACTTGCTAAAGGCTTTGTGCCTACTGTGTAGAAAGTATTTAGATCAAGTTTCTGATTAAGACTTCACCTTGACTCAGTACACATAAAAAGCTCCTTAGTTTCTGAAAACTTCTATTTCAGCTTATTTACTTACCTGTTTTATTATGAATAGTCCACTTACAAAATGTTCAAAAAGCAAAAAAGCAACAGAAACCACGACAAAAATAAATTGTAACAAAACCTCAAAGGCATTCAGTAAACATTATACAGCTATTTGCAGCTTCCTCAGCATGCTTTCTTAATTCACTTGCCATATTGATGACACCATTCCAACAAAAGAGGTGTTATTTTATCATGTTTCTCTCTCTACTATGAAACACTTAATAAATTATTTACGAGATCAGAGAGGCGTCCAACACATACCAGGCATTTGGCATTAAATAAAAAAATGAAAACATTGCTTTTTTGTTTAACATTGGGATGTAAAACTGAAAGTAAAAAGTGAATAGTTGCAAGTATTAAAGTCTGATGTTTTAAAGCAATAAGATGCTTTACACCATTACATGTGCTAATAATTGAACTTTTATGTGTTAATAGAGAAATAAATTATACTGTTCAATGCCTGTTGAGGTTTAAACAAGAAAATATGCACACTGACACCTACTTACGTCAATCCAATTCGGAGTTGCCAGTCAACTTCCATCTGTTTGGGGAAATCTGGAACACCTAGAGAAAAACCTAACCACTCACCGAGAGTGTGCCAACTGCACACAATGACTGGCAAGCATTCAGACCGTGTCCTGGAGCCGTGAAGTACGAGCAATAGGCAGTGCACCAATGAGCTGCCCTGTTTATGAAGAAATTATTTGTAAAAAACAGTGACACCATGTCCAAGGCTAAAATCTTATACTGCCTTTGTTGCAGTTCTCAATTCCATTTTTCAGACAGCTAGCACATGGAAATATCTGCATCTAAAAAAGTTTGGTATTGTTATTTCAGCCTCTGCTATCCTGCATTCATATCAGTTAAGCAGGTGTTATTTATGAAATGTGTTACACACGAACATTTTGCTTTTAATAAAGAAAAAAACATGACTTTAATTGAAGATTTTTTTCTGATATAAAAACATTTGTTGATGTTATTTTTGTAGTAGAATCAGTGCCTGTATTTGTGTGTAAAAGTACAGCGAACCAACACCTTTTGCAGTATGTTACTGTGAGTTGTTGTAAGAATGCAATATTTACATAAAATAAACCAACAGAATGTAAAGGAATCTTCAAGAAGCTTTTTTATAAATGATTTTTGGTAGCTGTCATGGGTTATCTGTGACACCAGGATAATTTTAAATAAATATTGCGTCCCAAAAAGTACAGGCTCTAATCGGGCGCGGGTACATTTCGCTATGTGTTTAATTGAAGTGTTGGCTGATCATGCCACGTTCACGGGCAGAGGCTGGTGAATCAGTTGGGCATCTCAGTGTTGCACCTGTGCCCAATTAGGAAGCTGATATACAGTAAGAAAAGCCTGCATGGCAGAGAGAGGTCAGAGAATAAAATAAAGAAAAGACAAATGAACGAAGGTGGAAAGAGAAACGAGAGAAAGTACCAGGAGAGAGAGCTCGGTTCCAAGTGGTCAGGAGTGAGCCTCACGGCTGCAGGAGCCTGAAGAAGTTGCACTACTATGAGCAATCAGCAGGGAGTAGAAAAAGCCTGACATGTGGTGTCTTCCGCAGATATCAAGGAACAGGCAGCAGGGGAGATGTGTGTGGCTCGCTGTGTCGCCCCACAGTTACTGAGGGCCCAGGAATAGGGACCCGAGCCTGGATATAATGGTTGACTGCATCTGTTGGTTGGTCGTCTCCTCAGTTGCCTGATTCAATATGGGATTAGCATTAAGAAGGCAACATTGGGGCTCATGAACTGTCTCTTTGTCACTCATATTTGATTTAACCTCGTTTTTACTGAATATATTTATTAATGGCTTTTTAACCTCCACATTGACAAGGACAGCTTTTATGAATTATTTATTTATTTATGGAAGAAGCACTGCACTATTTGTTTGAACACTGATTTTTTTTGCTGGTTTTTAATAAAAGCACTATGTCACTTATGCACCTACCCCTTCCTAAATATGTGTGTCCTCATTTGCCTGGCTCATCCTCAGTTATGATTATCAACGATCTGGGATCAAGAGGTTCCTGAATGAAACAAGTAGTGTGGAGCTATCCCGAACCGTCACAGTAGCAAGTCACCTGCATACAAATTGTAAAAAGCTTTATAAAAAAACATACTAGTAAGCTTAAAATTTGAAAAAGGCATCATCCAAATGTTCAATAATTTTGTAAGAAATGTTTTAATTTTTTATTACCTATGTAAAGACCTTAGACAAAGGCACTTCTGACACTGTACTTAAATCCATGCATTTAAAATGTGACTCTACAAAAACTTAAAGCAGAAGGTGGCATGGCACTACCTTTCAATTTTATTACTGGTCAGCAAATATTGAAGCTATAAAGACCTTGAAAACTTACACAAGCCTGGTCTGTAATGGTGTGTAAGAGCTGAATTTGAATCCTGGTCCTATAAGCACCTAGCATGTGTCTGAGCTTATGCTCAAAAGCTGATGCTGTTATTTTATTATTCACTATGATAAATGCATTTCTTGTTATTTATATAACCCATTATGGGAAAATGATACATTTTATGGCATAATCATTTTTCTATATTTTCACTAGTACTGAGTTTCCTGTTTTTGTACCCAGCTGGATCATAAAGAATTAGGTCTTTGTCTTATTGTTCAAAACCGGATAGACCTGTAGGGGAACTCACACGTCTTCTAAAATAAGAATAAAAATAATACATTTAAAAAGTCATGTACATCCTAAGCTAACAGGACTATCGATCAAATTGTGGTCATTTAAGGTATCAACATCTGCCAGGTCCCGTTAGCAACTAGGTGTAACCAACCATGTTAAAAGTTTTCTGATTATGTAATGAATTCCTTTTTTAAATAGTCACCTAATCAATGAATTGTTTAAATATAGAGCAGAGGACACTTTTTTCTTTGTAACATGTGGCTAACATGCAATGCACTTGTTACCTCTCGCGAGATTTAGATAAAGAATAACAATTGATGCTTTCTTCTGTCTGTGTTTTATTGCTTGAATCGGGGCATTCCGGGGGGGTGTGTCTGTTTCAAATTCTTATCTTCCACAGGTGCTGTACTTCTTCATATGCCCTGCTTTGTGCCCCAGTAAATACTAATTATTGTCAATATACCAATGATCCACTTGTTCATCAATCACTCAAAAAATTGAACCAATGCAAGACGCACTTTAAGTCAGAGATGCTTTTATCTGTTGAACCTCTACACAATAATCACATTTTCAACCCTCTCTAATCTACATATCATTTAATCTTTGGAAAATGCTCACTTAGAGAACCGTATAAAGATATTTTTTGCATCTTATGAACAATTATGTTTCAAATTTAACTTGCCAGTAACACAATTTTTCCACTACTTTCAACCTTAGAAGTTTTGCTAAAAAACTACTTAATTTTCCATATCTCCCACCTATTTCTTTTCCAGAAGAAATACTGCTCAGATCGCATCTCAACAATATATAAAAACATCTCAAAGAACCTCCCCTGCAAAGATCTTCGGGTATGTTGGAAAAAGGGTCTTTCAATTCATATCTCAGAAAAGGAGTGGAAG
This sequence comes from Polypterus bichir lapradei, assembly GCA_026402145.1. Taxonomy (NCBI): domain Eukaryota; kingdom Metazoa; phylum Chordata; class Cladistia; order Polypteriformes; family Polypteridae; genus Polypterus; species Polypterus bichir. The sequence continues at coordinate 12,295,800 of JANRMT010062842.1, read as the reverse complement.
GCAACCATTTGTCGAAAATGTATCCAGGGCAAGATCCAATCTGTGAGCATTGCAATCGAGCTCCAGCCTCATTGGGCCACATGTTTTGCGCCTGCACCAAATTAACCACATTCTGGACAAAAATCTTTGAATGGTTATCAGACAGCCTTGGTGTCGCAATCACTCCTAATCCATTAACAGCCGTGTTTGATGGACTCCTGGATGGGCTTAAAGTGGAGAAGGACACACTGATCATAATTGTCTACACCACATTACTAATATGTAGACTTATCTTGCTCAGCTGGAAGAATCCTACCCCACCTGTTATGTAAGTGGGTAACTGATATTTTATACTATTTGAAATTGGAAAAAATCAAATTTTTGCTTAGTGGATCTGTTCAAAATGTTTTTATAAATATGGCAAGATTTAATTAATACAATTTTAGAATATGCAAAAGGGAGAAATGACATTCTTGCCCATGGTCTTGGCTTTCCTCTCTTTCTCTCGGGTGGGGGATAATTTCTGTTTTGTTGGTTTTATCTTTTTTTCATTCAGGGTTTCTTTTTTAACTTTCTGATTTTTTTTCTAGTTTGACTATAAGTCATTTGTTGTAAACGTTTTACTCGATTGTATGCCATTTTATATTTGTCAAATAAAATAAATAAAAAAAGACAGAAAGAAATTTTAGTATTTCACCTGATTACATAAAAAGATACCTCAGGCATGCTAATGCAGTTTTTCATAAGAATGACTACTGAGTATTTTATTGATGTGAGGATAAATACCATTTCTTAATGTAGTCTATGAGTGTGGATGGTTCTGTACTGTTTTACAGAGCAGAGGAGTCAGAAAATGGGTCGTGCAAGGTGGCCTAAATCTTTAATAGATCTTTAATAATAATACAGTTTGTCTTTCTAAGGAGGCATTTTTAAAAGACCTCCCTATAACCTTCTTAACTCTCTTGGTTGACACAATGTTTTTCACTGACTACTTGTCTTAGGACATCAATCCACTTTACACATTTGTTCAGAAAGGTATATCAAAACACACACAGCTTTGTTTCATGATTCAGTTTATAAACCCCCTCACAATCCAACCAATTCAAGACCACAAGTTGATGCAGCAGCATCAGCTAAGGTACCAGTTCAATCAAGTACAACCATGTGTACACCACCACTTACCTAAAATGGGACAATTTATAATCTCACCTTGAATTGATGTCATATAACTCACTATGAATTCATGCCAATTCAATCTGGGAAGAAACTGGACTACCTGGGAAAAAAAAATATGTCTGGACAATGGAATGACATGCAAACTCCACACAGTCTGTGATGCATTTGGGTTTCAAATTTTGAGAGTTGTGAGGAAGTAGCATTAGCCCCTCCACCTCTGCCTCCACTCCACCTCATTTGCAAACAACTCATGTTTTATAATAGGCTACCTTAAATATTAAAAAGTGATACTACCTCACCTACAGTATTGCACACAATGGATTCAACAAGAACTCAGACCCCTTTACTTTCTGTGCATTTTATTATGCTGTATATTTATTTTAAAATAATTACATTTGTTATTTTTTGTAATCAATCTACACTCAATAACCCATAATGACAAAGTGAAAACACATTTTGAGAAATTTATTAAAAATCAAAAACTGATATCTCTCATGTATATATAGGTATTCAGGCCTTTTGTTGTAGCACTTCATATTTTGTTCAGGTCCATCCTGTTTGCTGTACTTATCCTTGAGATGCATTTAAAATTTGATTGGAATCCACCTGTGACAAACTGAATTGATTTAACAAAGGCATACATCTATGTATATAAGGTCCACAATTCACACTGCATATCAGAAGAAAAACCAAGCCGGTAAGTCCAAGAAACTCTCTGTAAACCACCATTATCAAGTTGTGGTGAGGCATAGATCAGGACAAGGGGATAAAACCAGCACAATTACCTCAGTGACTGTGAAGTGGAAGACATTGGGAACCACCAGGACTCTTCCTGTCTGTCCAAACTGAGTAACTGGGCAAAAAGAACCTTCCTAATGGTCGTTCTAACTAAGCTTCAGAAGTCCTGTTCTGAGATGGAAGAACCTGCCATAAAGATGGGCATCTTAGCAGCACTCCATTAATCAGGCGGTTATGGTACAGTGGCTAGACAGAAGCCACTCTTGAACAAAAGGCCTATGACAGCCCGATTGTACTCAGAGAGCATGAAGAAAAGTATTCTCTGGTCCTATGATACAAAAATTCAACTCTATGGGCAGAACTCCAAGTACTTTGTCTGGTGAAGACCAGACACTGATCATCATCTGCCTAATACTATGGCAACAATGAAGCATAGAGGTGGTAGCACCATGCTATGGGGTTGCTTCCCAGCAGTAGGAATGGGGAGAGTGAACAGAATTGAGGAAGGTTTGCATGTAGCCAAATACAGAGAGGTCCTTGAAGACAACCAACTCCAGAGTGCACACAGCCTTAGACTCAGGCAATGGTTCAGCTTTTGCCATGACAATGACCCAAAGCATACAGCCAATACAATACTGGAGTGGCGTCAGGACAAGTCCCTAAGTGCCTAAGCCCAGATCTAAAGATGGCAGTTTATAGATGCTTCCCAGGCTAATGGAGCTTTAGAGGATTTGTCAGGAAGAATGGGAAAAACTGCCCAAATCCAGGTGTGCAAAGCTTGAAGAGATTTAACAGGATCAAGCTGTAATTACTGTCAAAGAGGGAATCTACAAACTACTGAATTAAGGGTCTCCATACAAATATGAATTATAAAGCAAATCTTTCTGAAAATGTTTTTTTTTTGTAATTATGGGTTGTTCGGTATAGATTGGTGGGCAACAATAGCAAATTTGTCCATTTAAAAATTTAATTTACAACATAATAAAGCATGCAGAAAGTGAAGGTGTCTGATAACTTCCTGAATCCATTGTATCTCCCTTTTTCACTTATCTCATATAATAAATATATATTATGTTTGATGTAGGACAGAAACACTGGTGTTATAATATTTATTGTAGTGCTGATTCTACATTTTCAGATAATATACCCATGAATCACCACTCTCATACAGAATATTCACAGTAATATAAAATATGATATACATTGAAACATTATCTAAAAATCAAAGTTACTCTGGACAGTAAAATGTCATTAACATTAAAAGCCCTTAAAGAATATTATTCAAAGAAGACTTTTTTGTTTTTTCAGCATACCTGTTAATAAATTCACCTATAAAATTAAATATTGCTGAAAACCATATAAAACAATATTATTTTTAGAGTGCATAGACTTTTTTATTACAAATCTAAAGGCTATGAGAAGTCATCTTGACACAACTCACCCACATGCAGACTGCAAGCCACCCACAAACTCACACTCATAAAACAGAATGATAAATTAGACCTTTAACAACATTCAGTGTAAAAAGGAACTGTTCCTAGTTAACAATGCTGAAAATTAAATAATGCCATCTGAGAAGCAAAGAAAGTGAATAATAAAGGTCTTTTAACAAAAGACAATAAAGAGGTTTGTCAGAAACAGCTGGAAGTAAGAGCCATAGAGCTGGAAACATGAGGTGATATAAGATACTAGTGAGATAATAAAAAAAATGTTGTTTTTATCATGGATTGCCTAAGAATGTAAATTCACACGAACAACACCTGCACGTGTAATGCATGAGTTTTATGTTGTGAATGTTTGTTCCTGCCTTGCGCCCTGTGCTGACTGGGATTGGCTCCAGCAGACCCCCGTGACCCTGTTTTAGGAAATAGCGGGTTGGACAATAAATGACTGACTGTAAACTATAAATAGATATATAGTAACTGTATTTCTTAAAAAAACATTAATAACATTTTCTATGAGTAACCCAATATGATGACTTCCAAAAAGTCACTTATTTGTACTGATTGCATGGTGTCCGTGTTTCTCATAAAAAATGAGATTATAATATATGAGATAATGAGCACCCATGTACACAAAAACACTCTCACCAGGCCAGTGCAGATTCCGTCTGTATGCTTTAAATCTCCCATGTGTTATGTTACACCCAAGGTTTGTTTCCTGGCTTATGTTTATTTTCCTTTTTTGTGCCGTCTTTGTTTATATTATTGTTAATATTTTTTATATATGTTCAGTGTAATTATGTATTTTGTTAATATTTTTTGTTTATTTATTATTTAGTATCTATGTAGTGTGTTGTGTTTGTGTATTGTTCTTTGTGTTTTGTGGGTTGAACCTCAAACGGCGAAGTGACTCTGACATCACTGATGAAGGGCCACCCCCCGCCTTTATATTCTGAAGATGAGAGAAGGTCTTTCAGTGGTTCATTGATAGTTGGTATGTGCTTTGTTTACTGTGAGTATTGATTTTTCTAGCTTCTTAGATTATTGGTTTTGTTCTTGAATGTTGCCTTTGCTTAACAGACTTGAATGCCTTGGATTGCCTTTATAGGAAAGTCTCTTTGCCTTATTTTGCCCTTTTTTGACACTTTTTGTTATTCTCTGGTTTATATAAATTCAGTGTTCTTCTCAAGCCACTTTTTTATGGTTTTCCTTTAACTTGAGAGGCATTTTGATATATTTTGGGACTGTTATTTGGACTTCAAAAGACTGATCCCTTTTTTGTAACCTGGATAACCCTGAAGTGTGCTTGTGGAGTTGGCAGGTTGGACTGTTAAAGTGAGGTCTATTGCAGGCAGGCTAGGTAAATAGCCATAATAATGCCATGCAAAAGGAACCTTTTTCAGGTGCTAAGTCAGTATTAATATTTACTATCAATTTGAAGTAGAATACAGACTGAAAAAACAAGCAAGGCAGCTGAACTTCTTTCTTTCTTTCTTTCTTTCCAAAGTATCAGCAAGTGCGCAGAGCTTTTACCTTGAATTTAATTTAGCTTGGCACTCATTATCCTGTCCTTCTTTCCATTCACACCGACAAGACTGTCCTTAAGTTATTTATACTTAATATATCCCTACACACAGTTTCTTCCAAATTCTCTTGCCTTATTCCCCTTCCTTTTAGTTTCCTACCCACACAACACACCCACCTTCTTCCTATCCATCAAATCTGCCAGCTCTCTTCCATTCCCAGTCATTGTCCCAACATTCAATGTCCATAGTCTTACCCTTCTCTTTCTCCTTGCTCATATTCTTATTCTTCTGCTTCATCTGGACGATTAATTTTATCCTCACTCACTTCCAACAAGGGTCTGACGAGGCGCCCATGTGTCACCTACAGGGTACATTCTAGTATTTTCTAAAGTCCATTGGATTATTTACATCATTAAAGGTTTTGGCTAATGTTTTAAAACCTTTATGCCTCCCTGACACTACCCATCTCTATTTATCCAGGCTTGACACCATGTTGCTCTCTTGGTGGTTAGACTAATGTAACATAATAATAATAACAGTAATAATAAGTAGAAATAAACTATATTTTGCAGGATCACCTATATTATTTTGGGAATCTGGTTGTTTGTGGTGAACAATAACATGTTAGGTTGCAGGGACAGTATGCTCTATTAGGGGGGGCTGTGGCCTGGTGCCCCTTACCATGAAACAGGCTAGCCCCTCATTTGGCAGTGTTTGTCAGGAATCCAAAAAGTGAGGGTCCCCTCCCTTAAAGTACTCACATTGTGAGTCTTAAAAATGGCTGTGGTAGAAGAGAAACTTGGAATCAGAAAAATAGGAGATAAGAAAAGAAGTAAATCTTGTGTAAGTTAATCAGCCAACCCATGAATGAGTAAGAGGATTAGGCCGAGAAAGGCATTACAACTATTAATTCATTTCTCTTTTATTCCTTATGTGTTTGTCTGTCATTGCCATTCCCTGAAACCATCGTTTACATTAAGAAATGGGCTCTGCCATCATATCTAGGCTTTCTTGGAGTTCTTCTCAGTTCTGAGACCTCTGAAAGCACCCCCATCATGCTGCACAGGTTATTTATATTAGTGCAAAACCTATTAAATACATAGAACAAAGTGGGAATCAGAATATAAATTGATTTTTACTGATGTCTACAGTAGCAAAAAGTTAAAAGGCACTTCTAAGAACATAAATTGTACCATTTCTTTGGTTTTCAGCAATTTTTACTCTTGACTTTGAGTTTGATTTCATATTTGCTTTTGGCGCTCAGTCTCTTTTTACACATATTTACACTCCACCTGACCTTCTGGCTACTGTTTTGGTTTATCTGTCTGCTTCTTTCATTTCCCTGTTTGTTTATTTCTCTACGCCGGAAAACATTAATTACAACTGATTACATTGATACTATAATTCATGAAATTTAAAATCCCAAAGCACATGCAGTATTAAATAAAGGATCAATTAAAGTCAAAATTATGATATTATTGTTTACCTAGGGCGAAAAGAACTCTGAAATTGCACATTGACAACATAATTATACAGTACATATTTTGGTAAAATTAATGTATAATCTGAAACAAATTAAACACACCCATTCATCTAGATGAAATAGAAAATAAGGTAAAGAAGAGAAGTTGGCACACCATTAGATGTTGCATAATAAAGCCAAAAATACAAAACAGGTACTCTGTTATTATACTACAGCATATTCAGTGTGTGGTCTTTGGTGGGCACTTGAGAGCCAATTTAGAAGCAAACATTACAACCAAAGAGCCTAAAGTAAAAACAGAAAAGGAGAATTTATTATTTGCAAAAGTTAAAAAAAAATCATTATAGGGCAAAATACTGTATATGCAAACAAATGGTTAAAAGAACAGCTGAACAAAGGAGCTCCCAGACTACCCCATGGGGTGTTTGGTCCACTTAGTCACTGCTGTATACTTTTTTTCTTGCTGGCCTTCTTCCCCATAGTGCTCTCCTTCTAAACTATGGACTTATTTCCTTCCTTCCTTCCATTACTTTAGCCATTGTCCAACAGCCACATCCCAATCGCAGATTCCCTGTGAAACTTGTCAGAACAGCCTTTAAGCCCAGAGCCACGATTACTTCTGGGTTGCATAGTGTCCACTCAAAGGCCCATTGTTTGCCCTTTGAGGAGCTCCTAATGTTACTGAAAACTCCTTGTGCCATGCCAGTGAGGTATATTTGTGAGTACCAGATTGGTTGTTGCCCCCAATAGCCTTGTAGATGTGACAAATACTGCCCTCCAGTGGTAATGGGGGCACACATATTAATAACATTAGGGTCTTTGATGACCAAAGGCTGTACTGGTCGCACCCCCTGCTGAACATCCAGAAATAATATCAAAAAGAGGAATACATTTTAATAGCCAATAGCTATAATTTATATGATTATAACTTGCAATATATGACCTATATGTTAATGATATGTTAATATATTATAATCATATTTTTATTTGTACATTTTCTCATGAAAACAAGGCAAAAAAAAAAAAAAAACTCAATCCATTTTACTTTCTGTTAATTATAGTTTATACTGAGTGCCCCTTTCTACCTAATAGAAGATCATAATGCCATTCCATTTACAATAGCCACTCCAACCACTTAATGATGAAGCAGACACTCAAATAAGTAACAGTCTTTATAGACATGAAAGCACAATGGGGATCATGGTTCATGGTTTTCATTTAGTTATGTTTACACAAGAAAACATGAAATCAGTTGCATTCAACAACAGACACAATTGAAATAAAATAACAGGTATAGAAATGGCAGTTTAAAAACATACACAGAAATTCTAAAATATTTACATCATTTGAAAAACAGATTCTTCGGTAACTACTTCTGGCAGTCTGATAGTACATTTTTACCTAAACTGATTACATGATACATATGAAAAAATCTGCACTTCTGGAATTTTTTATTATCTCCAATGTTTCCTGTTAAAAAGACTATACACACAGGTGGCACAGTGGTAGTGCTGCTGGCTCGTGGTAAGGAGATCATGGGCTCGCATTCCAAGTCCTTCCTGCATGGGGTGCTTTGAATAGTGAGAAAAGTGCTATATAAATGTAAAGAATTAATATTATTATTAATGGCACTGGGAAGAAAGGAACTTCTGGAGCGATTTGAATGGGATTTTAAAGCAACTATTCTTCCCAATTAACAGAAGTTCAATTCTGTATGTAATGTGTGCCTGTCATCAGCTGAGATGATTTCCAACTATTTCAACATTGCCCTCTGACACACACTTATCAGATCATCTATGCTACCCCCAATAACTTTGGTAATCTGCTTAGTCTGGTCACATACTGTATTATTAGTCTTGCAGAAGCCATACATATAATATATATACTTCTGGAGGCAAACATGAGCGAATATAGCTTAAAACTGGGCGGGAACCATTAGACATCTCACTGAGTGTCACATTTCTAAACCACTCCAACCTCTCATGAAGGTGAAGCTTAAAGTAGGGGTAGGGTCCTCTTAACAGCATTATAGGCCCCCAGGAAAAGCAGTACACTGGCGCCTCTTTCTACACAACCACTCAGCAAGTCACAACATACATAGATTAGCATCTGGCCCCTATGCTCGTGGGGCCCCCAGACAACTGCCCAGCGTGCCCATGTGTTAAGATGGCCCTGAGTTGGGGTGGTGATTTTGAAATGCAAAGATCCTGCAGTGGTCTGACAGACAACAAGCTTTGGTTTACGTTGAACCATCCACAGTTGAAAGGTCTCCAAAACAAACATTATTAGACATATAAATGTGTGTTGTGTGAGCAGAGAGCACATTGCATGTTTTAAAAGTAAACATAACCTGATGCAAGGGATTAAACCCTTCTGAAGCAACAGATTATATATTGGCATTCAATGGCATCAGTAAACGAATGGTAAACATCCAATGCTAGTACGCATAATCTTAGGTTAACTGCACATGACCCCATGTGTCTCTGCAGTGGACAGTGGGATTCAGAAATGGATGAATTGAGGAGCCATTGAGTCACATGTGCTCAAAAGTTAACAGTTCTCCTTTTTGTATAACATATCACTCTGACGTTGCTGCTCTTATAATAGTAAGCGTGTTGAAAACCTTTGTTCGCATCTAAAGAAATTCTAAGTTGGAAATGTACTAAAGAAAATGAATGAAAAACTACATAGGTGAAGTATAAATACTGGAAGCATTTTTTCCTTGAAACACACACCTAAGCAAAATCCATATATGTTTTTTTTTAACTAATTATCTATTCAATGATTTTCAGTAGCAAGCAGCCTAATTGCTCTACTGCTGCTGCTCTATTAGGGCATCCTTCTTTCAGCATTTCTCTTTGTATTTTATAAAATTAAGTATATTCTTTGAGCAACTAGTTATTTTTTTAATGCATTTTAAAAATAATTTTGTAAGTCATGCTGTGCAAAATTGCTTTGACAGAAAATGCTAATTAACTGAACATTTTCCATTTTGCAAGTAAGCAAGATTTACAAATTAACTTGATGTTTTTGAGAAATCCAGTGAATAAACTTTATTTTTTCTGCCTCCATTCATCCATTTTGTATACAGTGTATAATTTGCAATGGGAGAGATGCCTGTGGCAATACTCCTCACCCAGAATGATACCAATAATAACAACTCTATATACAATAAGAATATGCATTTAACTAATATGTTCCTATCTTAAATCCTTATATATAATACACTACCGTAACTGTTTGTTTGTCTGTCCAGGATTTTAAATCACCTATAGTTCACAAACCGTTTCACCTATTGACCTGAAATTTGGTACACATATACTATGTGATGTTTACTATCCACTTTTGGGGTAATGATTGACCTCCAAGGTTATTCCTTTTTTTATTTTATTTTTATTTTATTGTAGAATCAACCAGCAGGGCGGCCACGTGGTGCATGGTCTGAAGGTACTGGAACGAGTAATATATAGACTGGGCGTATGTGTAGGTGATTTTTGTGATGGACAGTCACACTGACCAGTCTAGTACCACAAGCCACTGGGACATGCTGTGTTTTCTTGTAAACCAGTACTGGAAAAACGATGGGTGAATCACAACTTCTGTATATGATTTAGCAGTGTGAAACATTTGACATGGTCCATATTGCACTGTTTCCTTATTTACTGAAGAATGCATTTTACAAATACATATTCTGTAATGGTTTATATTTTAGTGTGAAGTTTGTACCTTTTTGCACATGAGCCTTTATCCACCTTGTTAGTGCAGCTAAACCTCCTTCAAAGAAAGTTCTAGATAATACAAAGCTTTAGCAGTACTCTTCAGAGTGGGCATTGTTTCTGAGATGAGCACTACTATGGAAGTCAGATTTATACATTGTTATTAGTGTGCTACCACACTGAAGTGATACACAGTATTATAACTACAACCTTCATTAAAGTCTTACGGCTACAAATGCTTGCTAGCACATGATAATGCTGAATGCACACAGAAGATGACTTTATAAGATGTAGTGTTACATAACAATCTTAAGTCCATTGAATTTCGGGGGCTGCAACAGGTGCCAGAGCCTATCCTGCCAGTACTGGGTGCAAAGCAGGAAGCAACTCTGGACAGAGCTCAAGTCCTTGGTAGGGTTCACTTACGTGCAGACCCAGACTTACATTTACTCAAGGGCTAGTTAGAATCACCAGTTATCCTAACCTGTAGGCCTGTGGGAGGAAAACTGGAATACGCAGAGGAAAAAAATACCAGGAGAATGCATAAACTCCACATCATGGATGTCTAGGTATGGAATTTGTACTTGCTGTAATCTGGTGGTGCTTTCCTCATCTGTATCACCAAACATCAAATGTTCTTTGTAGCCACCTAAGCGTAAGGCGAAGTCAAGCACGGGTAAAACGTGTGTCAAAAGAAATCTCTCAGTCTAAAAGTTTGTTTTAAAAATATTTAGTGAAAGTTAAAAGCAAATAATCCACACAAGAATAAAAGAAAAAATAGTTACACATGTAGAATAAAAGGCAAAAAAAAGGAAAAATGTATCTTGTCTAAACTAATCTTTTCTTGAGAAACTTTAGGTATTTCTGTACTTAAAAATTCTTTACTTCTTCTTCTTTACTTAAAGATTCTTAACTTCTTATATACTTAAAGATTCATAGCTTCTTCATCTGTACACTTTAAACGTACGGCACAGCACATAAATTAAGTGCTGCTTTCTTACATATTTACTTCACACACTCAAAAGGCCCTTAGGCCGGTTGGCACGGTTTAAAACCTTATGCCTTCCACACCTTACTCATGGCAAGGCTGTCACTAACTGAAGAATAATGTTTACTCAAAGCTGTTAGAAATGGCAAGAATATACCAATACAATTCTACTTACGGGGGTTATAGGAACCTCTCATAGATTATGCATTGTCATCTAGTAAAATATTCATGAATCTTATAGAACTAGGAAAATGGCCCCTACATTCTTAGCAGATAATACAAGCTTGTCTTCTTCATTTTCTTCATAGACGTTCTCCGCTGTGACTGCATGTTTCTCTGCATACAGTTGACATTGTTATACTTGTACTATTGCTCAAAAGAATATGTCATTTTGAAAAATTCAGAATTTTCATTATTTTAAGTTGCTTCATTGGAAACCTTCAAATCTTTCACAGTTTCTGAACAGTGTCAACTTGAAATTTAACATTGTTTCACAGAAATATGCAATACGAATAAAAATGATTTCACAGGTACTGAAGTACTGACATACTTTTAACACTAGGAGTGCGCTCAAACAGTCTGTAATCATATATAATACCAGGAAAGCCTAAAAATATTAGAAGAAGGTAGCATTTTGCCAGAGAGTCAAAGACTCTGAAATTGGGATCCGAGTGTTGCTGTGCAGTGGGCGACACCTCAGCACCACACCAGTTCCAATCCCCAACAGGCCTGACCCCCATTAACTTTCTGCCAGTTTCGACTCTTCCAGGGATAAGTCTCCCGAGGGCTTTCCCTCATCCCCTTTATAATGCAAGCATCCTTCCTGTGGGCAGCTAGAGCTGAGTTACTCCCATGGAGAGCAAAAAGGAGTTTTCCCTGCAAGTTAGAGGACCATGATGTTGAGTGGTTGCTCATGAAGTCCCAAATGAGGCACATTACTTGCATTGTGGGGGAGCATCAGTTATGGCAGTATGGCCATGTGACACGATTCCCTGAGGGTGATCCGACTCACACGATCCTCCAAGTGGCTGGACCAGGCCAAGGGGATGACCACTTAACACATAGCTATGGCAGACAGATGGTCATTTCCGGAGGGTGGGACTGGACCGCATGTCTCCCTGGGGGTTGCCAACTGGAATCCTGAGGTGTTTTGTCGTGTGGTGGGTGCGGCAATGTGCTGAACCAGTGCATACTCCCCAACCTGACCTGCCTTGAGCATTTATTACAAAATAAACCACAAAGGCGAATCATAAAGTGTAGTCATACTGTAACTTATAAACTACTGCTTTGAAAGAACCTTACTGTACACTCCTGTATAATTGCGGGGTCTCTATATCACCTCTGTTCCTCCCACCAGTCAATCTCATGCTAAGCCTTTTCCTCCTGACTCCAGACTTTCAGAAATGGGCTCCAAAATTTTAGGCTGCATCTCCTATTGGGGCTTTCCAAAGTTCAAGACCCCAGGTTCAGTGTTCCAGATCACATAATTCTCCAGAGGATTTGCGTAAACCAGTTGTTAGTCTGCATCCCCAGAAGGCATTGTTCCTGAAAATCCAGAAGGATATGTATGTGCTCAGGTTCTTGATCCAAGTAGGAATGTTTCATTTTAGTCAGGCTCAGAAGAAGAAATTGCAAGCTTAAAAGAACCTGTAAAGAGCAGTGCTCAAAAGCCTGGAAAACCAAAAAACCAAAATACCAAAGCCCAATCATTAACTAAAATTCATAGTAATCTATGTAAGCAAAAAAAAAAAAAAAAAAAAAAAAAAAAAAACTCTAAAGCTCTTTTTTTAAAACACTCACTAGCACCACAATAACTTTGCCTTTATATCCAAAATCTTGGACACTAGGCAGGCTGTGAACACAGCTGTCTTCAGTACTCACAGGAAACTGAAGTCATGTGACTTAACTTCCAGATGTCATGTGTCAGCAATTGAAACACATTTCTATCTGCAACATGGCTACCACAACCCCCACAAAAAACAAAATGGTGGCAAACATCGTAAAAAAAGTGACAAACAAAATAAAAACAAAACATTAAAATAAATGCAAATTAACAAGAAAATCATTGGAATAAAGTAAGCGTAGTAATGTACAAAAACAATAACTACATGATGAAAACTCCCAGAATCATTACACCTCCAAACTTCAGTTCATCAGCTGAATATAATGAACATTTTAGTTTTCTTTATTTGGTTGGGTGTGTTTGTGTCTGGGGGGCATATATAAAGAATAGTTTGGAGCTCCATCAATAGTTGTTCCTTTGCTTCATAAAGTTACCTGGCTCTTTCTGTATGTGTCTGTCGATATTTAATATTTATTTTTCATTAGGCACTTGATGGAGAAAGTAGTAACATTACTGTCTGATGGTTTAACTGCAAAAATTTAGAACTCCACTAATATTAAATTTTTTTGTAATATTTTATTATTCTACATTGGCTTTTTGGATTGACAGTTTTTTTGTCGTTGTTATGAGTCAATATGTTTTATCTAAAATTTTATTCTGGCACATTGTTTTTTCTCATTTTCCAATATTTAGTATGACTGTTATTTTTCATCATTTTCTTGGCGATGTCATCACATTGCAGTCTACTTTATTGTTCTTTTGTTGTTGGCAACAGTGCTTCTTGCCAGTCATGTGATCAACAGACACATTGTAATTCTGTTACTGTTTAAGAGGTCAATATCCAAATTTCTGGATACAAATCATCTAAAACCTCACAAATCTACTTAGTTACTGTATATACGCTAAGGTTTTAAAGGTAGTTAGGAACTTTCTGCAATGTTTTTTGCCATTTTGTGATTTCATAATCAGTTCTCTGTCCTCCCAGTTTTTACTCAGACTGTATTTTTGACCATTTTTTTGTTTTTGTCATTCTGATTTTCATATCCTGACACCAAATCTACATTTGCCAGTTCTCTGGGAGAAGAAACTGCCTGTGCTCACGACAGTTATCATCTGCAGTTTATCACTCTGTGCTAGTTTTTGGATTCTGTTTATATCTTTACTTCTTTTGGATTTTCTTATTTTTCTTTCAGTGTGTATATGTTTAACCCTCTTCTTTGTTTTTCACTGGTCTCTTGTATTAGGAACTTGCTTGCTAAATCATTTGTTTCAGCTACCCTTTAGTTATGCTTTTTTGTATGCTGATCATCAAGATCTGTATTGTAACCAAGGTTAATGTTTTTGGCCACGATTACAGGGCAGGCAGCTATTCTGTGGGCTTTTCCTGCAAGGATACTGAAGCTGCGAGGCTGTGTTGCCCATATGTCTGTGTGCGTTTATAGTCAGAATGCCCCTCACAACCTCATCTGTGTAGTGACAGGATGGGGCTTTTAAGTGCATTTTAGGGATAACTTCTAGAGTCATTGCTAGTCTCTGGCATACCTGAGGCTATTTCTTAAATAAACCCCCAGGTCACCTGTCCATTGTTATTAATTGTTAAAATAGAAAAAAGAAACATGAAGTTTTCAATTCTGGGTGAACTCATCCTTTAATACTGAAAACCTGCAACACTAATATTTTCAGTTAAGGAGAAGGTGGTGAGAACTTGTAAAAATCTGATCTGGTTTTAGTATTGCAAACCTTTCTTAATAACAGAGATACTGACATATTGAATAGAATATGTCCATGTTTGATATCAGAAATATTGAACTGTATGGTTATTCAGGTAGATGGTAATTCTTTTTATTAACCTAAGATTCAGTATTGCTAAAAATTGATCAGTTATTTACAGTGTAATAAAGAGAGAGACACTCATAAAGGTTTGGGGGTTTTAGCCCCATATACTGTAACAAAAATTGGTCAGTCGTTTTCACAAAACTCAAAAGACATTGAAGGGTAGGAAGATGGACAGTTTATAGGGCAGTACCGGAAATTAGAACGTGGGATGCTGGGTAAATAGTGGTGGTGTATGGGAGTGTGACGTCATCGATGGGGAAGCAGAGGGAAGAAAGAAACCCGGAAGTGTTGCAGCTCTTTGAGTCATCCGGGCAGTTTTATGGCAGCGGTGTCTCAGTCTTTCTGAAGAAATAAAGAAAGAGAGGTTAGTACGCTGCCGTTGTCCCCCAGCAGGACTTGTCGCGGTGCAAATCGGGTCCTTAAGCTGCTCCCCAAGCACTCGTGCGTGACACCAGCTTCACATGAAACTGTCTTCCATCTGAAATCATGTACTTCCTGTGTGGGATTTACAACATTATTTTTAACATTGATGAAGTGGTCCCAATCCCCTTTACTCTAAGTTGGACACTACAGGTTAGAGAAAGGATGAATGTGTATGTTTATCATGTGAAAAGTTGTTAAAAGTATGAGACTTAGGAGTATATCTTAATATTTTTGGTGGCCTTATTGATTTATTTGATTTAAACACATTAAACTAATGGAAGAATGACGGAAATAATTTAATCATTTGTGAAACTTATTTAGCAAGTCTCTGCTTCAATTCAGTCATTCTCTTAATACTAGAATCCCAGAAGCCTGTGAAAATATTTGTAATGCTGGGCCACCTTAATTTTACTCGCACCTCTTCATCACTGCATTAATTGTGCACCAATATTGTCTTTGTTTTGCAAATGTGTCAATCGGCTCACAGGCAGGCAGCCTGCTATCCCATCACCCACTGAGGCAGCTGAAGTCAGACACAAAATACTCACAGCTGAAGTCTGTTTATCTGGGAGTGAGGTGTCTTAAATTGTATAGAAAAATACTATATCTTTATTTAAAATACAGATTATAATTCAATTTGTTTGTTTCTAAAAACACCATTTAGCTCATCATGGAATACCTGTACACTAAACATTATTTTATTATTGCATATTATTTGTTTGACACCTTTATCCATGGTGGCATCCAATATTAAAGATATAATTGGTTTATTCCTTTTGTTTTTTCTAGTTGGAGTACAGGCAGCTGAAATGACTTGCTCGTGGTCACACAGTGTCGGTGTCAGGATTTGAACCTACAGCTTCAGGGTTTGAAGTCCAAACTACTATGCCACACTGCCTGCCTATTAAACAAAAAGAAACTTGATGCACATGTAAGTCATGCATCCTTCCACTCAGACTCATGGTAAACTCTAAAAGTTGTCTGTGGATTAACACTAGAATATATATAATTATCCTATTATTATACTAAGCGTAATTTCTTTATCATCAGATATTGATGGCACAGCATTAAAACAATGTCCACAACATAGCTTTTAGGAAAACATCAAATTCCGATTGAGATTTGATGTTTGATGGTGGCTAAATGCTCTTAACCGCTGGCAAATCCTGCATTTACAATGTTTAATTAATCACCAAAACTTTCATATGTGTTATTACACTGGGGAAGGCAATATTCCTTAGTATGTGAAAAATGTATATTCATTTGTGCCTAGTTGTTCCAGAAATAGAAGAAAAAGAAAATACTTTGATGCCTAATAATTGGAAAAATTTGAAAGTACTTTAGGTCAGATATCACAGAGTGACTCACATCCTCATGATTTGTACCAAAATATAAACAATAAACAAAAAAATGCTTACTAAGCCAAAAACACTTCAGATGCTTCAACAAGCTTAATTATAATACATGTTTGCTTAGTACTTTTTGTTCAAAAATTATAAATGTTGTTGGCTGGAAACAAGGCTGTTTCCACTATTAAAACAAACAACTTCTAACAGTATATTTCTTATTTATTAGCTACAGTTGGGAAAAAATACATACAAGTAACATTCCTGATTTATCAACAAATAAATTTCCATTAATTGTTCCCTAAACCTATATTTTTACTTAAGAACGTTAGTGTGTCATACGTTATTATGGATGAGTCCAAGGTATGTAGTAAACCTTGCTGGAACTAAACTGGAATTCAAAGCACAATTGCATACATCCATATTCACATCACTGCTATCAACCTAAGAGCACATCTTGGGACCGTGGGACAAAAACAAATTCCCTGAAGGAACAAGATAAAGGTATATACATTTGACACAATGTATAAACTCACATTCTTGTAATCCAAAGATTGACTTTACCTTATACTATTTAATTATACTATCCCTGAATTTATCCCTTAGCATTGATGGTTGGATGATACAGAAAGCACTAGAGAAATAAAAAAAAAACATAACCTTCACTGTGCCAACAGCATTTTCTAGATGCAAACAGGCCTTTTGGTGCAGATAGATAATTGCATCTTCCCCTAGGGTCTTTGTCCAATAGGCAAATTACAGTGGGTCCAGAAGTTCTTTCACAAGAGAAATCATATAGTCCATGGCCAGCCTTTCAAAGGTCTTCACGATCTGGTACGCAAGTACCCCTAATCTGTTCTCATTAGGTAAAGAGATGCAACAGAAAGCTTCTCTATGATACATTCTGTGTGGTCAACACTGAACCAGGTTTGGAGGAGATTTGCAAAATCTTGCACCTGAATCTTTATAAAAGCAATTAAGATCAATCTACCAGATTTGGAATATGCACCCTTTGGAGAAGGAGCTCCTACCAGCCTAAAGATAAATTTGCTGCTTCAAAAACTCATAATCATCAGGCCTATTCAGAGGAATATACTTCATGGCTTGCTATGCATTGACAGATAAAAGAGGAGCCAAGACGGCAGCTCATTCTCTTCTGTCCCAGTAAATCAACATAGACACACGCTCAAATGAAAAAAAGCAGCATTCGGAATCATCTGAAGGTTCCATCTTTTGTAGTATTACCTGGCACGAACAGGAACAAGAGCCCTATTCTCTGGGTTAGGAGGATGGGGGTGTGTGGTAATGTGCGGCCCCGCTCATTACCAAATTTAAGTTGAAGAAGCCTTGAAATTGAAGCAGTGGCATTTATATGGTTATAAGAAAGGTCGCTTACCGTTTGTGTGTTGAGGGCGCTGTCGAGGGAACGCGGGGCTGTCTAGCAGGTGAGAGCTGTGAGGCGCTGTGTGTCTGGACACACGTGGAGTCGGTATAATGGCCAGTACGGGCTCCTCCGCATGTGTTCATTTTTACATGCCGGTGTCCTTGCAGCCTGCCCAGTGCAGGCGGTTTAAAGTGTGGTGCGCCTAAAGGAGAAAGCCAGCATTTGTTTCGGTCTCAGATGGGGAATCCAATAACGTTAAAGAAATGATTTTACTTACTGGTGAGTCGGCAATGGGTGTGCATGAGCTCAGCATAGCCATTGGCCGTCCAGGAGGGTTTATGCGTGCGCGACCCACAGGGGTTCTGTTTTAAATACATAGTTGCCCAGGGCGTGTTGCAGCGCGTGGCGTGAACGTGCTAGCGTCTACCTGGATAGGTGCATGAGGTAGACATATTGGCAGATTGGCTGGACAATCTTGCCGGTTATATTTAAGGAGTCACCGGCCAACAGGGGTCGTCAGTGGACCTAAAGGCGAGGTATGAGTAAGCACTGCTGAGCTATTTGGAGGAGTAGTTGTGATTTTGGCGGCTTTTGTATATATTCTTTTGTATATAGAGTGCTATATCTCTTAGTGATCATTTTTGGTGGAGGTATATATACTTATTTGTTACTGGGATAGTTTTTGATTTTGGGTTTGGTGCAATTGTTTTTGTTTTTGTATATACACACACTTGTTTTTGTGCATTTTTCTGTTCTGCACAATCATATGATTGTGATGCCTTAAGCGCGATTGTACAGCACTTACATGGTTAAATTTTAAGTTGCTTGAATGTGTGTTTCTTTAGTATTTGATTGGTTTTTCAAAGTGTGTTTTCCCCGAGACTGAGCCAGCCCCAGAGAAAGAAAGTGCATAGTGATTGGGTCTCAATATGAGCGTGCACATATCCATATTTTATTATCCTTATTTTATAAATAAAATTGTATTTTTTGGTTTATTACTGCAACTGTGTTTGGGTTATTTGTTGAAAATAAGTTTATTGCCCTAGAGAAAGTGAAATTATTTAATGTAGAGTTTTGCTGATATATGAATTCCATTCATAAATTTTATGGATCTCTTTATATTTCTGGTGTCCCTGTTAGAAGGTAAAAAAGAAACCTCTCACATCTCCTATACTGGTCATGAGATGAAGTACAAATCAAAATGTAAACTGACAGCAATCAGAATGACAGGAAAGCCAACCAATGGCTGTGACCATAATAAAATCAAAACACAAAATGGTATTGTGAGAATAACAAAAAAAAAAGTATACAAGCTGTAATAAACATACACAAACTCACAGATGAAACTACTGTATATACTCATATATAAATAGGGTCTTGAAACACGAAAAATCAATCATAAAATCAGACCCTGACTTATACACCCTTTTAAAAATACGACACTTAAATTCTTTTTTTTTACATCTTCTTGCCTCCTCCAATCTCGCACCAGTTTCTCAGACACATCGAATTTTGTTGCAGCAGTGCAGTTACCAATTTCTTTCACCACTTCAACGACTTTTAATTGAAAACCAGCTTTATATTTTCTTCTGATCGAATGCTCCATCGTAGATAAGAGACGCTCTTACGATAAAGGTGTATGAGGGTGTGAGACACAAAAAACACAAAACAGTGCAAACGCCACTTCAGAATAGTTTGGGTATTACTGTGTGGTCACGTAGGCACAATACATAAAAAAAAGGCAGTGTGCTCCGTGGTTACTCTCTCAGAATGGGTGTAAGCATATCATAATCTCTGACAAATAGCGTGAGTTTTCCACATTCTACTTATATGACCGACATTATAAAATTCCTAAAATTTTATGGTAAAATCAAGCCCCAACCCTTCAGCGGGAGAATACCGCAAGTATATACGGTAATTGATTTGTTGAAATAATAAACTCAGATTTACACTGTTAAATGGATCAGAATCACAAGAAACTGATGATCAAATTTATTTCCAAAGTCTTTGGACTGAGTAAAATTAATTCTTTAAAATAAACGATAATGATGAAATCCAAAATATGCCATTTTTACAGTGTAAAGTATTAAATGGGGACTCCTTTATTGAAAGAATGAAAAACAGTGTAGTAAAGCTTTAAAATCAAATTATCCAAAAGACAACATGAATGATTTATTCCAACAGAAAAACAGATAAAGAAAGAGGAAATCATGATATAAGTTTAGATTAAATAAAGCAGAATGTGAAAGGAGGAAAAGTAATTGATAAAATATTCACTTAAAACTAGGAATGACAGTACAAAAGAAATTACTTTTTGTTGCTTGAGTTTTTAGGGAGATGTGTTTCTGGAGAAAGTTAATTTAGGAATATATGCAG
>JANRMT010062842.1:12199253-12259959 GCA_026402145.1 Polypterus bichir lapradei | reverse complement strand
GAATGGAGTGAATAAACTGTGCGGGCCCTGCAGTATCGTACTTTGCCTTCAGTGTGCCATTACACTGCAGCTCAATCACCTCCATCTGAATCTGCACAGGTGCAGTTTCCACATTGACAGCAAATGGGTTGCGAAACAACTCAAAATTCTTTTTTTGTTCACCAAAGTCACCAAAGCGCCGTGCGAACTCAGTGCGCTCAGTTTATCAGCAAAGTGCGTATTTGGGAACACCGTTGTGCCGACTTGGTTCAACATTACTTGGCAACAGGGAAAGTGGGGCAAGTTGCACTGGTGCATTTGTGTCTCCCATAAAAGCAGCTTCACTTGAAATCACTTTGTGATTGTGCACGGGTAAAAACGTCTGCTGAAGTGTCAGATTCTTCTTTAACTCTTCTGCTTTCTGTATCTTCTGCATTGCATTCAGGTCTTTCAGGTTATCCTGATGTTTTGTCTCATAGTGCCGTCTTAGATTAAATTCTGTAATTACAGCCACATTAGCTCCACAAATGAGACACACGGGTTTACTGGCAATGTCAGTAAACATATACTCAGCCTCCCATCGGTTTTTAAAGGCTCTATTTTCAGAATCAACTTTTCTCTTCAGAAATCGTGTGGGCTAGCTTCACAATAACTTGCAGCATCATAAGCTAGACTTGATTAACGCGGTAAGTGTTCGGCAAGGCAGCTGAAGCCCTGCATTATGGGATCTGTAGTTTATTGTGTTACCAGCGCTTCATATACCCAGGCCATTAATAACAATAATACAGTATATAAAATGATCTCCGGATATAATTACACGCCGGGCCGGATGTGGCCCGCGGCCCTTGAGTTTAACACATATGGACTAAATAGAACTTGAAAAGATATATTTTTTCGAATGTGATCGCGCAATTCAGATCAAGTTGACGCGCACTACAGTACATCGAGCCCGCGTGCTATTGTGGTTTTGCCTGCATGCCTCAATAAGTCACCCTCCCCTCGCTCTTACTTTTTTACTGTTCATCTAATGAATACACTGAGTATGGCTTTACCAAAACAATCATTGATGGCGAATAAAGTATCCATTAATCGAGTATGTAGATCGGTGTATATATATACATATATATATACCCGCGTATCGCAGCGGAGAAGTAGTGTGTTAAAGAAGTTATGAAAAAGAAAAGGGAACATTTTAAAAATAACGTAACATGACTGCCAATATACAGTAATTGTTTTGTGAGTGTTATTGAGTGTTGCTGTCATCAAGGATTTGATTATCATTATTTCTTTCAATCAGGTTCGTATTTGTAGGATGTGTTGTGTTCAAGTTACATTCTGTGTTTGTCAATCGTTGTAAAGATAACAGGTTTCATTCATCGATTCGTTTCTTACTGCATCAATAAACAGCTCGTCTTCTTCTTTATCTGAGACCTGACACACTGCATGCATGGGTTTTTTTTTACACTGTCTTCCTTTAGCGGGACATTGACTTTTTCCACCGTGTGCTTTGTTTCCGCAGTAGCTGCACTTATGAATATGCTTGTATGTATCAGACGCTTCATATTTTTTTGCTGCCTTTTCAATTGTGTAATTCAGTTTTTGTTCAGCGCTCTTTGGAACTGTTGCTTTTTGTCTGTGCACTGCGTCAGTTCACGTGAGCCGCTTGGTGTACATGCATCGAAGTTTCCCAGCTGTGCTGGTGCCATGTCGTGCTATGTCCACGGCTGTATTTAATGTTACCTAAGTCCCGGCACTTAAAACTTTCTCTCGCAGTTTCGCTGAGTTTGTGCCAAACACCACCCTGACCATCTCATCTTCCTCTGCATAAGCACAGTCCTTCACCCGTGAATATTTAGCGACAGTGTTTCTATTGGATTGCCGCTGACGGACGGCCTTATATGGGCAGGCACTAAATTACAAACGCCAGCGGCAGCCTGTCTATGAACTTAATTTAAAGTTTAGGTTTACACCGTGCTTTGTTTCCGTACTAGCAGCACTCATGAATATGGTTGTATATGTCACTCGCTCGCTTCTTATTGTTTCGCTGCCTTCTCAATTATATAATGCATGTTTTCTTCAGCGCTTTTTGGAGCTCTTCCTGGTTTTCTACGTACTGCGTGATTACGTGGGAGGCGTGATGATGTCACACGATACTCCGCCCCCACGGCTTTCGAGCTCATCTCCATTACAGTAAATGGAGAAAAACAGCTTCCAGTTATGACCATTACGCGTAGAATTTTGAAATGAAACCTGCCTAACTTTTGTAAGGAAGCTGTAAGGAATGAACCTGCCAAATTTCAGCCTTCCACCCACACGGGAAGTTGGAGAATTAGTGAGTGAGTGAGTGAGTCAGTGAGGGCTTTGCCTTTTATTAGTATAGATATATATATATAAAATCCTAAGCCTAAAAGGGCAACGATTTAGTGCAACGATTTTATGTGATGTTTTTTGTCACGCTTTAAATCTGGCTTATTTTAAAACCTACCTATATATGTTTGGTATTATTCTTTTCAGAATTTATCGAACTTTAATGTGATGTTGTTAGATTTTCAGATTCTTATTCCGTTTTCAAATTATAAACTAAAAAATATCAAGAACTCACGTCCTGTGTGATGAGAATTTGTGTCAAGAGATTTAATCACGCCTGGGATCGGAAATAAAAGACAAAGAGTAGGACAGCTGCTGTACAGGCTTTTAAATGTTTGAAGCGCCACGCGAGATGCAGATCACGCGGCACAGCAGCAGCAGCAGCAGCAGCAGCAGCAAAAGAGCAAAGAGGAGGTTAAAAAAAAAACTGTATTTGTTTCCCATTGTATCAACATTTAAGAGGGGGTTTCAGAGGAGGGACCGCGTCTTCTTGGGGATACGAGCAGCAGAGACAAGAAGTGGCTGGCACATAGCGCAGGCTGGGGGGGTTGGCGAGCGAAGCGAGCAGAGGGTAAGCTCCCTAGTACTCTATAAAGCCAGTGGTCTAACAAAGGATTGTCAGCATTCCTGTGATTGCAATGCAGATAAGTATGGGGTGCTCCAAAGATATATTTAAATCCATTTTTATACTTATATATTGCTGAAGTCTGAAGAAACTTTTCAAGATACTGTTTTTCCTTACCAAATTTAATACATTGTGACTCCTTTTATAACTTTACATTAGTTGTCTGCCTAATTTAGTAATCCTGGATTTTTTGTATGTTTAACTATTTTGGCAGCTTATGATTTTTGGTTATTTTTGAATTTTGCCCTCTTTAGTGTTTTTTATACCCTTGTCTGAATGTTGTATCTGCTGTCTTGTGTTATGACTGCTGCCTCTTTTTGACCTGTCTCTTGAATTATGGACTTTTAGTACCATATCCTTCAATTTTACCTGTTTGCCATCTCTTCTTTTTTTCATGCTTATCCTGTCCTGCACAAACTGTCTGCTAAGTTTGATGGAAGACAACCTTGCTTGCTATCTTCACCAGGTGGCTTTTGCACCTGAAAGGTTGCAGACACAAGGTTGAGCTGCAGGTGCAATCAACTCTGCAGGAATAGTCAGACAGGCTGCTTTTGGTAAAATGATAGAGTATAAAATGTTGATCGAATCTGCTTTCATCCTTGTTGCTGTTTTAACTCTCCAAGGGGTAAGGAGAACAACAGTCTATATAATAATTAGAGTAAAATCTGTTTTGTTTGCTCTATAAAAAAATGATGTTGTATTTTAAAGTAGAAACTTCTGTGCTTCCTGCTGTTGCACAGAGAAAATATGCATCGAGTTGTCGAAAGGTTCTGTAATGTCAGTATTGCTTTTTAAAGTAAGTATTAAGTTTTGTGGAAATTCTCTTAATGACAATGTAAAAATGTAAATCTTTTAAAGTATCTGACCCTGCTCTTGTACAATTTTTGGACATATGGATTGTTAAGTGAAGGATGTTATAAATGATTGTGCATACAACATGAAAAGATTGAAATCACAAATGTTGCTCCATTACATCTATTCCCCTCAGCATGAATAAAAGCTTAAAATTAATATTGAAAGGGCATTATAAAACTCACCAAGGACTGCTGCTTTGCATCTATACACATTGACTATTTCAGTAAATGTCCAGAAGTATCATTAAGGAAAGCAATCCACTAGAAATTGTAACTGACAATGGGTTACAGTTTGTTTCTTTCTGATTCTGAGGCCTTTATTTCAGATAGGAACAATCAATCATTGCTTCAGTTCTGTACTTACTATCCACTAACAGGATTAAACATTTCACTAGAGTATTAAAAGTGCTTGGAGATTGAAAATATTAAAAGAAAGCCTTGGAAATCCTTTCTGGCTATACATCTACATTGAGTGTTTTGTTTCTAATTTTTAAAAGTAGAAGGTCTGTGTAATGTTTACAGACTGTTTTCTTCCAACTCCAGGGACAGGGATTCATCTGGATTCAATTTCTGAACTAGTCACATAATATGTAGTTTTTATGTTTTTCCAATGCCTGCATGGGTGCTTTCTGGGTATTTTTCATATTAACATCCCAAGCACATGGGGCCTCATGCATAACAGCGTCCGTAGAATTCACACTAAAACATGGCGTAAGGACAAAAGCAGAAATGTGCATATGCACAAAAAAATCCAGATGCTGTGGACGCTAGAGGCGCTGTTGCCCCATTAAACCCACCAGACAGACATCTAGGACACACGTTTAAAAGCACCAAAAATAATTTCTTTAATATTCTTAAATAAAGTGCACAAAGCACCGCACACTCCACAATTCTTCCAATCAATAATCAATAATCACAATAAACACAATCCTCCACTCCCAGCAGCTCCGTTACACACCCTCCCAACTCCGGCTCTCTTTGCTGGGTCTTGACCAGTCCTTCAAATAGTCCATGACCCGGAAGCACTCCATCTCTGGGTCAAACGCAACATCATTTTTCCTCAGGTAGCCTAGAAGTACTGCGGGCTTCCGTCCTCATGCCTCCGAAGTACTTCTGGGTCGTAATGACAGTAAGAGTCCCCAGGTTCCTTGTAAGCTCCCCCTGGCAGCACTGAACAAGGCTGAAGAAACTGACTCTATGTCCTATGCTGCCCTGAGGGAATCCGGGGAACCATTTACGTCCAGGGGAGCTGCCATCTAGCGTCCCGGGAGATGCAATGCCCTGAAAAGGCTGCTCTTCATCCTTCTTTCTGTTGAGGGACATCCCGGCCAGACTGAAACGCCAGCCATCCATCACAATGCATAAATCTGTGCATTCTCCAACTTCCAGGTTCTTCCGCTACATAAATCCTGGTCAGCATGAAAAGTAACGCACGTGCCTACTGTCCCGCTCTGTCTCCTCCCAGAATTACGCCTCTTTGAATATGCAAATCAATATAAATAGCCCTTATGTTCAGCGTTCTGTAAAAAGACAATGGCAAAAGCACGGGGGCAAAGAGAAGAATTTCAGTGAATACCAAGTGGAGGCAAAGAAAAACATACTGTTTGTTGGTTTAAACAGTGGTATAAACAACAAAAGGAAGTTAATCGAGTGACATAGAGTGTTGGAGAAACTCGAAAGCTCAAGTTCACAAAGTCGCACAGTGCCCGAAATAAAAAAGTAGTTGTTAGATATGAAAGTTGCTGTGAAAAGGCAAGTCGTAGCCCACCATCTGAGTTTCATATGAAAGATTATTAGGGTACAGAGAAAATAAAAAAAATAGGGACACAGAGAGAAAAAAGCTCGAAATGTCAACTTTAATCTCTAAATTTCCACTTTAATCACATAGGTTATTTTTTCATTAAAGCAGAACATCCTAAATTTCATCTTTAAATCGTTTAATTTATTAGTTTCTCAGATACCATCGTAACTAAGGTAGCATGTTAAATGCTTTGCTTTGTATGTGTTCTTCTATGTGCTCTATGTGGTGAATCACTACGTGCTTCTTAAACGGGCTTTCTCTTCCGCCAACAGGACACAGAATCCATTACATTCATGATACAGCTCTCTACATAAATTAAATACTGAGATGTATACTTGATATCATTTTCGTGATGATAGGAATTAAAGCATGTTATTAAACATGGGAAAACGGTGGCGCAGTGATAGTGATGAGCTGGCGCTTTTCCAGAGACTGCCTCACACAAGATGCTTACTGCGCTATGCGCGACTTTTGATGAAATAATTTATTGCAGCAGTACTGTCTCTTTCAAACGTACTAACCCCCAATTCCTGTCCTTCCTTTTCTTTCTCCAAGTACCCAATCGCCACACAATCAGCTCTGTAATAGATGTTAAGCCATCTGTAAGCTTAGAACGCCGATTCTTCAGAATTTTTAAGGAACATTGAAATATCTTTGTAGTACATATTTAATTATTCCATCCATCTATCCTTTCAGTATCACGCCAGGCCCAGCAAGAATACAGCATGAGGCAGTAACAATCCCTGAACGGGACGCCAGCTCTTTGCTAGCGCTGCGACACCGTGTCCTCACATGTTTAATTATTAACAATGTAGATTATTTAAATGATGTTAACATTTTATCTGTATAATGTAATAAACATATTTTGCTGCATTTCATCTTAAAATGATATCGTCATCATATGTAAATACGTGATAAAGTGGCTCAGGTTGTGCAATATTATAACTGTATCGTAAGTTTACAGTGAGGTAATTGTACTTATAAGTACAAACAGTTCTACAAGGAGCACTTGATGGACTGATTGATTGCGTTTATAGTTCTTGGGATTACACTGTTTCTGAACCGTGATGTCCCTACAGGAAAGGCTCCGAAGCATTTGCCGTTTGAGAGTAGTTCAATAGAACAGCGTGTGCTTGAGGCTGTATACTGATCAGCTGCTGTAGGAATGTGATTCCACACTCAGATACAGTGGGATAAATAGTCTGAGTGGTGCATTGAGAGGAACAACGCTAAAGTAGCTATGGTATTTGGAATAGTTTGGTTTATTCCGTGGACCATTATATTGTAACAGGCTAATACAATCAGATGCCTTAAACTAATAAACAGTATGAGGTTAATTTCAGTGTATTTATAAAGCCGCATCAGGGATGTGCATCTAAAAAAGAAAGGAAAACCATACTTGCACAAAAGCACTGCTTTGACACTGGGTGCCACCAGTTTGCAAAACCGAGCGGAGCAGTCAAGCATTTAGGTCAATACATCCAGGCCGCTAGATGGAGTCCTCCCTGCAGCATGGAGGTGCCCCGGATTCCCACAGGGCATCATGGGAGATGGAGTGCGACTTTACAGCCCTGCTGGGTGCTGTGGGTGCCATCAGAGGATGCTGCAGGGAGACACAACAGGATTTTTATTTTCGCTATAGCCCAGAAGTATTCCCAAATCACAAGGATGAAAGAACTGAAGTACTTCCGGGCAGAAGAAAAATATGAGTCTTCAACTGACCCAGAAGTGCTAGTGAATCACATGGCCTGGTGGACAGAAGCACTTCCGGGTCAAGGACTATATAAAGGATTGTGGGAAACCCAGCAAGCTGAGCCAGAGTTGGGAGGAAGTGTGATGGAGCTGCTGGCTGGAGAGGAGGATTTATTGTGTTATTGATTTGTATATTGTTCATGGTGGTGGAGGTTCTTTGGGGCACTTTATTAAGAAGAAAAGAAATGAAAATATTTCTAGTGCTTTTTACGTGGTGTCTGGACATGTTGTCTGTGAGGTTTGAGGAGCGACAGCACCCTCTACTGTCACAATGCCTTTACGCCAAGTTTAGGTTTTGTACATCGCGATTTAAGCGTGGAAACGGGAGTATGCAACATTTTTGTGCGTACATACCGTTTATACATGAGGCCCCTAGAGAGTAGGGTAACTAGAGAGAAAAGCTTGAGTATGTATGTGATTGTGCCTCCAATCCAATATCATTTTCTTGCATATACAAACATGCCAGGTTCTTCTCCCCTAGACCCAGAAACAGCAGGTTCCAAAAAAGGGTGGACTATTGCCTATCCTGGTTTGGTCCCTGCTATGCGCCCATAGTCTAGGAGGGGAAGAGCATAAGGAGAACATCAATAAACAAAGAAAAACAAAAGAAAGCTTCTCTGAGCTTGACTATGCAGTGTCTCCCTCTGTCGCTTGACCATGGCCTCTTCCATCTGTCAGTTAAGCCATCAGTTCAAGCTCTCGTCTCAACTCCAAATTCAGATGTCTCTAACAACCATACTTCTGCAATATAGAAATCCACCATCTAACCAATTTACAGAAATGTTGAAAAATGTCTTTTACTTCAGCAACAAAAAAAAAACTCACTGACTGACTGACTTTTATTTGATTTGGTTTCATGAAAAGTTTCAGAACAGATCTGCAAACAACAGTGTTGCCTTCCACTGGTTAACTGATTTGTAGTAGTGCCATCATACATTATTTCACAGATAATTGCTATTCTTGTTATAAATCTTTTTTTCTCAAATCATAAGGCTTTTTATTCATGACTACAACATAAAAAATGATGTTGCACATTTAAATTCTTTTGCAGGAACAGATAGCACATTTTTCATTATGTTTTATTATTATTTCTGTTTGTCAGATCCATACAGCTTTATTTCAGAGCATCTACTTTCTAGATTTGCAGTCTCCAGCAACAGATGCCACTTAAATTTGGCTGGCTTCAGGCACCCATCCATAAAGACTGCAACACAATGAAGCTGGTCTTCTCCATTAATTTTAACAAAAGCAAACACAAACTATAGATATCCATTTTATTTCCTCAAAAATACATTTTCCTTGTATGAGGGTATTTTATTCTGAGGCTTGTGTTTTACAGTGCATATCATTTTTCCACTTCAAATTTCAATCAATTTTTATGATTGTGTACATAATATCAACTTCAATATTTTGATGGCAGAAAGGCACAGTGGTGCAGTGGCCAAGGCTGCTGTTTTAAAGATCCAATACACTTGTTCATATCCTGAATCTGGTTATTGTCTGTTAGGAGCTCACACATTTTTCACGTATTTGTATGTTTTACCTCATATCTCCAGAGATGTGCTGCTTAGGTTAATTGTTCATTCACAACTGGACGAGAATGTGAGTTGTACTCTGTGATGGACAAACAAACACTAGGGGATCAGCAGATTCATTAACGTGGAGAACACGCAACACCAAAAATCAGAATATATGCTCTGATAAGAGCGGTACTCACAGAACATTAAATAATAACAGCAAAGAATGGGTGCATGGCTACATACATAATATGGAGTCAACTTCATCCTAAAAGCTTAAACCAGTCTTGTCTGCTTCCTAAAACTAAACAAGAACAGTCTGTACAGGCTGACCTCACAAGCAGAGAAAAATCTA
Organism: Polypterus bichir lapradei; assembly: GCA_026402145.1. NCBI lineage: Eukaryota > Metazoa > Chordata > Cladistia > Polypteriformes > Polypteridae > Polypterus > Polypterus bichir. The sequence goes on along the minus strand of JANRMT010062842.1, from coordinate 12,250,709 downwards.
AAAATGAAAACTATCCCAAAATTCCTCTCTCTTTTGACATAACTGTTAGGCCTATTCCCTTCTATCAGCAGGTAACATACGATTACTTTTAATCTTATACTGTATAATATATAACACCTGAAATAACAGATTACTCCACAGCCCAATGTCCAGGACATTCCACACCTTGTGCCCTGTGACTCCAAGCTCCCTGCAATAGTGGAGGCTGAGCGGTCTTTTGGTCTTGGAACCCCTGCAGATTCTGTTTTTTTTTTTCTCCAGCCTAATTGGAGTTTTTTTTTTTGTTTGTTTTTTCTGTCTTCCTAGCCATCCGACCATACCATTTTCTTTGTGACGTACTGTATAATATTACTGCCTAATCTTGTTTTTTTATGTTTTATATTAACTTCCTTTTTATTTCATTTTGTAAAGCACTTTGAGCTACATTGTTTGTATGAAAATGTACTATATAAATAAATGTTGTTGTTGCAACCCTCAATTGGAATAAGTGTGTCAGTAAATATTGTGTTATATTATTTTGGAAGCACATTAAGATAATATTTTATGTTACACTGAAAGGTTCTGAATATTACATACATAGCTTACATTAAAGAAATAATTGTATAAAGCATACAGACACATGTATGGAGGGACATAAGCAAAGAAAAATATTTCTCAGGTGCAAAAGAAAGTTTTGCGTGCTCACATGAAAGTCTAAGAAGAACAGGTCTACTGTAAATATACAGAGTCCCTAAAGATACGAACATCTCAACTATATAGAGCCCCTAAAGATGAACTTTCCAAAGTTAAGTTCATGTGGAAAGTCTGTCCTTGCTGCAGCCTGCAGAATGGGGAGGAGATGGATGTTTGGGGAGGAGCTGAGTGTTGGTGGTGCCCCATCACAAATCACGTCTAACACTGCATTATGCAAAGGAGGTACTCCTTTTGTAATTTATAATGCTGCTAAATAATCACTTTATTATAACATTTATCATTTCACATCCTTTCCTTCCTTTATATGGCCATTCAATCATATGCAGCTTCACCAATTTAGATACTTATTTTAGATTGCTGTCACTTTTAATTTAATACATGTTTGTCATGGTGAGTCTTAATCTATTTGAAATATATAGTCAGCCACAAAAATGCAAAATAAATTTATTATTTTTCATATGTTATGACTCCTATGGAACCCCAAATGAAATGAAGTTTCAGACAGGAAGAAAAAAAAATCATCTGAATGGATTATTAATTAGTTCAAACAGATTATTTTTATTCCTTCTTGACACCTACTGGATTCCATACAAAACATTTAAACTGAGTTTAATTGTGTTTTTTTACCACTTAAAGTAATAGAACAGTGGTTCAAATCAATCAATTATCAAATGTTCACTGATTCTGTCAGTCTTATCTATATTAATATAAAATCCAACGTCTGTCTGTCTGTGTATGTATGTCTGTCCGCTTTTCACTACTTAACGGATTTAGGTCGGGTTTATTTATATAATTTGCTTGAACATTCTGGTTGATTTTGCGATTTCTTTTATCGTGCTAAGTATCATAGTTCGCTTGTGGTAGCAATTTATTCATGCAAATCCGAGAGAGGCTGTGGACCGAGGGGGGCAGGGCTCTCCTCACTCATGCACCAGCCTCCGTTCGAGTCGCTCTACCTCTCACCACATGTTGGAGTGTACCTTGCCTCTGCTTAGCTAGTGATACCTGTTTGTTCAGCAGACATTATTACCTAGAGATAGTTAAGGAGTAACATTTGACATTTTTGAGAGAGAGAGAGTTCAGAGCTACATGTGTTTTACGGGATAAGCTACTCATTGGCAGAGCTATCACGGCCATGTGATATTCTCCCCATGCAGGGGACACTCTTCCCATCAGAGCTGAGCACGATTAGAAACATTGCCAATTTTTGACGTTGGAGCGTACCTACCTTCCGTTTGGCCAGAATTTAATTTTTTTTTAATTTTTTATTGATTTTTAAAGTTTGTCCTGTTTCACTACTATGTCAGTGGAGCTGGGGGATGGCAGCTAGTTTGATATATTTTTGTCCTCCTCCTGGCTCTTTCCAAATGTTCCTCAATAATGAGGAACCCAACACTTACTGCTTTATTAGTATAAGAAATTATGAATCTTTTCTGCCACAAGAAATTAATATTTCTGTTTGAATATAAGGGTGATCAAATTATGTTAGCAAAAATATAAAGCATATCCTTAAAAAATAATCATAATTACAACTGTATCACTAGTCCCTTATAGACTATCAGGATACAAATTAATTTTAATAAAGTAAGAAACTTTGGCCAAATATACTGTATGTACACTTAAAGATTATTAGAAATAGCTTACTACTGTAAGTAGCCAACATCAGGCACATTACAAATTTACAGCTGTTTAGGTTGAAGCATATTGGATGCATGTGATCATATGCAAAGATGAAATGATTTTTAAATTGATATAAACAATGTATGAACCTTAGGTTTGTATACTCTTTGTTAGCAAAATAACCAGTGGTATAAGCAGAACCATGCTATACACTTAATTATTCAGGGCTGCCTTTCAGACTTTAACACCGTTACCTGGTTTGATAAAGGAAACACACATTATGTAAACACACGTTATGCAGTGCCGACAGATTGCACAAATATGATTTATCATGTTAAACAACAGCAGCCTAGTGTTTTCTAGAGTGAAAATATAGTTGTTATGTAAGTTGACAAAACTGTAGTAGTAGTTTAAAAATTTTCAGATAACTCCATTGTTTTCTTTCTCAATGCAACAGCTTTATGATTGATTATTTAGCCTACAGTAGCCGTAGTTTCCTATACTGGCTAGACAGTGACATGGTAATTTTGTAGGTTAGATATTGTCATATGTCAGCCAGGGTTTCTCCCCTGTCTGGGGTTCAAATGTTTGTTTGGTGTCATTGTTGTACACTTTTGATTTATTTGAATATATTACTCTTTCTTTTGTTAATGATTTGCAATATTCTTTACATTTTCTGTATCTGTATCTAAGCCTATGTTATGTTTTTTGTGTGTTGTGGGTGGTCCCCCAAGAGGTGGGGCCACCTGCCAATTACTGCCAGGAACTGCCCTCCACCCCATAAATCTGGAGGGTGTCCAACAGTTCCTGGTGGTTCACTACAAATAGGCTTGGGAGTGTGGTGAGTTTTTGAGTTTCTTCTGCGCTTCTTGTGATTTTCCAACTGTTACTCTGTTTTTTGACCAATCTTTAGATTCTTGTATTGAGACTTTTGGATGTACTGGATTGTCTTATTGTTTTAGACAACTGCGATTTCCGTCTTTGGGCTCTACAGTTTTATGTTTAATGAAAACATTTTTTGTGAAGAATAAATCTTTTATTTTCTAAAGCTTCTACAAGGCCTTATTTGTGTCTAGCCAGCGCAGGATATCCCCCTCTAATGGGCATTTTTGGAAGTGCTTTTGAGACATATGTGCATTGGGACTTTTAGTTCATGACAGATATAATACGATACATGTGTAAAAAAAAATTGAGTGCCGATTCTGTGTAATATGGAAAATGAGCTTCCATCTGACACCAAAATCCAGCACTGTCCCAGACATCTAACTCCCCCTCAAACATCCAGCTCCTCCAAAAATTTCCAGCTTCACTCCTTTCTGTTGGATGCAGCGAGGGGTACTTGCACGCAAGGGGTTTCTGTGTCTATTTTTATAAATGGGTTGTATTCAACAAAGAAAAATTGCTAGCATATTATATTGCAAAGTCAGTACACATAATTATTGCAACACAAATATAGAAAGTATACAAGAAAAAAAAATCTAAAGTAGAGGGAAAAAACACTAAGCCAAGTGTTTTTATCTCTGCTACATGCATTATCTGTGTTACTGTCAATGGTAAAGATTAAAGGGATGTTCTTGTTATCACTGATCTCTGGTCTAATCTTGTGTTGCCAGAAGTTTTATGGGTAAGTGGTTGGACCATAGTATCTGTGAACAGGGCTATTTCTCATCTTGAGCAGAGATGGAGTATTTGCAGCTTTGCTTTGAAGGATAATGAAATACATAAATACACGTGTTAGAGCAGAATCAGACCTCTTGATTTTGCAAGTGAATTACCAAACTATAGAAAACTGCTCTGCTGGATATAATACCTGTCTTGTTCACCTTACCTTTGTAGAGTAAAGATCTACCAATGCATTTGTTGATGTTTTTATTGTTTTGGTTAAAAAAATCACAAGTTTTATGTTGCAATCATGCCCCCAAAGCATAGCACAAGTCCTTCAGTCTCAACGCACAAGCGTACTAAGTCAGCGATGACAGCCTCAAGTTAAACATCAACTCACCTCCATCTATCCATTCATTATCCAACCCGCTATATCCTAAATATAGGGTTACGGGAGTCTGCTGGAGCCAATCCCAGCCAATACAGGGAGCAAGGCAGGAAACAAACCCTGGGCAGGGCGCCAGCCCACTGCAGGGCACACACACACCCCCACACGCCAAGCACACACTAGGGACAATTTAGAATCGTCAATGCACCTAACCTGCATGTCTTTGGACTGTGGGAGAACACCGGAGTACTCAGAGGAAACCCACACACACACGGGAAGAACATGAAAACTCCACACAGGGAGGACGCAGGAAGCAAACCCAGGTCTCCTTACTGTGAGGCACATCAACTCACCTATACTCCATAATACCGAGACCCTTTGGGACAGACCTGGGCATTGTACAGCCTGCGGGCTGAATACGGCCCAAGGTCTGGTTTTATCTGGCCCATGAAAGTTGTGGACAGCATGTCCTCGACTGGACATGTCAATCTGCATCACAGATAGATGTGACTGTGCAGGCACAGATCAAAATTGATATTTATGGGAAATTGTGGGAGATTGCATCAGAAAAGACATAGAAATTAATGAGGGAAACTAGGGGAGATTGCATCAGAGACCGGGCTGATAAAGAAATTGTTGATGTTATATTGAATAAAAGAAGAAGACAACTGTTGTCAAACTCTATTCCATCTGCATTTTGTGCAAAGACACAACAAAAATGAGCATTAAAAAATGAAAAGTTGATGCGAAAAACAGATCATTCAACAAATCCTGAACTCCTAAGTATTTTTTCGGTAAAAGCAATCTGTTTGGTATGCAAAGAGCACATTTCTGGATTTAAGGACTAGAACTTGAGCCTTTACTTTGAGGCCAAAAACAATGAAAAAAATACAGAAATTTTTCTGAAGAGGAGAAGGTGAGGACTGCAGAGGAACTGTTAGCTAAATTTGCTTTTATAAAGCAAGATACAGCAAAGAAAGAAACAGTAAAATAAAACAGCTATACATTAGTTCACAAAATTGTCAAAAGAAGTAAATCATTTTCTGATGAAGAATTTGTTAAAGAGTGCTTACTGGAGTTGACAACAATGCTCTGTCCAGAGAAGAATTATGTGTTTGAAAATTTGTCCCTGTCACGACGAATGGTTACAAGACCGATTGAGGAAATTGTGGGGAATTTGGTACTACAGCTGCAACAGATGATAGAAAATGTGGACTTCTTCTCTTTGGCCTTCGGTGAAGGTAATGATGTTTGTGAATAATGAAAGGTTTTGAAATGACAGAGGAACCGGCTTCCATGCAGTCAGTGAAAGGGAGAGCTACCAGTAAGGATTTATTTACTGAAGTGAGTATGTGCATGCAAAAGTTAGGACTACAGTGGGAGAAGTTAGTTGGTGTGACAAGTGATGGTTCTCCTAACATGACAGGTAAACATATTAGACTTTTATAAAGGATGCAGGATAAAGTAGCTGAGACTAAGCCAGCCGAAAAACTCATATTTTTAGATTATATTATTCACCAAGAAGTGCTATGTAAATGAGTGCTGAAAAGTAATCATGTGGTTGATGTTGTAATAAATACTGTAAATTTCATAAGGGCTAGGGCATTAAATCACAGATAGGTTGTTATAGAGACGGAGGCTGATCACACTGATCTGGGCTACCACACAGTAGTCAGGTGGCTACCCTTGGGCAAAGTGCTCAAAGAGGTCTGGGAACTGAAATCAGTGATTCAGCAGTTTTGTCAAATGAAAGGAAAACCCATCCCTGAACTAAGCATCACTGAGCGTTATTGGATTTAGCATTTGCGGTTCATATGACTGCACTTATGAATGAATGAAATATAAAATTGCATGTCAAAGGGCTTTTTGGCTATGATATGCAGAGCCTAGTCAAGGACTTTATGAAGCTGCTGCTGCTGCTTCTGTCTCAACAAGTAGAGAGCAACACTTTGAGAAACCTTCCCAATCTGAGAGAGAGGAATCAATCTGCTTGATCAGCTTAACAGAAATGCAGCCATGGGCCGAGCACTGCAAGTGAGTTTTCCAGGTGATTTGAAGACTTCAAAGTAGTGGAAACTGAGATGTTCACCATCTTCACTCCTTTTGCATGTGATGTGGACAGCACCCCCAGTAAGGTACAACTTTAACTTATAGTCTTGCATTCTGATACTTTGCTGGCAGAATGCTTCACATCAATGTTCTGACATTCTACAATTCTCTCAAAAAGGAGACTTTCCCACACTTGGGAAGACTAGCTCAGAGAATTCTTGTCCTCTTTGGATCAGCATACATATGTGAACAGACATTCTCAGTAATGAAATTCAAGAAATCCAGGTACAGATCTTCTCTCAGTGAAGACCATCTGTCTGCTGTATTGTGAGTAGCAACATCAGGAATAACATCTGCCTTCAGTGCACTAGTTGAAGCTCATCAAATATTTAATTCTTCTCACTGAGTTGTAAAGGTGCAGACACAGTAAAAGACTTTATCAGTGATTAATGCAGTACAATGTATTTCTTATTTTTTTTGTTTTTTTTTGTTTTGCATAATCAGGAATTGTGGATTGCATTAGAAAGCATGCTATAGTTTGCATATGTTCCACAGTTCAATAAATCAAACAAAATATGTGAATATGTGGCCTATATTAAGGTGATAAAAAGAAATCTTCTTATATAATTGTTTCCTTTGCTCCCTAGTTGGAATTAGTTATTTTAAATTGTGGTGTTTTAAGTAACCAGAAACTATATAGATATAATGTAAAAGGCGATATCCCTCCCATAGTGATACGGCGGTAAAAATCACATAAGAGAAAAATAACTTAGCTTTCTTTAATGACGATTTACGCAGCATAACAGACGAAAGGAAGCCATGACAACATTTTGTGTATAGTTTGTCATTTTCGTCACTGCGCTGAAAGGATTTTCCTGGACGGATGACATTATCCATCCATCGGCTTCGAAGTGTTTGACTGCTTGTCCACGTATTTATGCTGTCTTCTCCACGTGCAGGCCCCTCTCTGGTCTCCAAACAAGGAAAGGAAATGACTCAAACCCATCTTCAAAATACAGGAATAGCACAATGCCTACTCTCACAGTTGTCCCCCTAATTCTCCAAATGCTAGCAGTTTCTAAATGCTGACTAGCCCCTGTGTGCCAGACTTTACCTGCACATGTGAATGAATCCATAAAACAATTTCTTGCACAGAGCACAGTGACATTAAACTTAAATTCATGTTACAATAATATGCTACTGTGGCTGTCCGTTTGTCTGTCCAGGATTTTAAATCACCTGTAGCTCGCAAACCGTTTGACCTTGTGGCAGACGACCAGGGATCTTGCCCCATTGGGACACCTGGAAGAGGGAATGACCGGGAGAGGGGCACTATCTTTCCCTGGGCGCAAGAGAGCAGCCCTCCTAGGCGGTATTGGGGCCACAATCGTGGAACACTGGAGCTCATGTCTTTTGGGCTCCGTGGCCACCTCCAAGGGGAGCAGAGCGACTTAATGAGCCCGTTTGGGCTGTGATGCAGCCACCACTCGAAGAGCTGGAGTCGGGTGGAAGAGGACGGAGCTTACAAGAGAGGAGTGGAGGCAGCCTGAAGAAAGAGAAAGAACCGAATAGAGTGTGGTATTCTTCTGCACTGTGTTGGTGTTGTGTGGTCTGTAAATAAACAGTGCGTGTTTTGTACATGTGGAGTCCGTGTCTGTCTGTGCCTTGGCTGATCTTTCACAATTTATTGACCTGAAATTTGGTACACATATACTATGTGACCTCTACCATCCACTTTCGGGGAGATACTTGACCTCCAAGGTTATTTGTCTTTTTATTTTATTTTATTGTAGAATCAACTGTCGGCAGCGCCCAGCAGGACGGCCGTGCAGCACATGTGTACAGGCGCCGTTCTTATCACTACCACCTTTTCCATCACTTCCCCTACCTCTTCATATCATAAATCGTTCTTGAGGCAGATTGAAGACTTAAGTGCCAGCTTAAGTGAAAAATTAAGGAAAACATACTAAGTAATTGTAACACAAAAACTGACTTAATCAGTTTTAACGCGAAAAGATGCCGACGAAAGAAGAAAAGAAGCAGGCCGCTAGGGTAGAGAAAAGAAGAGCTGCTCAGGAAGCAGCAAGCGCATCAACCTCTGAGCAAACGAATGCTAAACGTACAGAGAAAGAATATGAAAACTATGAATGCTCAAGTCAAGTGCATTCACTGCACGTTAACGTGCAGTGCGGCGTTACTGGTGTAACATGTTTACCGTAATGTAACAGTTGACAGAATGTGTTTGGCCCAGCTGGTTTTCTCATGTGGCCTCCCATAAAAAATAGTTGCCCGCCCCAGCTTTACAATCTCAAGAGGCACACAAAGCAGACATTGCTGATTGATTATTTAAAGCCAGTGTGTTCTTCTCCATCTCCACCCTCACTTCCCAACCGTAAAAGACAAAGTGTTTGAGGTGGTATTGAGATCTTGCCAGTCTCTATCTCTTTTCTTTCTTTTTTTAGCTGTATTTTGTTTACTGCATGTTATGGGTTATTTCATGTTCACCATGTTCAACAACTAAGATTGTTTCGTTATAAAGAATTCCATGAAGAAAAGTGTATTTTGAGCAATCCCTAGCAAAAGCTTACCATTTTTGGTGGAATCTAAGCCCCTATTTTCCATAGGTTCAACGTATTAACATTCACATCTTCAAGGTTTGCTTCATTTCCATGAAAGTTGATGATTGCCTGCATATACCATATAACAAATATGTTTGTGTATGTATACTATTGAATTTGACTTTATTGCAGAAGGCAAGAATATATTTAAAGTATCAATTTCCTTATAGAGAAAAAATATACTGTATGTATAATGCAGTGCCAGCAATCCAAATTATTACACATGAAATAATCTAATTTTAGAGCAATATAAGAATATTTATCAGGTTGATCCATCAAAGCAATATAAAATGCAAATAATATAACACTCTGAAAAATTCTGAAACTATATTAATTGTGTCATCTAAGTATATAAAACATGGTAACAATTAAAAATAAATATATTCTAAAACATAACATTAACAAAATCATATAGTTATTCAAAGATCATAAAACTGAACAAAGTTGATCTTAATAAAAGGCAGACTAATGTGTAAGGCGTAAAAGAACACAATTACAGAAAACAGAGGAAAGGTCAGTTCAAAAGGGTGATTTTCTAATTCTGGCTTCAGGAACCTTGCTCTACTGGTTCTACAGTTTGACAGCTTTTTTTCTTTCCACCTTGATTCAGTGCAGTACCTTACTTTCTAATATAGTTAGAAAAAAATCTGGTACTCCAAACACCCATATTTCATAAATGACATTTTCTTAATGCAATCTGTGTTAGTGCCATATAAAAGAGCAAATCCCATGAAAGTAAAATTCATGGTGACTTCTCCACACTAGCAATTAAAAGTTCAATATATTTTAAAGAAACGTATGAATTAACAAGGCGGTTTATGTGTATTAAAATGCAGTAGACATACAGAAGGCAACCTTGAAATTGGATGTACAGGATGTATATAGCATTTATAAACACTTTCAGCCCTAGAAAGAAATACAAAAAGCATGAAGGAAACATCCTGCAGTCAAGGTTGTGGTATTAATTAAATGTCAGCATTATTTAAAACAGAGACAGCTGAAGGAATCTCTGTAAGGTGCTTAGAAGCAAAATGATACAGAAAAATGATAATAACCCACATAATGTAAAACGAATAATTTTTTTAAAATTCAGAATGGACTGAGTAATGTTTCTAAAAATATTATGTACTTGTTCAAATGCATATTTTTCATTAAGGTTACAGCAAAACAAATTGCAGTCAGTGAATGATTCCATGCAAAGTTGAAATTATAGTACATTTAAAGAACACACGAACCAATTTAGACTCCCTGATCGGTGTGTATAGCATTGGTAAAAGCTAAAGCAAGTTGGACTGTGACATGTTTAAGGTACTTATATATGAAATACAATTTAAAGAATTCTGAGTAGATTTTTTTTATCATTAATGCACTAATTAATGCAAATGATTATAACACAGGCTGACGGCTAGTGTTGAGGATACTCATAACTTAACGTCTTAAAAGAAATAGATAGGTAGATAGATAGATAGATAGATAGATAGATAGATAGATAGATAGATAGATAGATAGATGTGTAGGTATAACTTTATTTGTCCCCAGGCGGAAATTTGTCTTTTTGCAGTTTTTGCATCTTTAAATAAAAAAATACATAAACAGATAGATAAATAAAATAAATTCACACACACTTTGGTCTCAACACACACCAGAATGACTTAAAAGGAAAAATATTTAAAAAGAAAGAAAACTTCAGACTTGGCATTCCCAGTCCCAGTGAGGCATTATGCAGTTATATTAGTTCTGGTATAAAGGAGCCCCCAGTTGCATTTCTTGAGACACTAATGCTGAATAATTTGTTGGCTGAAAGTTCTCAGTGTTAGTGTGTCAGAGACAGGATGTGCAGCATTGATCAAAATGGCACTCAGTTTTGTTTTAATTCTCTCTTTCAGTACCTTCTCCAAGGGTTCCTGAGTGTGTCTTATAACTGAGCTTTATCTTTTACTTAGCTTGTTGATTCGGTGGACCGCTTTTGAAGTGATATTACCAGCCCAGCACACTACAGTGTAGAAGACTGCACTGGCCATCAGAGAGTTGTAGAAGATGTGAAGAATGACACTACCCACATTAAAGGAATGCAGTCTCCTATGGAGAAAGAGCCTGCTCTACCCTTTCTTTTATAGTTCCTCTGTGTTCTGAGACAAGTCCAACCTGTCATTGATGTGGACCCCTAAATACTTGTAAGAGTGCACCACGACTGCATTTACTTCCTGGATAGTGGCTGGACATAGAGGCTCTTTGATGTAGTGAAAGTCAATAACCACTTCCTTGTTTTGCTGATGTTAAGCGGTAGATAATTCTCTTTGCAACAAGAAATAGAGTTCTCTACCTGACTCCTCTCCTCTGTCTTATCCTCCTTATCAATACACCTAAGTGAAGAATCGCCTGAGAATTTCTGCAAGTGACATGACCTGGTGTATTTATAGTCGGAGGTGTACAGACTGAAGAGAAGAGGAGATAGGACTGTTCCTTACTGTGCTTCCTTGTTGCTCATAGTCAGTATCAGAGACACAGTCTTTGAAAATTACAAACTGCGTTCTGCCCAACAGATAGTCCATTATCCAGGACACCATAGACTCATCCACCTGTTATCTCAGAGCTTATCCTTTAACTGAGATGGCTGGGTGGTACTGAAGGCACTGGAGAAATTAAAAAACCTAATCATCACAGTGCTGTCAGCTTTGTCCAGGTGAGAAAAGGCCTTGTGGAGCAGATAGGTCATTGCATCCTCCACTCCAATCTTTGTCTAATAGGCAAACTGCCATCTAGTCTGGGACCAGTCTCTCAAAGGTTTTCATGATATGAGATGCATATGCCACTGGTCTAAGTTGTACAAATCTATAAAAAAAATCATTGCCAAGTAGTATACATAGTGAGAAAAGAGGTGACTTGCAGCGTGAAAACCAGAAGTATAATTTGGAAGAAAATTTTGATTACAATTAATCACTGGACTTACTGTTTTCTTCTAATATGTCTGCATTTTGTTTCATCACATCGAGCCATTCATTAAACATCGAAGTGCGCACACCGATCTCGTAGGATCCTCAAAGCGTCTTTCTGTCACATGTAGATAGTAAACAGAGACTCTGACGTCACATTCCGAGTTTTGTCACACTGCGCCTCCTGACTTTTTGCTGGTACTGCAACTCACGCAGTCACGTTAATTTCTGAGGACCTGCTCAGAGGACATGTCAAATGAACACTGGAAACGCATGGTAGCCATGATGCGTGCGCATACGCGTTCTGAGCGTGAAGTATAAACGAGCCCTTAGATGGCAGTCCTGCAGCAAATCTCCAAACCAGCAAAAATAAAGTTCTTTATTTTTCTTTTTCAGAAAACTGATGTCATTAGGAGGACTGCATATAGTGTAGTGGATGCTATCCCCACAAGGAAAATTAACAGGCATACCTATATGAGATAAAGAGAGGCAGCAGGGAAGGAGAATCCAAGGAGATTTTTAATGTTACTTTTCTCATGGATTATCTTTCGAACTCTTCAAATTTTAGGAACAAATTTTTAGTTTTTAAAAATCTATGTACACAATGCTAATGAAGTAATTTCAGTGCTGAATTTGCCTACACACACAGTTGAAATTCTTATTATCTGAAACCATGCAGAATACTATCAACATCTGAATTTCATTAATATTTATTTCCTTAAAAATAAAATTATGGTGCAAACACCTGCATTCTATCTACAAGTAGCTGTAAAACAGGTACTAATAGGTTATACGCATAGTCTCTTCCAGATTTCACATCACCCAGCTCTTGCACCTCCAATGGAGATATCAAAATGGACAAGCTATGACGTGTTTCACCCAGTCACTTCAAGACACACCCAGATTTACAGTAAATAACTTAAGTCTTATTATTCAAATGTACCAAACATCAGGGCTAAAAAGGAGAAGGCTTCAAACTGTATGTTTCAAGCTACGTCCACAATTACAAAGTTAAGATCCGGATGTATTAAAAACTTGTGACTACTATGAACATACATGTAACAAATATGTGATTATGTTAGGCTTCTTTTAAAAAAACAGAATTTCAATAATTAGTCATTAAACTTTATTCAGAGACAGGTAAATATGTATGTAAGCTTAATACATAAATATGAGTCTGCTAGACATCGTACCTTGTAAAAAAGTGAAAGTCTCTGTTTGAGCCAGCAAAAAGATGAATGCAAAACCACTGTTTCATTTTAAGGATCTCAGTTTATTTCCTCAGCTGGAGGACCTCCTTTCTGAGAGACATGTATTCATCCAACGCTAGGTCGACAACTGCTGGATCAGGAGCCGAAGTGTAGTCATGGTCCTGAAGGATTTTATCACCCTCCTCCTCACCCGGTGTGTCATCCTCCATTGGTCACTTTCCCAAACTCCCAGTTTTGAAAGTGGAATGGAGAAATTGTTCCATTCAAATAACGCAGGAACCACTCCCTACTTCAACAGTGGCCATCTTGTCTCAGATCCTGGGTTTCGAAAATCCTCTTTTCATAAATGACGCCTACAAATGGGGACTAACTGTAAAGCTTTCTTTGCAAATAGCAACAATCCATTTATATTTGGTTTCCGCATCAGACGAAAATGTATGAAAACTAACTACCTAACTAAGTGTGGTGTGTCTTAAAGTACAGCATGCGTCCTGTCTTGAATTTTTATGCCTAAAGATCACTAAAATCAATTCAGAAATGTTTCTTCTCTGGGAATTTTTCTAGCATCTGTGTTGAACTAATAACAACTCAAAATAGCTTTCTATTTTCTCTTATGCATGTATTTGACACTGTCAGATCATGTTTTACATTTATTTTGAAGTGCAGACGTGTGTGGATTACATAAATACAACATTACGGTGATGCTGAATGTTTGCCTTTTTTCTTCTTTTGACCAGTTGCCTTCATTTAAATGATCAAAGAGATTTTTAAAAACACTATCAAGATCAGAGAACTATTATGTAATTTCAATCTGTCTGCAATGCAGCAATTGATATTTTCAATGGAAAGTCGCTTCAAATTTATATTGCGGAGCGATTTACTCTTTAAGTTCAAATTCAATACTGTTAGGGACTACCGTTGAAATGAATTCACCATAGTGTTTGACGCCTCTATTGATAAAGGTAGAAAAGAAATTAAGAGAAACTGCCAATTGCAATAGATCTCAACAGACAATTGTGTACATGGCCAGTTATGAGTAAAGAAATGAGTTTATATCCAAAATAAATCTAATGGAAACACCTATACCACTTCTGATTTGGGATAGGAAATCTTCCAGAATATTCAGCTGATAAACAAATGGAAAATTTTAAATATACAAATATTTACAGATAATTCAGAAAATATTCAGACCCCTTCACTTTCTGCATATTTTTCATGTTGTACAATTAAATTAAATTTAGAAATTTGCCATTTTTGCCATCAGTCTATACTCAACAACCTATAATGGGACAGAAAAAAACATGGTTTCAGAAGGGTTTTCAAATTTATTAAAAATGAAAAACTAAAATTTCTGATTCAGTCCCTTAATTGAAAACTTTGTAGAAGCCCTTTTGTCAGCAATTACAATTAAATAGCTTTGAGTATTCTTACTATTTCTTTATCTTAACAAGCTTTGTACACCTGGATTTGGACAATTGAGCCCATTTTTCCTAGTATATCACTTCAACCTCCGTTAGATTGGATGCTGTGGACTATGGCTGGCCATTCATCCCGGCCAATACCCCCAGGCCGCTAGGTGGAGCCCTCCCTGTAGCATGGAGGTGCCCCGAATGCCAGCAGGAAATTATGGACAATGGAGTTTTCATCCACAGCCCTGCTGGATACTACAGGGGCTAACAGAGGACGCTGCAGGGAGGCCCAGAGACTCTTACGTGCCCTATAACCCAGAAGTACGTCTTAGTCACAGCGACAGGAGGAATGACGTACTTCCGGGATGAAAAGAAGAATATTCATCTGACCCGGAAATGCTAGGAAGTCACATGGACAGGGGTTCAGAAGCACTTCCGGGTCATGGACTATGAAAGTCTGGAAAAGATCCTAGACGTTGACCTGAGCTGGGTGGAAGGGTGGCAACGCGTCTGGGAGTGGAGGATTGGTTTATTGATTATTGTTATTATTGGAGAATTGTATGAGTATTGTGGAGAGGAGGGTGCTTTGTGCACTGTGTAATAATAAAAAGTCAACTTATTGGACTTTTACCTGGTGTCTGACGTATTGTCTGAGGGTTCAGGGGAGCGATATCGCCCTCAACCTGTCACAGTGGTATAGCCGGCAGGATTCTCTGGCTGTCAATTTGGCAGAGGACCTGTTAATAAATTTTCTGTGGACAGAGAACCCTAAGAGGACAGCCTCAAGGCATGCAGAAAAATTGCCGTAACCTACCTTCATGGGGAAGAAAAGAAGCAAACAAAGCGACAGCACAAGCGGAGGATCTGAGCTTGTCATGGCCGACACTTGGGATGAGCTACAGAGTGGCCACACGCGTCAAAAGGGGCCTCCAGAGAAGAACAATCATCACAAGGTACGTGCCGGGAATTTAATGGACAATCCATTTAAAATAACTCATTTTGTCCCGTGCATGTACCTCAGAGAAGACCATTTGGAGGCTCTGCGGGAGGCAGGAGACATTCCCGAAGAAGGTGGTGCGCTCCTGTGTGAGCCGACGAGCACGAAATGTCACTGCTCGCCCCACAGAAAGGTAAGGAGGGCCGGAAAATGGCTGATCGATCCGCCGCCAAATATAATTCAGTTAGCCAAAGATGGCGGCCCAGTCCTCTAATGGGAACTCCAAATCCCAGAAGCCTCTGCAAAGCCCATCAGAGCATGTGCCAGGAGCGGGCGTGCTCATTGGCTCCCTGCCAGAGGGTAAGGCTAGTGATTGTCTGGGCCTACCTGCGGCTGAATTAAATAACTTTGTAGACGTGCGGGACCTCGAAAAGTTAATCGAGCCCATACAAGATCTTTTACAGATGCTGATGCAATAAAGAAGATCGTCGGGGAGCTGGGAGAGACGGCCGAAGCGCCCATCAAGAAGGTGGATGAATACCTGCGGTGGTTAGGTCGAGAGCCTCCCGTCTTATATAATTTGGTGGTACAAGTGAGTAATGCCGGTACCGTACAGCATAGAGGGATGCAGTGTAATCCGGGCCCATGTTTAATAAGTAGCGGGTGGCAGGTCACTGCGAGCCCTACAAGGGAGTGTGAAACGTTGACAGAGTGGTGGTGGGAAGGGTCGATCGAACCGGAACAGCTGGATGGTGTTGTCTCTCACAGCGATGCGATCCTGAAGACCCCAACTCATATTATAACTAAATCTAGAGGGGTGCAGACAGGAAAGGGGCTCTCTTCAATAAATAGAGAGACTCAGACTGTGGTAAAACCCCAGAATAAACAGGAGATCCCTAAAAAATAACAGGGGTTTCCTGACAAACAAGAAAAGGGTGGTGAGAAATTAGAGGCGGCTGTGGAATCCTCCTCAGCAGGGAAAGGGGCGGAGCCACACTTCCCCAAGTGCTTCCAGTCTTGCAGAAGAATACAAACAGGGGGACCGCGACTGTGCTATGAATGCTGCAGGCTGGGCCACGTATGGCGACGTTGTCCTAGGACGACAGAGAACCAAGAACTCATTTTTATAATGTTCCTCCTAGGTTTTCACAGAAGTGTCTCCAACATTGCCAAGGCCCGACCAATCGACCCTCCTGGAGGAAGAAGACCCTCGTGGGGCTGGACGCTCCAAACCACGGTTTTTCACTGGGGGAGGAGTACTGTGGACTATGGCCGGCCAGTCATTCCGGCCAATACCCCCAGGATGCCAGTAGGAGTCCTCCCTGCAGCATGGAGGTGCCCCGAATGTATAGCCCCCAGCAGGGAATTATGGGCAATGGAGTTTTCATCCATGGCCCTGCTGGATACTACAGGGGCCAACAGAGAACGCTGCAGGGAGGCCCAGAGACTCTTATGTGCCCTATAACTCGGAAGTACATCTTAGTCACAGCGACAGGAGGAATGACGTACTTCCAGGAAGAAAAGAAGAGTTTTCATTTGACCCGGAAGTGCTAGGAAGTCACATGGACATGAGTTCAGAAGCACTTCCGGGTCATGGACTATAGAAGACTGGGAAAGATCCCAGACATTGAGCTGAGCTGGGTGGAAGGGTGGCAACGCGTCTGGGAGTGGAGGATTGGTTTATTGATTATCGTTATTATTGGAGAATTGTATGAGTATTGTGGTGAGGAGGGTGCTTTGTGCACTGTGTAATAATAAAAAGTCAACTTATTGGACTTTTAACTGGTGTCTAATGTATTGTCTGAGGGTTCAAGGGAACGATAGCGCCCCCTGTCTGTCACAATGGCTAGTATCTTTAAGCTACGACCTTCAGGTCTCTCCATACATATTCTATGGGGATTAAGTCTGGGCCTTGGCTGGGCCAATCGAGGTTCTCTCTGCATTTAATTGCATCTATCCTTCTCTCAATACTGACCAGTCTCCATGTCTCTGCTGCTAAGGAGCACCCCCATACCATAATGCTACAACCACCATGCTTTACTATAGGGATGGTATTAGGCAGATGATAAACAGTGCCTGTTCTTGTGCTTGAAATTCTGACCAAAGGATACAGCTTTGTCTCATCTGGCTAGAGAATCTGCTCCCAGAGTCCTTTAAATGCTGTTTGGCAAACTCCAAGCGGGAGTTAGAGACTGTACCTTAAACACTGAATCAATGGAGCGTTGCTGAAATGGTTGTCCTTCCAACTTAGCAGAGGATTTCTGAAATTCTTTTAGAGTGACTGTAGCCGCCTGCTTCTTCTCTTCTTTCATTGGCATCTTTTTGCGTTAAAACTGATTAAGTCAGTGTTTGTGTTGCAATTACTTTATGTTTTCCTTAATTTTTCACTTAAGCTGGCACTTAAGTCTTCAATCTGACTCAAGAATAATTTAAGATATGAAGATGTAGGGGATGTGGCAGCGAAGGAGGTAGGGATGAGAACAGCGCCTGTATGCATGCACCGCATGGCCTCCCTGCTGGCCGAGAGCTGATTCTACAATAAAATAAGATAAAAATAAAAAGAGGAATAACCTTGGAGGTCAATCATCACCTCGAAAGCGGATAGTAGACGTCACATAGTATACAGTATGTGTACCAAATTTCAGGTCAATAGTTCAAACGGTTTGCGAGCTACAGGTGCTTTAAAATCCTGCACTGACAAACAGACAGCCATGGTAGCGTATTATACTGTATATAAAGATTTTTTTCTGCATGTACGCATGTACAAATAAATATGACAAACTGATGTGCAAAGAAGAAAAATTGGCACACAATTTCAAATACTGAGTTAGTAAGCCAGCCTGAAGCAATAGTCTTTATTAGAAAATACCTCCTTAATTTAATTGCCCATGTTACTCTCGCTGTTTGCTCTTTGAAAGTGCCCTAAGAAAAGCAACAAAAGCCCGGCATGAACAGAACTCTATCAAAGTTGCACTGCTTCTCAGTCCCTTTCTGTGTTTCTGGGTAATTTTCGTATTGCTGCTCTATGAGCTACCATGTTGGGTTAGAGTACAGGATTGGAAAAGGAAGATGAATTGTGTAAGTAAACGATTTTATTGTTTGCAAGAAAGTCAAATTTGGTGCTGCATGGTCGGTGTCTTAGAGCCATTTTATACTAATAAGAAAGTTTATCTAAGAAAGATTAGGTCAGCCTACAAAATACTCACAGACCACTGATGGTCCGTGGACTTTGCTTAGAGAATCAGTGATCTAGAGAAAGATGCTTTGTGTTCTGCAGCATAAAGTCCTAAAGACATGCAAAAGATGGAGGGTGCCTTATGAGCTTCAGATTTATACACAACAGGATCATAAAGTGGCACTTGATTCCTTGTCAGTGTTTTGCATTAAATCATTTTCACGAAGTTGAAAGGAATTACTGATTATTTAAAAATATAAAGTAGAGTCTTCTTCTTCTTCTTCCTCTATCGGCTGCTCCCATTAGGGGTTTCCACAGCAGATCATCTTTTTCCATATCTTCCTGTCCTCTTCATCTTGCTCTGTGGCACCCATCACCTGCACGTCTTCTCTCACCACATCCATAAACCCCCTTTCAGGCTCTCCTCTTTTAATCTTTCCTGGCAGCTCTGTCTTTAACATTCTTTTCCCAATATACCCAGCATCTCTCCTCTGCACATGTCCAAACCAATGCAATCTCTGACTTTGTCTCCAAACTGTCCAACCTGAGCTGACCCTCTATTGTACTTGTTCCTAATCCTGTCCATCCTCATTACACCCAATGCATAAACTGCCACCTCCAGCTCTGACTCCTGTTTTTTGAACAGTGCCACCGTCGCCAACACATATATTTCAAATTACTGCATATTTTAATATCTAATAATAATACTATATAATAAAACAGTAAAGTCTGTATGTCCAGTCCCACTGAGCAATCTGATCAGTCAGTTTGACTTTGGTGGCTTGATGAAAGAGGAAGTGCGAGTTTGAGGTGCAAGATGAGTAGTAAAGGGATACGAGGCCTGCTGAGAGAGTCGCCTTCAAAGATGGCAGACAGGAGGTGAAAAAGGTGCATCAAAAATAATGACAGAGCCTGAGAACAAGCTTTATGGGAACACACTTGGGAGAGGGAGCACCGGTTCACAAATGCAAATACCGAGAAAAGGCACTGAAGGTACAAAAAGGGCAAGAGATAGCAAATATTTTTTGATTGCCTTATTTACCGTAACCTGTCATTGATAGGTACCATGGCTAGTAATATATAACATTTAAAAATCACCTAGTGCTTCAAATCACATTCTTTGTAAGATTTTTGATCTTAGATGTATTAAAAGTTCTATAAACAGAGGAGAATATTGCTGTTCACTTCATTATTCATTTCACAAAACTTGCTTATTCCATTACAGGATCACTGGTGGACTAATATTACACTTCTTAAAATGTAGTATTGTGTCATAAAGTTGTTATTTAAAATATGAAAAGGTCATATTACAGATTAGAATCTGCAAACAACTTTGTGGATTTGTATTCTCAGATCCTACTGTATGACTTACAGTCAGAATGCAGCAAACAGATGGAGTCTTTTAAATGACCAGTCAGTCACACAGCACAGCAAGCTTAATGTTGTAACCACTGCACTTTTTTTAATTTGCCAGCCTGCCTTAATTACCAGGTGGCATCTGAGAGCTGGAATGACAGATTGCCAAAGTACTCAGTGCAGACGTAGAGAGCTAACAAAAGATTGATTTCTTTTTACTTATGTCTCATGATATAAGAATGCGTTTTTAAAATACAGTGAAGCAAGTGGCAAAATCTAACAAGAATAAGTAACCTTATTTTCTAGTGGAAAATAAATAATTGTGATAAGTGGCAATGTATTCCGAAAGAATCTTTTTTTTTTCAAGCAAATTTAACTGGCAGGATCTGGTTCTGTGTATTCTGAAGCAGTTTCAGAAGGAGGTGTTATGGTCTGCCAGAAACTCTTCCATGTGTAGAGGTGATGGTAACTTTCAACTCAATTTAATTAATCTTTATATAGTAAATGTCTGTTTCCAAGCCCAGAGTGCATTTAACAAAATATTTAAGGTAAAATTAAATTAGAACTGCATGCAGTAAATCACAAAAGACAATGCTAAAAAGAAAAGCAATGAAATACTCGTTCATGTGTAACCCATGGTGGCCGTTTTCCTTATAAAACAAGAAATACTGACACAGGTGCTTTCCCAGCAACTTTGATCTGAATACTGGCTAATGAGCAGTCATTCGCTTAAATAGGACATTGGAGAACACAATCCGCCTGAACATTTTGTAAATGTAATTTTTATTCATGTATTCATACTGTTGGCCGTAACATTCATCTACATAGGTCTGAGAATTTAGTTGCACTGCCAAGATCTGTTCTTAAAAACTTTACTTCACAAGTATTAATTTATATTCAATACACACAGAAGACTGGTGACAATAGCTGCTTTCCTGTCTGTAATTAAATGTGGTTTCTTTCAGAAAGGAATTATTTTTAATTTCTTCTTAAGTATTTTCTGTTACAAGGAGTAATTTGGAACCATTGTATAAGTTTAATTTCTGTAGTGATTACCTAATAGTCTTTAAATCACAATCATAAACATTTTTCATATTATTCTCCAAAGAAGTAACACTACTGTAGAAGCGAAGGACTTAACTATTTGCACCTAAAACTCTTATTGTTCTGCCTGCCAGTATTAGAGCACATTAACTAATTAAGCTTGAAAATTAATTTTCAACACAGCAATCTTACTGTTGCAGTTGATGGTATAATGCAACTTTATGTATTATTTTAAAATTTTTGTTAATTTAAAAAAAAACTCAATCAAGTACAAGCAACAGACAAAGTATAACAATATATATATATTTATTATATATATACATAAAATACTTTATGATAATCAACAAATCAAGCTACCCCCAAAACAAAGAGAGCCATATGATTACATTGGCACTACCATATAGGACAAAGATGTGGTGGCCAAATTTCGGGGGCAAAGTTTGTTTTTTTAACAATGCTGACACTAATTTACAAACATATTGACTCATTACAACTGTCCAGCTTCTCTTAACCCCATTATATTGTTTTAGATTCTTTTCATTTACTGGTGATTTTCGGTCCTAATGTCAGATGACCTACACAAGCCCTTTACGGATGGTGTTCCAAATCCCATGTTACACCACACTCAGGTTTACAGAGACTCTCTTTATGATGAATGTTTTTGTTTTTTATGTTCTTCAGATGAAAGTTTGTAATTTTACTTTTTTTTTTAGCACTGCCTCCATTTCAGTAAATTTGTTCTTTATCATATAGGTATAATTTCATTACAACTTAGTGCTGGGGTCCTAATAGATATTTCGTTGTAATGAAAATTTCATAGTAATGAGATTCTGTATTTGTCACTGTAGTGCTTTCTTTAACTTGCGTCCAGGCATCTGCAATCATTTCAATAGCTTCTTTTGCATTAATTTTAATCTCATCCTGTCTACAAGTGATGCTGACAAGAATTTTTCTCAGCATTTCCTTGTGATAATACAATTTCACGGTGCAAATGATGCGCAAATCCAATGCCTGAAGCACTGGTGTGCAATTGGGTGGGAAGAATTCAATGCGAACATTATCTAAATGTGAGGAACAGCACGGTTATTTATTGTAGTAGGATCTACCATTTTCCTATACACAGACACAGCACTGTGGCAGGACTGTGGCTAGGTTAGTAGTCTAGTAATACTGTTCCTGCATTTACAATGTTCCTTGCAACACCCACTGAGATCTTTTCTGTTTGCTTTGGCAGCGAGCAGCAGCAATGGATAAACAGTCTTCCACAGACAAGGTGATCGCACTTCGGGATGCTCTTTGGCATGTTGTTTAGTTGGGGGAGGTCCCAAGAGAGTTTAGAAACCTAACAACAGTAACTTTGCTTTTTCTTGAATGAGTGGTGCATTAATAGGAATGTTTCTTGAACGAGCATCACTGAACCACATAAAAACTGCTTTTTTGACGTCATCAAATGCAGAAGTTTGCATACGTTTGCAACCCGAGATTTTTCTTTTGTTTTTTCTCAGTCTTTCAAGAAAGTTGACAGTGTCAATTGCGAAATTCTAAATTCACAGGCGTCTTTTTTCATTTGCCGGAACTGAGAGCTGCAAAAATGTAAAGTTTTTATTTTCTAATGTGAACTGTTGTCGTTTCTTCATGTCTGCCATTACTATAGGAGGGTGACAATGATATTTTTCAAATGCTGACGAGCAATAAGGAAAAGGTATCACTGAGAACCACAGAAAACAAACACAGCAAAAAACAGTACAAGGAAAGTTCGAAGAAAGAAAAAAAAAATTTACAATGTTTCTTTTTGGGGATTATCGTGCACAACTGAGCTGCGACCACAGAACTAACTGCTCAGTGGATGATTCATTCAGGGATTTCAAGGTCTATTGGGCACTTCATTGTAATGAAAGTATCTGCTGAATGTATTTCGTATTTAATGAGATTTCTATAGACTCGCGTCATATGGGGAAACTGTCGGGACCATTAAAATACTTTGTTGTAATGAAAATTTCGTTGTAAAGATATTCATTGTAACTGAATTTTACCTGTATTTTCGTTATTTAGACATTGGTTTGTTGTAGATTTAGATAGGTACTGTCATGAGCGTGTTCTAAAGCCTTTTTTTCTTTCTACCTCTGCAGACTGGAAGATTAATAGCTGTAACACCACTGACATCACTTCTGGTGCCCATCCACTTTGACCTGCCTCTTCCTGCTGGAAGGCCTTAAAACTGGATGATCAGCCATACTGAATCAGTTCTGTGATGAACTCACATCTGTGAAGGCGTCTCCGCAAGTGTTGCATGTTTTCTTTTGACTTCCAGTCATTTAATCATATGAGGTTTCAAGGGTGGTACCCCAAATCGTTAACATGGTCTTGTCTTTCTCTTACAATACATATGTATTTTTTTCATTTTCTTCCTTTACTTTACAAGCAAAGTGCATTGCTATCACAAGCAGTTTTGCAAGGATCAATTATGTGCCTGTTATGAATCTAATCAGCATGCACTTTACAGCCTTCGCATTTCTTGAATTTCATATTTAATACTATGTAAGTTAGGCCAGCTTTATATTACTATAAATAATGGTAGCAGTAGTCTTGACAAAAGTTGTTCACTTATGATCCCCGTGCAACCTGACAGAATTTGAGCAGTTTTGCAAAGTAGAATGGAGGGAAAAAGTGCAGCATCCAGAAGTGCGAAGCTGATCAAAACCTGTGCATACAGACTGAAGGCGGTTGTGGCTCCCAGAAATACATTTACTAAATACAAACTTGAAGAGGGTGAATACTTATCCATCCATCCATTATCCAACCCACTATATCCTAACTACAGGGTCACAGGGGTCTGCTGGAGCCAATCCCAGCCAACACAGGGCGCAAGGCAGGAAACAAACCCCGGGCAGGGTGCCAGCCCACCGCAGGGCACACACACACACACACTCACACACACACCAAGCACACACTAGGGACAATTTAGGATCGCCAATGCACCTAACCTGCACATCTTTGGACTGTTGGAGGAAACCGGAGTACCGGAGGAAACACAGGGAGAACATGCAAACTCCACGCAAGGAGGACCCTGTGATTTAATGTTGTATATAAATAAAATGTGAAAACTTCCAAAGAGGTGGATAAAATGTATAGGCACTATATAATCTGCAGCAAACTCTTAGTTTTCTTTGGCATCATTTTCTTTGTAAAAATCATTAAAACATATAAAATGAATAAATAAATTTGAATATGTAAATCAGTAAAATGTTATATAACACTGGGTAACAAAATGAAACCTTTTTTTCTCACATGAATCAACACAGGTGAATTTTATAATGCTTTTTGTGGTAAATTAAAATATCTAATCAGACTATCTCTATCACTCAAGGATTTTAATTGCCATGTGATTAAAATTTTCAATAAACTTATATTTACACTGTATATAAATGTTAGAATTATCCTACCTGAAAGGCAGAAGTGTACAATTTTCTGCTGTACTTTGCCTCAGAAATATCACACTTATAGGTCCAGCAGTAGTCATTCTGAGACTCTATTTGCCTTGTCATCACTTTTCCATTTCAAAAATGTCCTGATGAGAGCATTCACTATGTTTGCCGCTGACCACTCCTGAGATTTCCAAGGAAAAGGTCCAGATGAGGATCCACGACATTAATTTTTAACAATGTAAACACATAGATGTTTACACTTTGATATCTGTGCTCAAGTTTACCAAGCATCTCACAGCAGGAAAACGGTTCTAATTGTCTCAAAAAACTGTGAAACTCATTTGGCCCCACTCTTGAGAGTAGGAATAATGGCATTTTATCAATTTTCCAAATTTCACCACAGATTTAGGAGAGGTGGTGAGCTGTCATAACTTACTAGGAGCTACAGGAAAATGGCATTCAGGCAGAAACCCGCATGCACGTTTCCAGAAAGCAGGATATTTTGGAAACAATGAACTTGTAAAAAGATATCGATTTGACAGCAATGGAATAATATTCATAATAAATCTTGTAGGTCATATAATCGAAATAAAAGTGTTGGTGACGCTATGTTTTTTTTGGTCACAGGGAAAATACAGCTTTGCAACAGCAAATATTTGGTTATGTCACAGCCAACTGTTACTTGAATTTTTGTACCAACCTTTGAACGCCCTTACAACGTATGACGAAGTACACAAATTTATAAATTTTCCAAACCACTCCTTGTGACATAGTGTTAAAGCAAGCTGCACTTATGCAAGTCACTCTTTTTCCTGGACTTGTTGGTGTGGCTGACAGCACTCACAACAAGATTATCCCAAGTATGGATGAGCATGCATATTTGAATTGCAAACGCTATTACAGTATTGAGAAACAGTGTTCATGGATGCAAACTTTATTGTAGTACCCAGAAAATTACCCTTATGATTGACAGGTCTGGATAGGCAATTGACAGCAAGATGTCAATACAGGTATGCTGAGCTTTGCATTGCATGAACTCCTAGAACTTTCATGTTACACTTCAGTAATTCAGGAAGGTTCTAGTAGACAGGTGGAGCCTCGCAGAAGATAAGGATAGATCATGAAGACAGACACAACATGTGACTGTGAAAGACAATCTGGAGTACTGGAAGAGTTTCAGTAACTGTTATTTTACAAGGCGTTTTCTGTGGCCATAACAGCAGGATGGTGACTCTTCTGAAAGCACGGATCATTCATTGTTAAATAAACATGCCTGTTGTTGGCCTTTACTTTCATTTAGTGTGTTGTCTCGGACCATCTCAGTGCTTGTTAGCATTATTCTTTATGTTGTTATGAAGTGACAACAACTATGTGTAGCTTAATGATATATCATTCCTTATTATGTTTTCCTTCTTCTACTTTGAGTATTATTATTATTATCTTTGTGATAAACCCTTATCAGACAAAATGACATCATGAGTGTCATTTTGCAGCTTGGGGTGCAGTAAAATTATGACGTCATTCATTCTGAAACGTGAACTTCTACTCCTTGCTGGGAATGGATTTTAGAATGTTTCATAATTACTTCTCATGTCCTACACTGAGTTAGGACAAATTCCTATCCTAATCAGACTTTTAATACATTTCCTAGGAGTAATCCCGAAACTGTTGTGTTTTTAGCAACACCTGAATTGGCTTGATGTCACAATAAATGTCCCAAAAAGTGTCCAAATGCCCAATAGAAGAGGTAAAGACAGTCAAAAAGTTAAGCTATTCACTCAAGGGCACACAAAAAATGCTAATTTATTATAAACAAAAATGCTCTGTTAAAAGAAGCTCCGAGGAATATAAAGGACAATAAAGGCAACGCCTTCAAAATAGACAATCCAACAAACAAAAACAATATAATCCCTAAGAGAATAGTCAAAAAACAGCAAAAGAGTTTAAACAATTGCAGAAAACTAGTAATAATGAAAAATAGCACAAGAGAACTCACCAACCACCTAGTTAATTCAATGAACTGCAAGGAACCATGGCTTTTCCTCAGCCTTTATAAGGCTTAGGGTTATCCCTTGACGGTGCTGGGCAGATGACTCTGCCTCTTGGGGGTACCACCTACAAAACATAAGGCATATAATAAAAGATACATGGACATATAGAAACTAAATCAACACATCAACATGACTAAAAGAATCAAAAATGAACAAAACCATAAAAGAGGAATTTGAACCCCAGTCAGAGAAGAAACCCTGGCTGAAACATAACAGATACTTGATAAATATGAGCACTGATCACCACCTGGCATGGAGCTGAGTCTTAGACACGGGTCAGACTCCTGTCTTAACATATCCAAATTTTTTCCAGCCAACAAAGTGTGGTAAAATAGACTTATTTTATGCCTTTCTGGAAAGTTACAAAACATTCACAAAGAGCAATAAAAACATTTTAATCCTAAATTTAAGTTCAAAAATGCATACACCTTAATAAGGGTTTATCTACTAAATGTACAACCTAAAAGAGACATAACTCAAAAACTGTGATAGAAAAATTCTGACTGCATTTCTAATGTTAGCATGAAAAAGTTTTGTTCTTTGACAACTTCGCCTAGGGCATTAAAGATGGTACAGCTGGCCTTGCACATGTTTACAGACTTACATCTAAAATTATTCTTTATATACTGTAAACTAAAACAGCAAATGAGATAAAAAAGTTAAACATGGGACCAGCACGTTTACTTTAAAAATATAGTAGTGACTTCTTTCACAGTTGAAAAAGAAATTCTGAACAGCTCCTTATGTGATTTTTTCCAATTTAAGATAATATGGTTTTCCCAGTGAGTTACAGATGGTAGATTGGGATTCTTTCAGTTAAGTCTGTGCTAGTAGTATGGTATGGGATTTGATAACTGATTTTTCAAAGCACACTTTTATCCCTTCTGGTTTTACTCTAACTTTGCTGTTTATGTTTTAGAAGTTATTTTAAATCCAAAGCTATATGAGAAATATAAATATTTTTTGCCCAAAGTGGTGCAAGTGTAGGATATTCCCAGAACACGTGGCCTAATGATGTGTACAGTTGTTGACATTGCACAGAGGTTGAAACATGCCTTAAGTGTATTTCTGACAATAGTAGAAGAGATACACAAGTATGTGAACGATGAACAATTTTTAACTAAATTATGGCATGCTAGTTACATATTGAGCAAGAATGTGTTTTATAAATAGCTAATTTTATAAAACACATTCTCCTTTAGGGTCAGCAACATCTACATGGAGATTAAAATCCACAGAAACAATACCTTTGTTGTAATTTAAAACAACATGATAATTACTTTGAAAACGTGCATTAAACCAGTCAGTGATTTTAGATGGTGATAAATACACAGGCAACTAAGAATTATTACTCTAAATAAAGAGAATTCGCCAAGAGTAATATTACTACATTTAAATATTATTAAAAAAAAATACTGCAGTACACCCCCTACACCACTAATTCTATCAAGGTTTACAATTAAAATTATAATCCAAAAGGCAGAACTCAGCCAAATGTCCATGCTAATGTCCTTCAACCATACTTCTGTAAAATAAATCTGATTAATTTGATAGACCTTAGCAATTTTGCAAAGAAGAATGTGGAAATTCCCCAGATTTACACCTGTAATTTTAGTACTACATTACTGAGTGAAATATTTATTAACCATCAACTGAAAAGGGAATACAATAGAGCACATATTAATAACAAGCTGAGGCAAGTCAAAGAAGTGGTAGCAGCAAAGACACTTTTTGGAAAATCTGAGCCCACTGTATGACTTTGCTGAGATTTCTGCTGAAACCCAAGAGGTGACACTTGTGAGAATACTGGGGTATTTTTCCTCAGGAGAAAAATGTGAGAAGCGTGAGACAATAAAAAATATCTCCATTTTACTTCTTTCTGATCTCATTGTTGTCTTGGAGAAACCAAAAAGATATTAAGATTTTTTTTTGTCATACCTATGGGAATTCTTCCCTGATCTTCCGTTTATGTTGACTGACAGAGTGACACGTTGTTGGTGGGGGGTTGAATTTTGTTTTGTTTTGATTTGTTAAATTTTGACTTTTCTGTATGGTATGTTATCTGTTTCTAACTAAAATCAATACAAATATTAAAAAAAAAACAAAAACAAAAAAGAGCGAAACATTGTTTTGGACTACTTTTTTTGTGAAAACATGATAAAAAAAGTGTTTAGCCTAATTCTTCAGTTCAAGAAAATCCACAATATGGTCTTGTCCATTGTGTGAGATGGACTTCTAGAGCTGAGCTCCGTTAGCAGCGGTGTTATTTTACCTTTTTTTTAGTATCATTCTGAGGTATCCTACATTTATAATATACATATGCAAATATAAATAAGCATGAGCAGAAAACAAAGGGTTCAAAAAGAAAAGGATAAGGCAGCTAACATTTCATCAAGTACATGGTATGGCCTACTAGAGAAGTGTCTAGCTGCAGTCAGGGCAGTTTAAGACCTCGGACAGATCCAAGCACTTCAGACACTATGAGGTTCATAAATTGACGCCCCCTTCTGGAGCCATTCCCCTTATTTTCAGCACTCAAATCTTCAGCATTTATTAAACTTCTAAACAATTAAGGTTTCTCAGTTCTACATCCGAAGCAGTTGTTTTGGTGTCATATATTAGAAACAAACTGAACAAAAAATTTTAACATTTTGTATTTTATAGTATACGTTTTATAGCTGCATTTGCCAAGTCTCATTCATGAGACTGCACTTTTTAATATGTTAGTCATATGCTGCATTCAACGGAGTAGTGGCTCTGTGGCTAAGGATCTACACTGGTAATTAGAAGGTTGACCTCATGTAAAAATGGGAAATGCTAAGGAACAAGAATAAATTATATGCTCCACTCAGCTATGATTAACACTACATCTTCTTATAGACTCTAAATCGAATAAATCATATAATCTGTGTGAACAAACTATGCAATACTACGCACCGGACGTTTAGGAGTGCTTTAGAGTACTGTCTTTGTGGTCCCCTCTGTGTTATATCATTAGTACTGTATTATTACTTGTGTACAAAATTTTCATATTTATATTCACGATGCATTACCTTTGGCGGAGTTTATGCTCCAAAGGAATGACGCACTCACCCTCAGAAGCATAGAGGTGTAAAGTAGTCATTTGAGCCGCCCAGCTAAGACCTTCTCTGTTAGCCAAGCGGCTTTGCACACCCATTGGGGATGGCTCGCGACCTTGCAGCAAATACGAAGAGATGTTTATTACATTAGCACAACAGTTTACCCTGGTGAAGCTTTTTTTTTATTTATAATAAATACTTTTTTTGCACACATGTTCAGTTTGCCACCATTACTATAATAGTACATTAGGCAGAAAAGTGTACCGTTAACAGGGGGTCGGGGTGTGGAAAATGGGTATTGTCAAAAGAGATTTAACTGACAGGGTCGTCATCTTATGGGCCTCAGAATGTCCCAGGTCGCTGAATCTGTCTGAGGCCTAAAACTGTCCTGACTGCAGCTGGACTCTGTTGGCCTACAAGAGACTGACCTGCAACAGACAGGTGAAGGAACAGATTGGCTAAGACCTGACACTGCACCATTGACTCCAGCCAAAAGCAAAAGTGGAAGCGAAAATGCGAGAGAGGCAGGCATGGAGAATTCGTCGATTTCAGGAGGATTATTGGAACTGAGCATGGCCCATTTATCCTTGCTGTCAAATGCAGCTAATACCCTACCATGAGTAAGCAGCATCAAATCCAACTGGATTCATAACTGCGCCTACGAAGTGCAGAGAAAACCAAAGATCATATTTTACAAGCTGAACTCTTAGTGCTGTGGAACTGGAACTGGATAAACCACTGACACACTCAAAATTACTAGATGCTATAAACTCACTTCAAAGTGGGAACAGCCAGCCCTGGGGCCTCATGCATAAACGGTGTGTACGCACAGAAATGTTGCATAAGAACGTTTCCACGTTCAAATCGCGATGTATAAAACCTACACTTGCCGTAAAGCCACGCACTTTTCCACAGTACCTCATACCCTGTCGTACGCAAGTTCTCTGCTCGGTTTTGCAGACTGGCGGCACCCAGTGTCAAATGGTACTCAACAAGGGTTTCCCCTATCACCACTACACTTTGCAATCATCATTGAGCCATTGGCTGCTTACTTTCGAAATGCATCAGAAGTAAAGGGGATTTTCAGAGAAGGGCTTGAAAAGAAAATATCACTATATGCAAATGATATGGTACTATATATACTCAGCAAAAAAAGAAACTCCCTTTTTGAGGACTGTGTATTTCAACAATAATGTTTTAAAAATCCAAATAACTTTACAGATCTTCATTGTAAATTGTTTAAACAATGTTTTCCATGCATGTTCAATTAACCATAATCAATTAATTAACATGCACCTGTGGAATGGTCGTTAAGACCTTAACAGCTTACAGAAAGTAAGCATTTAAGGTCACAGTTCTAAAAACGCAGGACACTAAAGAGACTTGTCTACCGACTGTGAAAAACACCCAAAGAAAGATGCCCAGGGTCCCTGCTCATCTGCGTGAACGTGCATTAGGCATGCTGCAGGGAGGCATGAGGACTGCTGATGTGGCTAGGGCAATAAATTGCCATGTCCACACTGTGAGACACCTAAGGCAGCGCTACAGGGAGACAGGAAGGACAGCTGATCATCCTCGCAGTGGAAGACCACGTGTAACAACACTTGCACAGGATCGGTACATCCGAATATCACACCTGCGTGACAGGTACAGGATGGCCACAACAACTGCCCGAGTCACACCAGGAACACACAATCCCTCCATCAGTGCTCAGACTGTCCGCAATAGGCTGAGAGAGGCTGGACTGAGGGCTTGTAGGCCTGTTGTAAGGCAGGTCCTTACCAGACATCACCAGCAACAACGCCGCCTATGGGCACAAACCCACCTTCGCTGGACCAGACAGGAGTGGCAAAAAGTGCTCTTCACTGATGAGTCACGGTTTTGTCTCACCAGGGGTGATGGACGGATTCGTGTTTATCGTCGAAGGAATGAGCGTTACACCGAGGCCTGTACCCTGGAGTGGGATCGATTTGGAGGTGGGGGGTCCGTCATGGTCTGGGGCGGTATATCACATCACCATCGGACTGAGCTTGTTGTCATTGCAGGCAATCTCAATGCCTTGCAAGACAGGGAAAACATCCTCCTCCCTCATGTGGTACCCTTTATGCATGCTCATCCGGACATGATCCTCCAGCAGGACAATGCCACCAGCCATACTGCTCATTCTGTGCGTGAGTTTCTGCATAACAGCAATGTCAGTGTTCTGCCATGGCCAGCGAAGAGCCCGGATCTCAATCCCATTGAGCACGTCTGGGACCTGTTGGATCGCAGGGTGAGGGCTAGGGCCATTCCCCCCAGAAATGTCCAGGAACTTGCAGGTGCCTTGGTGGAAGAGTGGGGTAACATCTCACAGCAAGAACTGACAAATCTGGTCCAGTCCTTGAGGAGGAGATGCACTGCAGTACTTCAAGCAGCTGGTGGCCACACCAGATACTGACTGGTACTTTTGATTTTTCATTCAGGGACACATTGTGAAACATTTTTAGTTTATGTCTTATGGTGTTGACTCTTTTAGTGTTCATACAAATATTTACACATTAAGTTTACTGAAAGTAAAAACAGTTGAAAGTCAGAGGACGTTTCTTTTTTTGCTGAGTTTATATCAGACCCTCCAAATTCTGTCCCAGCAGTCCTAAAAGCACTAGCAGATTTTCAAAATATATCTGGACTCAAAGTCAATTTGAATAAAAGTGTGTTTTTTCCAGTGAAATCTCTAGCACATAATATTTGACTGGATACCTCCCCATTTATCTCTGCAGATTAGTTTAAATATCAAGGGGTAAATATAACAAGTAAATATAAAGCTCGTTTTCAACTAATTTTTGCATTCTGCATGGAAAGAAATTAAACAAGACGTAGATGGTCCACCCTCCATCTCACATTAGGAGGGAGAATCAACACTGTTAAGATCCTTCCCAAGCTTCTTTTTCTATTTCAAAGTATCCCCATATACATTAACAAATCTTTTTTAAGAACTTAGATTCAATCATAACCTCATTTATTTGGAATTTGAAACATCCACACATCCAAAGGGCGACTCTACAATGACCTAAAGCAGAAAGGGACATGGCACTACCTAACTTTCAGTTTCATTACTGGATGGCAAATATATAAGCCATAAAGACTTGGACATTGACACAAATTGATGAACATACAGAAGCCTGTTCTGCAATAGAATTAAAATCTTGCAGTACTTCTTTATATTCCTTATTTTGTGCTCCAGTAAATACAAACTGTCATCAATACACTAATAATCTAATTGCTGTTCATTCATTCAGAAAATGGAACTAATGTTGGAAGCACTTTAAGATAGACAAACTCTTATCTGTTGCACCTCTACATTTATCAAACCAAAATCAGTTCTGTTTTGGACTTCAACCTGAAAACAACTCATAAAAATTAACCTTTTGCAGCCAGGGCACAATATATGGATGGCTGCCCCACACCTTTTTTTGATGTTCCTGTGTCTTTCTTATCACAACATAGATCATGTTTTTGCATCCTACGAGCAATTAAACTTCAAATTTAACTTCTCATCGACGCAATTTATCCACTACTTTCAAGGTAGAAACTTTGCTAAATGGAACCTTCCCAATTTTCCTTACCTTCCACCTAATTCTATTCCAGAAGAAATACTGATCAGTCTTGAAGACTCAGACAGCATCTCAATAGTATATAAAAACATTTTATTGTCCCTTCCTATCAATGATCCCAGGGTACAATGGGAGAAGGATCTTTCACTTAATATTTCAGAAAAGTAATGGAAGGCAGCCAATCAGCCAATCACAGAAAACACTCTAGCTCCATATGCTCAAAGCACTCAATCATTCAACTTAAAATTTTCTGTCGAGTGCATTTATCTTGTTTAAAACTATCCAAAATGTTTCCAGGGCAAGATTCAACCTGTGAACATTGCAGTCTAGCTCTAGCCACACTTGGCCACATGTTTTGGGGATACACTGAATTAAGATCATTTTGGACAAAAATCTTTGAATGCATAACAGACAGCTTTAGTGTCACAGTCACTCCTAATCTATTAAGAGCTGTGTTTGGTGGACTCCCAGAAGGGTTTAAATCTGAGAAGGACAAACAAACTGTAATTGCCTTTATTTCACTACTAGCATGCAGACTTATCTTGCTCAACTGGAAGAATCCTCCCCAACCACTTTCAAGTCAGTGTGTAAATGATGTCCTGTACTATATGAAATTGTACAAAATCTAATTCTGAGTCAGAGAATCTGTTTAAAATTTTTTTTTAAATACGGCAGGATATAATCAATAACATTTTAAAATTAGCTTCTATCAGGAGTACTACGGTGTAGTACCATGTTAGTCACTATGAATGTAGCGAGAAGTCAAGCAAAATGACACCTTTTATTGGCTAACTAAAAAGATTACAATATGCAAGCTTTCAAGGCAACTCAGGCCCCTTCTTCAGGCAAGATGCAATGGACTTCTCATCTTCTATATCAGGAAAAAGGATACTCTTCCTTCCTTGCTGCTTTTAAAGATTTATTTTGTTGCTTGGCTCTCCTCTCCTTCTTTTGGGTGGGGTTTGAATTGTGGTTTGTTAAGTTTGATTTGATTGCATGGATTGTTATTTGCTTTTAATTAAAATCAGTAAAAAAAGAGGAAATCCACAATCTTCTAAAGCTATACCCAAATAAATGTGAGTTTTGTCTACAACCCCACTATTTGTCATGAAGCCCAGCTACTGCTGGAATAGACTGAAATAAATAATAATAACAGGCTTTAATCTTATAACCTGCTGATTGTTAACGCTTATCCATCTCAGTTTTGTTAGAGTAGTTATTGCATGTTCACATGACAAAATACAATGAGATAAATTAGATAAATTTTTCAAGAAATAAAGAGGCACCATAAAAAAAGGTGTTTGTGGTCTATGCTGAGGAACATAGAGATACCAGCAATAAGTGGAAGCTAAGACAAATGGCTATATGTCTATAATTTGTCAGTTGGGCTGTATTATAAAAATAAATGAGAAATCATACTTTCTCACATGCAGTAGTAGTTATCTTTTTCTAGCAGTCACAATCTAATTGTACAATAATAAAAAAAAAGCTTGTCATTGATATGTAGTCTGATTATTTTCTGTTTTCTCTCTGCTTGCAACTTGCATTTTTTTCAATTTATAGTTGACAATTTATAAACTACCATTTAGGGCTCAGTAAAAGCGAAAATTGTATAGCCATTGCAACACATTACCATTTGATGTAATGTTTACCAGGCATTCCTATATTACAGTCCCTCCATTTCCTGAAGCAGGTTTTTACAAATTCAGAGTAACGGTGAGCTCAGGCTTATCCAACGCAGCATCAGATGCAAGGAAACAATTCTGGACGGGACACCAGTGCAAAACATGACACACTTATGCAAATACACAAAATCATGAAAGAGCAATAAGAATAGCATAAAAAAATAAACATGATAACAAAAACTAACAAAAACTGTGTGCACACTGCATTGCTACATACTACAATGTTCTTTTCTTGTCTTCCATTTATTCATGGAGAAAGGTATAAATAGTACTTCGATATTAAAACAGGATTTACAATGTGTGACAGGCTGACCAGAGAAAAAGGTAGGAAGAATCAGCTATGCAGCTATGAGGCAACTGTCAGTTATCAAATTTCTGATATGAAAATACGTTATAACCCTGCTCTGCACTAGAAATAAGAGAAGTTCTTCATAACCAACACTTACTTAGCATGCATTTACTGGTTAGGTTAATATGTCTGTCTCAGTTGCACATCCTTACAGTAGCCACTGCGCTCAGAGTGCCGGGTACATTGGTCTTAGCTAGCTGAGCTAAAGAATTGTGACCCATGACTGACCAAAGCCCATCCAGAAACTGCCCTCTGGAAGTGCTGAACTAAATAAGAAGGTTAGAAACATTGACATATAATTGGATTGAACCAGCTAAAGAGGTGCCAAAATTCTGTTTTCATCAAGAACGGGTTGTTCATTTCATATGCAGTGATGTCTAAAATCTCTCAAGAGAGATTATATCAATCTGGATGTAATCTGCATTATCAATTTTTTATATTATGGTAACATTACAAAGTATCAGCTTTTACATGTGCACTTGATGTGTAACAGCAATAGTAATTTCCCATACTAGGTTCCTGATCAGCTGAGGATAGTTCTCAGAAAAGAACACAAAATGTTTTAATGTTCTTATGTCAATAGAGCAGTGAGACAAAATAGCACCTACATATTTTGATTTACTTTATTAATCCACAAGGGTAAATTGACTTTTCACATGACCTCTGGGGTTCAGCTACTGTTCCCCGGAGCAATTTTCAGTTTCAGGGCCTTGCTCAAGGACCCAATGGAGTAGGACTCCTTCACAAACTTCCAGATACCAGTGCAGATCCTTAGCCAGAGAGCCACCACTCTGCCTACATCTGAGATGTCAACTTCAGACTCAAAATGCAATGCCTGATCTCTATATCTCATTCTGGAAACTGAAGTGGAGCACATTTTTAATATGAGTTTGATTTTCAAAGTAGAATTGTTCAGTAACTTTTAAGGCTTTTATTTTCACATTAGGATGGCGCCCCTTAGGCATCATTTTAAACCTTAAGATCAGTATTCTTTAAAATGTATAAAAATGGTTTCACTTAAGAATGCAGCTTTTTTGTTGCAAATGAATGTATACCATGATTATTAAGAAAACAACTTTGACTTGAAAAATACCAAACTTAAACGTTACCTGATCAACAAGCCTTGGGTGTTTTGTCCAAAGAACAAAAGGATCAGCTACCAAATCAGCAAGAAAAGATGAGTTTGAAGTTAGAAATAAAGCAAAAAGTCTCTCTTGAAACTAAACTGATAGAGTAACTGCCTCATGATAGAAAAATCTCTTTCCTCCACCAAAGTTCAGGTAATGCAGCCGTTTTCATATACATTGCCAGAGAACAGCTGACATGACATCATTGGTCTAGTTATGACCTGTTGGAAGTACCCTGAAATCCCAAGAATCAATGTCGCTTTGGAGCATTTTATCTTGGGTGCCGTCATTTCATGCTTATTTTATGTGATATACGACATACATCAACATGGCACCAGAAGAGAGGAATAATAAAATGACAGGAATTGTGAGACCTCAAAATGATTCACAGAAATGTAAAAAATAATTGGAAAAATATTCATAAACAAAAAAATTAATTGGCAGTAACTAACTTGGATAGTCATAGCAATGACTATAATAACAAACTAAATGACTTGTATTCATTGAGGAAGAGTATTCAATTTAAATAAAGTTAAAAGTTAAAGTTAAAAGCACTACACCAAATGACACCATAACCTGTGTTCTTCTTACGTACTGTTTTCAACAAAGCCTCTCTATCATTGTAAATGATAATATCGGTCTTATTTTTGACATTCACATTATACACTTTGGTGAATAGTTCTTCTTGTATCTTTGGAAAAAAATCTGCTGCCAATTCTGTTTCTGCTGTGCAGTAATCAAAGCTCATTTTCTTTTAACTGTACCTTGTATTTATGTAATTAAATATTCACACTGAACAAAAATAAAACTTTGGTACCTTACTGCATTTATGCCAGTATATTTAACAGCAGTAACTGTATCCTTAAACATGGTTAGTTAAAAGTATTTTTAGATTTAGCATTTGAAGATTGATGTAATGTCTGCTGTTTCATAGAAATCAATCAGTGAATTAACTGAAAGTCATATTTAATTTTTGAATAGTTAGAAGATTTAAATTTATACTCATAGGTCTTAGGCATCAACTTCCATTTGCTTAGAATCAGAGCAGTTTTTGCTGCATTCCTTTCTTAGGTGTTTTAACACTTATATCTCACTTAAAAGAACGGCTACTTTTCTTAAAAGCCATCACATTTCTGTTAGTTATTATTTATTAGTTATTTCTGAATTACACAATTTGCTAAAAATAAAATTAATGAAGAAAAGCTGATTTATTTAAAGATTATCAATATTTAAATAAGTGGCAAGGGACCTTTATTAATGTGCAAGATAACCCCCAACTGCTTAGTGGATTGATGTTTTTACAGTATCTCTTCTTAAACAGTGCTTTGAAATTATTATTAAAAATGGAATTAGCCCATACAGGTTATCTTGTAAAGCTGCTTTAATAAAATTCAAGTTTAATCCCAGATCTTTTAAAGCTTTTAACTAATCAGCATCAATATCATAAATGACCTCTACCACAAAGACACCTTTGTGAAAACCAGAATTTGTAAGTGTCTAAATTAAATTTGATTTAAAGATTACAATAATAAAGTGTAACAAAAAATGATGTCTATATAATTTTATAAAGAAATTATAACGGGGATCTAATTTAATTGCTTATTATACAGACTAAATTATAAATGTTTGTAAAATACACATTACTGAAACAATACTCTACGCTAGATATATCTAAAGTATTTACCCCCTTTGGAAGTTTTCACATTTTATTGTTATGCAACATTAAATCAATGGATTATTTTTTTTCCACTATCAATAGAAAAAAAAAAGTTGTCAAAGTGAAAACAGACCACTGTAAAGTGATAATAATTAATTACAAATAGAAAATACACAATTACTGATTGCCTGAGTATTCACCCCTTCAGGTCGGTATTTAGTACATGGCAGCAATTCCAGCTTTGAGCCTTTGTGGACAGGTTCCTTTCTCTAAAAGCTTTACACATCTGGATACTGCCTTTTTTTATTTTATTAATTTTATTGTAATCATTCCATGCAAATCAATCAATTGTTACAGAAAGTAGGATTGAGAACAAGTCGACCCCCACCCCTGAGAGAGAGAGCTTGGCCAATAGGGTAAAACTTAAGGCTTGTAAACATACCTAAATTGATGAGTTTGATAAGCAATACAGATGAATGGAGAAGAAAAAGAAATGCGGAAATAGTTGCTACCT
Source organism: Polypterus bichir lapradei (assembly GCA_026402145.1). Classification (NCBI taxonomy): domain Eukaryota; kingdom Metazoa; phylum Chordata; class Cladistia; order Polypteriformes; family Polypteridae; genus Polypterus; species Polypterus bichir. Next base: position 12,212,193 of record JANRMT010062842.1, on the reverse strand, counting down.
CGGTGCTTTAAACGCTTATTCTAAAATAGTATTGATTATGTTTTGAAAAATATCTGTACAGATCCTCTAACTGAGTATTTGATTTTTTCCAGTTTCAAATAGTATAAAACATCGGTTTCCCACTGACTTAAAAGAGGAGAGTTAGGATTCTTCCAGTTTATTTAAAAATTTTTGTCCAGAATGATGTTAATTTGGTACAGGACCAAAACATGTGACCCAGTGAGGCTGGGACTTGATTGCAGCATTCGCAGATTGGATCCTGTCCTGGAAACATTTTGGAGAGTTTTAGGCAAGACAGATGTGCTCGATACATAATTTTGAGTTGAATAATTGTATGCTTTGCGCATGTGAAGCTCGAGTGAATTCTCTGCATTGCTATTTTCCACTCCTTTTCTGATATATTGATTAAGAGATCTTTTTCCCAGTGTCCTCTTGGATCTTTGAAAGGGAGGGACTGTAAAATAATTTTATATATTTTATATATTGCAGAGATGGTGTCTAAGTCCTTGAAATTGAGCAATATTTTTTCCAGCATGGATGAGGGTGCAAGATGAGGAAAATTGGGCTGGTTCTGTTTAACAACGTTCCTAATTTTAAGATAGTGAAAGAAATGTGTAGCTGGAATGTTAAATTTGGAATGTAATTGTTCATAGGATGCAAAGATTTTGTCTATATAAAGATCTCTAAGCAAGTTAATCCCAAATTTTTTCCAGATATTAAAAACTGCATATTTGTGAAGGTTGGAAGAGGTGGTTCTCTTGCAGAGGTGCCACAGATAAAAGCTTCTCCATCTTAAAATGCTTTCTACATTGGTTCCATATTCTGAGTGAGTGAAGCACAATTGGGTTATCAGTATATTGCCGATAACTTTCATTTATTGGTGCACAAAGCAGGGAATATAAATAAATACTGCAGGATTTTACTTCTATTGCAGACCAGGCCTGTGTATGTTCATCGATTTGTGTCCTGGTTTTTATAGCTTGTATGTTTGCTGCCCAGTAATAAAAATGACAGTTAGGTAGAGCCATGCCACCTTCTGCCTTTGGTCTTTGTAGGGTCGCTCTTTGGATACATGGATGTTTTGAGTTCCAAATAAATTGTTATTGTTGAATCTAATTGCTTAAAAAATTACTTATTGATGTATATTGGAATGTTTTGAAATAAAAAAGAAGCTTAGGAAGAATATTCATCTTAACAATGTTAATTTTTCCAACTAGAGTGAGATGAAGGGTTGACCATCTATGCAAGTCTTGCTTAATTTTTTCCATGCAGACGGCAAAATTTTGTTGATAAAGAGCTTTATGTTTATTTGTGATGTTTACCCCTAGGTATTTAAACTGTTCTGCAATGATAAAAGGTAGGGTGTCTAATTTAATATTATATGCTTGAGAATTCCCTGGAAAGAGTACACTTTTATTCAGATTAATTCTGAGACCAGAGATCTTTTGAAATTCTGTAAGTGCTGTTAAGACTGCAGGCACAGAATTTTGTGGGTCTGATATATACAGGACCATGTCATCTGCATATAGAGAAATTTTCTGTTCCAGTCCTTCTCTGATAATCCCCTTTATGTGATAAGCATTTCGACAGTGAACCGCCAGTGGTTCAATGGCGATTGCAAATAGCAGCGGTGACAAGGGGCATCCCTGTCTGGTACATCGTTCTAGTTTAAAGTAGTCTGAACAAATGTTGTTGATACAAACTGAAGCTTCTGGATTGGTATACAGTAGTTTGATCCATGCACAAATGTTCGGGCCAAACCCAAATATCTCTAATGTAGTGAAAAGGTATTTCCATTAAATCATGTCAAATGCTTTTTCTGCATCCAATGATAATAATATTTCTGGGGTGTTTATCTTTGTTGGTGAGTATATTACATTAAACAGGCGTTGTAGATTGGAAGATAAGTGTCGACCCTTGATAAATCCAGTTTGATCTTGTGATATTACCGAAGGGAGCACTTTCTCCATCCTACTAGCTATGATTTTTGAGAGTATCTTAACGTCATTATTCAGAAGTGAAATTGGTCTATATGATGCACATTGTAATAAGTCCTTATTTTGTTTAGGAAAGAGGGTGATAAATGTTTGGCGAAAAGTTTGAGGAAGAGTTTGATTGTCTCTAGCTTCTGTAAATGTTGCTAATAGGAGGGGAGCTAGCTGAGTGGAGAATTTCTTATAAAATTCTGCAGGGTAGCCATCAGGGCCTGCTGCTTTCCCGCATTGAAGTGACTTTATAGCATCTAGTAATGCTGATAGCACCAGAGGTTTATCCAGTTCCTCCACACTAAGAGTATCTATTTGTGGTATCTGTAATGTATCCAGAAATGTATTAGATTGTGTACTGTCTTCTTTAAACTCAGTAGAATATGAGGATTTATAGTAGTCTCTAAATGTATGCATTATATTTTTATGGTCGATGATTTTGTCTCCATTCTTGTTGGTGATTACTGGGATTGCGTTGCGAACTTCTTGCTTTTGTTGAGCTAAAAGCTTATTAGCTTTCTCTCCATGTTCATAGTAATGATGTCTGGATTTATAAATTAGTTGTTCAGTTTCTTTAGTTGTCAAGAGGTTGAGTTCTGAATGCAGAGCCTGCCTTTTCCTATGTAGAGCCTCGCTTGGAAGCCTGGCATGTTCTTCATCTATTCTAGTAATTTCACTTTTTAGCTCTGATACTCTCTTGGTACTTTCTAATTTATTTCTGTGGGAAAGATATGAAATCTGTCCTCTTAAGAAGGCCTTAAGAGTTCCCCAGAGTATTCCTGCAGAAATCTCTGAGGATGTATTTTTTTCTAGGAAGAAACTGATTTGTTTGGATATAAAGTCTGTACAATTCTCGTCTGCTAATAGAAGCGGGTCGAGACGCCATCTGCGAGGTGAGTGTGTAGGGCATAGTGACTTTAGCTCCAAGATCAGAGGTGCATGGTCGGAAATAACAATAGCATCGTACTTGCAAGATTTAATCGTAGGCAAGAAATTATTATCTCTCTGTTATAAGAAAAAATCCTGTGGAATGAATGACTAGTAGATGATACGTGATCTTCACGTTAAGATCATGAAAGACAAATAAAAGAACCGCAAGACGAAAGAGAATGGGCAAAAAAAAAACAACAAAACAGTAGGGTAAAGGGAAGCAGCACACACAGATACAGGTGTCTCACTGGACATCATTCAATGCACAAAACGTAGATTTACACAATAATGGAACATACACTATGAGAATCTGTGGACCCGCAACAGTTAAAACAACGACAATTTTAATTTCAAAGAAAACACAATTCGGTCAGGTGTATATTTATGATGACGGAGAAACAGTCAGAACGCGAGCAGCAGAGACACAAAGTAGGACAAAGAACAACGGCTGTAAAGGCTTTAAAAAGATCGAAGGGCAGCACGACAGCTGGAAAGGGGTCTCTCTTTGAACTGCCTTTCCCAGGGTTTCTTCGATTTTTTCCGTACAAGGGTTTTTTTTGGGAGTTTTTTCTGGTCTTCTTAGAGGGTCAAGGCTGGGGGGCTGTCAGGAGGCAGGGCCTGTTAAAGCCCATTGCGGCACTTCTTGTGTGATTTTGGGCTATACATAAAATAAATTGTATTGTATATCCGGTAAACCAAACACGGGGGTGGGCGAGCGAAGTCAGCAGGGGGCGGAGCCCCCTAGTCTATAAAGAAATAATAATTTCTTAAGTAGCAATGATGTACTGGTGAGTAGTAAGAATATGTTCTTGAGTTTGGGCTTAGAAACCTCCAAGGGTCTGATAAGTTATGGTCAGTTATAAACTTTGTAATTATCTTTGCAGTGTTAGATATCATCCCCCTGTGATAGAAGTCCTATCTAAGAGTGGATTTAAAACACAATTAAAGTCTCCAGCCATTATAATTTTATGAGTGTTCACATTGGGAATGGATGCAAATAAATTTTGTACAATTTCCTTATCATCGACATTAGGTGCATAAGCATTTATCAGAATCATTTTACAGTTGAATAAGTTGCCCATGACAATCACATATCACCCTTCAGGAGCCAATACTACAGTACATTTGATGCTACAAATGAGACTGTTGTATGTATGACAATTCCCACACCTCTAGTTTTCTTTGTAAAGCTAGAATGGAACATTTGGCCAGTCCAGTCGTTTTGCAGCCGGAACTGGTCCTTGCTTAGTAAGTGGGTCTCCTGTAAAAATACTGTTTTAGCATTTAAACCTGTTAGGTGAGAGAATACTTTCTTTCTCTTTAATTTGTGATTCAGGCCTTTAACATTCCAGCTCACAAAGTTAACTGTCCCATCATGGAGGCATTGATTCTGAATTTGTGATGTCATTTTATAGTCTTAACTGGAAGTGAGACAGCTTTAAACTTAAATTCCTATTTCCCCAAGAGTTATTGCCATGCAGTCTATTGTTACGTTGGTAGTTGTAATTATAAGGATTAAAAGGATAGATTAGATATAGATATAGCCTGCTCTCTTTCTGTCCCCCACTTATCCCCCCACCCTCACATTTTGCCTCCCCACGTGAGGCTGGAGCCCACTTCACGCAGTCCCGGTCCTCTGACATACCTAGAGACAGAGCACGTCCAAAGCAAAACAAGCCCCCACGCAGCAGCGTTTTAGGATTAAAAAATAGAGATATCTATTGCCAATACAGCTTAATTACTATATTCCTAAAATATAATCATTAACAAACTATAAACTTAAAATATAATCTTCAGCAATCGTAAAGTATTAAGATAATAAACCCGGGGAATGGTGTTAGAAAGTAAGTCTTGATGCAATAATAACAATAACAATAAACCAAGGGTATGATGTCAAACGGTCTCCTTTAGGATATTAGAAAAAAATAAATAAATAAAAAATAAACACACACGTCTATAACTGTAATTAAAACATAAATAGATAGCATCCGAGTAATAAAAAGGATGTATAATGATAATACCAGTATCATTACAAATGGCTCAGACAGTAGGTTATATATCCTTGCCATGTCATGACTGGCTACGACTCACATTGTGTTTCAGAATAGTGTCGGGATCAGCTTTCTTAATTTCTTTTCTGCAATATCTTTGCTGGCGAAGACATAGAATTGGCCTTGCTCTTTCACTTTCAGTTTGGCAGGATACAAGAGGCTGTATTTGATATCGGCTTGCCATAACCGCTGTTTAATATTGTAGAAGGCTGCACGTTGAGCAGCTGTTGCGGGAGAGAAATCAGGGAAAATACAAATGTGGTTATTTTCATATATAATCTCTTGCTTGTGTCTGAGGAGTACCATCACCTCTAGTTTAAATAGTAATATCTCGAAGCGGATAATAAAAGACCTAGGCCTAACGCTATTTGACCCGCGTATGTGATAAGCCGCTGCTATCTCAGAATCTGATTTAAACTCCTCTACAATTATTTTAGAGAATAGTTCAGCTGCGAATTTCACTGGGTTTGGACTTCCACGATTGTCAGATAGACCTTTGATTCTAATATTATTCCTTCTGCTTCTTTCTTCCAGAGCAGTAAGTCTGTCTCCGAGAAATTTGAAATAAACTAAGATTTTCTTCTTCTTCTTCCTCTTCATCTTTTCTCTTCTGTGTGGAGTTGATGTGCTTGGTCAGTCTTCTCCACAAAGCTTGGGCCTGCACCTCCTCCCAGTCGGGTCCTTAATTAGATTTGTTGTTTGTTTCAGTGTTTATTTTTAAATAGAAAGATGCCTATTGATAAAAAGCTGTGATCTAGAAGGACCACTGAATTGATGTGTTTCTTCTGCTTACCAGTAAGATTTGGTGAGAATTCAACACAAAATAACTTAGCAATTTTTAGGGGCTAATATCAATTGCGCTAGCATTTTCATTTTGTGCACATTTTTTTCTCAGTTTTGGACTTTTTCATACTATACTCTGCAATCACCTGGATTGGCTACTGCCTCATGCCAGTGCTGCCCTTGGGGTCTGTGGGCTGGAGTAAGCAAGAATGCCATATTATGTCATCATTTGTAAATAACCTAAGGAAACATAATAATTATATATACTAGATAATAAATGTTGTGGTCGATAGGGGGCGCTCTCTCTCCCTTGAACCCCTGTCCACGACTCCAGACACCAGATAAAAGTCCAAATATTGACTTTATTCTATTGCCACAGTGCACAAAGCACCCTCTCCTCCACTATACTCATAAATCACTATTAACAAATACAATAAATCAATCCTCCACTCCCAGACGCGTTGCCACCCTTTCACCCAGCTCAGCTCGCCGTCTGGGAGCTCCCACAGTCCTTTTATATTCCCTGACCCGGAAGTGTTCTCAATCCCTAGTCCATGTGATCCTCAATTAATTCCGGGTCAGGTAAAAGTTCTTTTCTTTACCCCGGAAGTCCGTCGCTCTTCCTATGACGAACTTCCGGGTCATAGGGCACGAAGAAATCTTCGGTCTTCCCTGCAGCTCCCTCTTGTGGCCCCCATGGCATCCAGCAGGGCTCTGCATAAAAACTCCATTGTCCATGATGCCCTGCTGGTCTTTTGGGGACCTCCATGCTGCAAGGAGGGCTCCACCTGGTGGCTATTGTGCTTTTTTTGCTGAAGTATTAATTTTAGAGGTGGTACAGTGGTAGCATTGCATCAAGGAGATCAGAGTTTGCATCTCAGGTCCTCCCTACCCAGACTTTGCAAGTTCTCTCTGTATAAACGTCGGTTTCGACCAAGTGTCCTGGTTTCCTCCCACAGTCCAAAGACAAGGAGGTGGATAGGCCACAATAAACTGGGGCTAATGTGTGTATGAGTGCGTTAAACCTGCGATGAACTGCCCAGGGAGTTATCCCTGTTTTATGCCCATTGCTTGCTGGGAAAGGCTCCAGCCTCCAGCAACTCTGCTCAGAATTAAACAGGCTTAGAAAATGGTACAATATTAATTTTATATTTGTGTAAACTAAGATCTTCTTCTTCGTCTTCCTCTTCATCTTTTCCATCTTCTATGTGGTGTTGATGTGCTTGATCAATCTTCTCCGCAAAGCTTGGCCCTGCATCACCGCTCAGTCAGACTCTTTTCCTAAGATTTACTTTTACTTTATTAATCCATCTCTTCATTGTCCTCACTCATTTATTCTTCCCTTGTACTTTCATTCCCATCATTTTTTGGCCCACATATTCATTGTCTCTCCTCATTACATTTCCATACTACTTCAATCTACTTTCATGTACTTTCTTGGATATCTCTACCACTTTTGTTTTACCTCTGATAGTCTCATGTCTTATTCTGTCATTTTTTGTAACGCCACACCTTTATCTCAACATTCTCATTTCTGCCACAGCTAATTTCTCCTGTGTCATCAATGCTGGTCTTACCACTGTCTTAAAATAACCTACCTTCATACTAATTTTTCAATCACACAATACTCCTAAATCCTTCTCCCAACTGTTCCATCCGCACTGCTCTCTATGGACTATCTCTGCATCTAATTTTCCATATCAGGCTATTACTGAGTCTAGATATTTAAATGTATCCAGTGGTTTCAATAACTGTACCTGCAGGCTAATAGCTGAATCCTGATCATCATTAAACATCATATATTCTGTCTTCTTTCTATTTATCTTCAGCTATCTTCTTAAGACCTTCTCCATTCTTCCAACTTCCTCTCCACTTCCCATTTTCTGGTGCTACACAACACAATGTCATCAGCAAAAAGCATGCACTAGGGAGACTGGTCTTTTACCCCATGACTCAACACATCCATAAAAAAATCGAAGAAGTAAAGACTTAAAGAAGATCCCTGGTGCAGACCTACTCTAACAGGAATCTTATCAGTTACTTCAACACTGCTTTTATCTCAAGTTTTCAGTCATACATATCCTGGACAATCCTCAAGTATCCTTTTCTCAAGTACCCCTTTCTCCTTCTTGTGCCTCCAAGTCTCTTGACATGGCACTTAAGTTATCAGAAGTCGTTAAAAAATCAATAAACAGCATATGCAATCGTTTCTGTTTTTCTCAATGATCCATCTCAATGCAAAAACTACATCAATTGTTCCTCTCCCTGGCATAAAACCAAATTTCTCCTCCCCTATGGTTGTCTTTCCACTTAGCCTTCTCTCTCTAACCCTTTCCCAAATTTTCATTGTGCGTGACATCAGCTTGATCCCATTATAGCTTCCACAATACTGAATATCATCCTTCATAAATGAGTACAATCACACTGTTCCTCGACTCCTCTGGTATTCTCTGCTGTTCAGAGATCTTCTGTATTAGACCCCACAATATTTAAGTTTGAACTTCTGATGTGTTACAGCTCAATGGGCAAGCAGACACTAGAGGAGAGGTGAAACAAGTAACCTGACAAATAAGTAATTTAAGGTTTATAACTGGATAAGTAATGAATGTTAAAGGAATCCAGAAACAGTTGGTCAGAAGCACAAATCTAAACAAAATCCATTCTGAAAGCATAAACATCATGGGTGGTCCCAGAACAGGAGATGTAAGTAACACATCAGAAAGGTGAATATGATCAAGTAAAAAAAATGTATAATCCTACTTTATAATTTAAACACTATTGTCTGTAAATACAATCAATAAAGAAGGTCTCTTCTTATTGATGTTATGAGAAGAACTATGAAAGTAATTTCTATTGTACCCCTTTTATGTAAATATCCCTAATCAGTATTCATTTTTGACCTTTCTACAGTGGGTTCATTTAGGTTTGCACTTTCATTTTTGTTTGTGTTTTGTTCTTTGGAGCAGCGATTGCTTTCAGTGGCTGCACACAAATTAAGATATCCAAGGAGAAATAAAAAAAGAACATTAATATTTATTACTGTACACTTTGGTTAAAATGCTAGTTTATGATCTGTCAGTCAATAAATCCATCCATCCATCCATTATCCAACCCGCTATATCCTAACTACAGGTCATGGGGGTCTGATGGAGCCAGTCCCAGCCAATGCTGGGTACAAGGCAGGAACCAAACCCCGGGCAGGGCGCCAGCCCACCACAGGGCGCGCACACACACATCCACACACCAAGCACACACTAGGGACAATTTAGAATCACCAGTGCACCTAACCTGCATGTCTTTGGACTGTGGGAGGAAACCGGAGTACCCGGAGGAAACCCACGCAGACACGGGGAGAACATGCAAACTCTACACAGGGAGGACCCGGGAAGTGAAGTCCCTAAATTAAATACTTAATATATTCACAAACATGCATTGTTGTTACCCTGTTAACTTGGCAAACAATTCCCAACACTTTCTCGATTTGACTCTGAACTTTTACACTTCTAAATACAACTCCTAAATTCCTAGACATGAAATGGTTTTGAAAGTCTGCTGCTAGTTTTCACTTCACTTGGCTGGTTAGTCCATTGTTTAGCAGTGAATCCACATACTGCTGGTGTAATGAAGCCTTATGTGAGTAACCATATTCTCTTTTGGTACATCTAATTTTTTCAAGCAAAACATCACTAACCTACATGTATCCTGAAGTTTAATCTTCAGGTTGGTAAAAAAAAACATTTATAAAACTTTTGCTATGGAATATGGGTATGTTAGTTAAAGATTTTTAAGGAGGTGCTGGATGATGGCAAGGCTTACATCAGGATGCTCTCTAGCTGCTGGTACTGCAGGGATGCTCCATGCGAATTAAATACAATATTGCATTTTCCTACACACTTTTCTTCTGCCTGACAGCATTCTAATCTAGGGGCCTAATTTAAGACGTTATGGATTATGCATTTGTCACTTGAAGTGACCAGTTGTGGTATTCAGTTCTGGTAACAGCACATTACAAAATCAAAGGGGCACTTTATTCAGTTTCAGTCTAAATATCCTACCAATGTACACCTCAATTAGAATATATAGTCAAGTACTGCTAAAAAGACTGTGTGCTTTGTGAGTCATTTTGAATGTCTTGTTTACTCTTAACAATCACTTAAACAGTACTTATTAAGAGTGCAATGTTTAATAATAACCTCCCACCACAACCTTAAGCACTGTTATTAATATAAGGTAAAGCCATTAATTATGGAAAAAATGTAATGCGTCTCATTAGGCAAACAATCCAAAAAATAGTATTGCTTCCATTTTGGGCTAACAACAAGGAAATGCAGTTATGCAAAATAATTTGGTTTATGGCAGAAGAAATTTAGTAGTAGGAAAATAGTTTTCTGAGCTAACAATTTTATTAAATTAAAGCTTCATAGTCTGAGGAACAAAGTAGCAGTAAATACTGCAGTAAAATTAAAAATGGGGAACAGGGCTTACAAAAATTAAACCTCAGGAACAATTTTTAAACACACAGGATAACAGCAGTAAGAAACTGTCTGCTCTGGCTCTGTACATATTCTTTAGAGCTTTGGTCTGAAAACGAGTAAAGTATCTCTTTAGGTAAATTGATATTTTTCAAGCTTGGAAGGAAATCAATACACTGAAATAAAGAAAGCCCATGGCTTCAAAGCATGGTACAGATGAGAGCAAAAAGCTTCTAAGGAAAACCCTAGACAGTATCATATATTTTTTGTCACTTGAGCCTATACATTAGAACATTTTTTTTTTATTTTGATGCAATTCATTTGTTTTACCTTTTATTTTGGATTTTTAACAATTTATTTTATTTTATATGCTGGAAATAGGCCTATAGGACAAAGAATACAATAGAGCAATAAAGCATAATAGAGCATTAAAATCGGACATTTTAATGCCCCCAACTGTTATTATTGGATTACTAAACTGAGTTTACATTGTCTTTTAAGCATCTCCAACAATAACAATTCTGCCTCTAATTGTCTCATAACTTCAGCTCTATTTCTTTTACTCTTTCTTTAGGCTACTAATATGAATCCTGCCTGGCAATGTGACAATCAGAACCCAGGTTGCACATTGCAAAAAAATGAAATTCAAGTAAGTGAAAAGCTTTGATATAAAGCCATTCGATCTTGTTTTCCTTATTGTAATATTTATTGACTTATAAAGAAATTTGTATTTAAGATTATTTAGCTTATTTTAAGAAATATTGTTAAGTAACTTTTGCTTACCATATTGACTGATTTTTTGCCATATAGAAGCAAAAGAACTCCCATTTTTTCAGTAGGTTTTACCACAATCAGGGATAATAATAATAATAATAATAATAATTTACATTTATATAGCGCTTTTATTGCTACTCAAAGCACTTTACGTAGACAGAGAGGAACCACTTCAACCACCACCAATGTGTAGGTAACCACCTGGATGATGTAACAGAAGCCATTACTGTGCCAGTACACTCACCACACATTCACTATTAAGTGGTGAAGGGGTGAGAGTGATAGCCAGAGACATGGCATGATTAGGAGGCTAGAATGGATGAGGCCATGATGGGTAATTTAGCCAGGACATAAACCCTACTCTTTTCAAAAGATACCTGGGAATTTTTAATGACCACATAGATTCAGGACCTTGGTTTTACATCTCATCCAAAGGGTGGCACAACTGACATCACTACACTAGGGCACTGGGATCCACACACAGCCACATGTTATGCACCCCTGTTGGCCTCATCAACACCTCTTCCAGCAGCAAACCTAGCTTTGCCTAGACAGTCTCCATACCAAGTACTGGCCAGGCCTGACCATGCTTAGCTTCAGTGGATTGACCTCTTCTAAAGCGCAAGTGTTATAGATCTCCATCTTTTCTCAGAAAGCCACACAGGTATAATTTTGGGCTTAGGTTTGAATGTCCACTTCTGCTGATTAACACATGCTATAATGACCCTATAAATCTATTTCCTGAGTAGAACTCTTTTAAACCTGTTTACCCTTTTCATTCACAGTAGAATGTCCTTCTTCCCAGATAGTAGCAGAATAGAGTTGGTTTTCATTTGTGCCTTGTGGAAACACAGGTACCTAGACTGGTCAATAGTGTGAGAGATCAATTTACTCTGTATTTCATATTTCATTTAGTATATGCACACCAGAATCATTTTATTTCATATTTGGTTGATTTTAGGAATTAGAACTACTTGGCTCCTTTTTTGTGAAAAGGTTCTTTTGCCCTGTATTCCCATGTTTACAGCTTTGCAGACATATAATACAATAAGTGAATTATATAAATTAAAGCTACTTAATGCTTCTTATTAAACAGAGAACTTGTTTTACTGTGCAGTGCACTTGGTGCTGGTGACTTTCATATGCTCTGTTTTAGGTGGTTGGGTTTCTTTCTAAGAAATCAAATAGCATTACAAACCTCAGACGGCTGGTGACCTGGCGTAGCCTGTAGTGTGGATGCTGTTTTTGGCAGAAATTTTACAATTACAAAAAACTACCTTAGAGGCTGGATCAATTGTTTCAGTCTACCAGAGGGGACTTCACCAGCAATTTCACGTTGCAATATGGGTTGTGAAAGTGATGGACTGTATATTTGAAAATGGAGTTAAAATAAAACTGAAATGAACAGAACAGAATCTGGCATTGTCTTGTATAAAAATATATTGAATCAATTGTATCACTGTTCTGACATAGAAAACTAGTTATATTTAAAATTAATGTTGACATTTAATATACTGTTAGATAATTAAGCTGCATACATTTTCTTTATTTTATGTTCTTATTAAGGGTTTTTGTGTGGAGATTTCTATTTAGAGTGTGCTAAAGTAGTACGCTTCTGGAAAAAACAGGACTGCAAACCATTACTATGTCTTTAACCCACTGACATTCCTGATAGTAGGAAAAGCATTGAAATTTTTAAAATTCTGGTTAAACTGACAATTTGTTTTCTGAAGCTGCTTATTTCATGACAAGAACATGGGCTGCTTTAGCCTATACTGGAATCATAAGGCACAAGGCTAAAGTCCTGGCTGAGACTCTTGTGTTTAGCAAAATCCAGTCAGGTTTAGTCTTATGATTATTAGAATGGCTGCCTTATCTATCTATCTATCTATCTATCTATCTATCTATCTATCTATCTATCTATCTATCTATCTATCTATCTATC
>JANRMT010062842.1:12179258-12190376 GCA_026402145.1 Polypterus bichir lapradei | reverse complement strand
TATATATATATATATATATATATATATATATATATATATATATAAATGTAATGGACAGTATACTTGAATCTGGACAATTACAGTACATGTAGATAAGCAGTATATAAGTTTTACAATGTACTTTAAGTTATGAAGTGGGAGAAATGAGAATAGGTTTTTCTTCTGTGATTAAAACAGAAAAATAAATAAATAATAGAATAGAATAGAATGTCTTTTATTGTCATTGCACAGATGTACAATGAAATGGTAGTGTGTCCACTGAATAGTACATATAATATAATAAAAAACAGAATCTTAAACAGATTCAATTTAAGTTCTGCATTTTAAACTACACACATGCATTAATATAAACCAATAAAACAAAAAAAAAACAAATAAAATGTTGAAAGTGGAAAACTATCTCTCCATCCATTATCCAACCCACTATATCCTAACGCAGGGTAACGGGGGGTCTGCTGGAGCCAATCCCAGCCAACACAGGGTGCAAGGCAGGAACAAATCCCGGGCAGGGTGCCATCCCACCGCAGGGCACACACACACCCCCACACACTAGGGACAATTTAGGATCACCAATGCACCTAACCTGCATGTCTTTGGACTGTGGGAGGAAACCAGAGCGCCCGGAGGCGCTGGGAGAACACACAGGTAGAACCCGGGAAGCAAACCCAGGTCTCCTTACTGCGAGGCAGCAGCGCTGCCATTATGCCACTGTACCGCCCAAAAGTGGAAAAATATGAATAGCAAATAGTGGAGTAGTGCCATTTTACAGAGATTGCAGTGAGTCTCTGAAATATTGCATTTTTATCTCATTGATGGGTGACAGTGAAAGACATATGATCAAAAGCACTTTACAGATACAGTAAACAGTTATTTAACAAAATTTATTTTTCTAATAGCGTTCAGATAGAGGCTTTTCAGTAGTCTGGAAGTGTAATAGAACTACAACACCTTCCAGAAGGCAGCAGAGTAAAAAGGTGGTGACCTGGGTGAGATGGATCCCTAATGATTTTTTGGCCCTACATATTTTGCATACAGTATGTCCTCTAGTGAAGGTAATTGGGTGTTGGTAATTTTTTTATGCTGATATCATGACTCTCTGAAGATAATTCTTGTCAGCCACTGAGCAGCCAGCGTGCCAAAGCTCTAAACCACAAGGTCACTAGTTCAGTTCCTAACTCAGTCATATTGTGTGACCTCAACAGTTGCCCTGTCTGTGCTCCAGATGTCAAAATATGTCAACAATTGTATCATTATCTGATCTCGTCTTGGGCAAGAGCATCACCTAAATTTAAAAATGTGATGTTTTCCATCAGACCCTTTTCCTTTCATGACATTAACAATATTGTTCTTGGTTGTGATTCTAGCCTCATTTTTGCAACCTGCACTCATACACTTTTTTGCAATAAACATTATCCTTTTAAAATGTACAATAATTACTTTCTTAAGAGTAGAATTGTCTTTCAAATATATAACTTTCTTTTTTCTCCCATTAAGTGTCCATCTCAATGAATATTATAATACCATTCTCTACACTGCTGATCTTTTATGGCTTAAGTAACAACTCTCTCTGGTTTATCACATCCTTAGTCATAAAGATTCTGGCCAGAAGCCTGGGAGGAAAATGACACCCTCAAGCTGTTGTGAAATATACAGATCCTCCCAGGGCAGTTAAGATATAATCCCTCAGTGTGTGCTGAATCTTCCTTTGGTGTTTGCCCAGTCGGGCCTTGTATGTCTCCTCTGGGAAGCAACCAGTGGGCATCATAACTACATGTATAAACTCAATCTGCTGACTCTTTTTCATTCTGAGTTGTAGCGGTTCTACTACTAGTTACTCTCAAATTGCTCATCTCCTTAACCCCATCATGATGAGTGAGCCCAGAAAGCCTGAGAACGAACCCCATTTTGACCACTATCATTTGTGATTTCTTTCAGTCTCTACCCAAAACATTGGCCTTTGATGAGGATGAGGATGTAAGCCAGTGGTTCTCAACCTTTATGTCCACAAGGTCCCCCCAATGTACCTCGAGAATATATGTGAGGACCCCCCCCTACACAGACAGACTTTTAATAGACCATTTCAGACAAGCCTCTATGTTTTTATTAAATAAAATTTATTTTTACTAGTGTCTGAATTTCTTAATCACGTTATAAAATCTGTTGCCGTTTTTAGGGATATTAACCAGTAATTACCAAAATAAGGAATCTGTCACTGTAAATATTTTCTAAATATATAAAGCTGCTCACTACTGACAAGACTTAAGTATTAATTTTTAAATTAAACATAGTATGATTAGGTATTTCTGAAAATAAGAATTAAAAGTAAGTTTTTAAATACACAATTAGTTGCTGCAGACATTTTTCATAATGTAATTACAGATGCTGCTTTGCTGTCATCAGGATTTAGCAATGGAGCATTTCCATCAGCAATAGCCAGTTTCAACGCAAGCGTAAATGTAAATTCATTTTCACTCCACATATATCACTCAAGTCAGTGGAAAAGACAAAAGTGCCTTGCAGAGTTGTGGCAGCAGTCGGGTAACCCATACCCTAAGCTCAGTGGCAGCAGCGGCGTGTGTGAAACCAGCCTATCATTTCCTTCTTACAACTGTCATATCTTTGGCATCATGCCGAAACACTGAAATTCCGTAATAACAGTCTTTTATTTAGGCACTGTTAAAATATCCTCAGCAGGTATTCAATGCTAGATATTATATCACCCCTTGTTCTAACTGTCCTGTGCAACCTACTAATCATAATATTATGAAACTGCAAAAAACAAAAAATAACATGATGTGAACAAAATATTTAACAACCCATACATAAGGTAGAAGGCTATAACTGCAGTAATTTCCCCAGCTAAAACAGAAAATAAAATAAAACCCCAAGTTTATTTAAAACAACCCAAATAAAATAAAAGTATGAAATGACCTTCATTCGTTGTGCTTCAACAGGGAAACCAAAGAGTACTATTATTTTAACCGATTGCTTGCAAGTCCTACAAGCCGCCACAAAAGAGCAATTGTCTTTCCAGACCACTGTGTCCGACTGCTGCCCATAGGCTCAATCAAGTGGCTCTTCTGTTCTTATTACATGAAATAAATAGCCTTGACACACAGAAAAAATTTTGGGGCAGCCACCCGTATCTTGAGCCCTGGCTGTAAAAGGCAAAATAAGTTGCAAGAGTAATGAATGGTATTGAGTCCAACATTGACTGACTAAAAACAGGAAGTGGTCTGGGATTTAAGGTGTCTTTCAAGATGTGATGTCTTCTTGGCAGGAACCGGAAGTGACGTGGCCAGAACTGGAAGTGGCGTCTTTGTGTCCAGAATCAGGCAGAATTTCACATGTTTGATCTGTAGGGATAAAAGAGAAAGGATTAGTGAACCCCATCACCCACTGGCCTGATGTGGAATTACCTTCATTTGGTCCTTTTAGCTGCCTCCCAAGCGCATATGTGTGACAAGGCCCCCACCCGAAAGTTCGTGAACCCGAAAAAGAACATCGGCGTTGGCGTAAAGAGAACCTTGACAATGAACAAGCGAAAACTTGTAAGGTTCTGGGTCACCATTTCACATTCTCTACCTGCCAGTCTGGGGCACCCCCACGTTTAGCTAAGGGTTTTGCCCGCCTCAGTCTCCTCATTACCCTTCAGGAGCCTTTATTGTCCAGGCTCGCTCTGCACTCTTTCTCCTAATCCAGCTGTCTCTCTTTCTTGATTCCAGCTCTCCTCCTGTACTTCTGTATTCCATTCAGCACCTGCATTACTCAGACCTAATCACAGTAAAATGGTGAAGATACCCTTTTCTTTTGCAGTCAATTCCCACACACGTCTGCCAATTGCTGGTTGATAAATATCGTTCATTACCTTCTTTTTACTTTTTCTTATTGGGTTATTATGAGCACCTTGTTCACATTCCAACAACAGCTAAATGGTGATCTATTGTACTTTACATGGTTTTTTTTCCTGGGGTAAAAATAACGCTGATAAGGTTAAGCTTGATATCGCTACTTCGCTTTTTATTGAGTATTTTGCTGCTATTTACTGTTTTCAGTCACCTTGTCACTCCACTGGAAGTTTAATAGGACCAGTGATGTAAACTGACCAGTAAATCAACAGTTTCGTCTGTGGACTTACCACCAAAGTGTTTTACCTCTAATGTCTGGTAGAACATTCATAAAATACGTTTCATGACCTTCTTAGTATGTACTAGGAAGTTTAAATCTCATGAATTGTGTTGTCTTTACTTCACTATCCTTTCTGAGTGTCCACCTTCTTAGGCTGTTCTTCAGTCAATCTCATTAATTATGTATATTTTTATTAGGAAAAGAACATATTTAGTATAACAACTTTACCTCAAAACTTCTGTCTTGCTTACCTAAAAATCTCAAAACAATTTACTCTATCTACCATTAGAAGACCTATTAATTTAGCAGATGTAAGAAAAATGGTTGTATCATAACAGAAATAAAGATAAATATGCTCACTGGCCACATGAGTGTAACAAATTGTTAAAGGGGTTGCAGTAACTATCAAAATTGCAAGTTTGATTAGCACTACAATCACATTTACAAGCTTATTTCCTTGAGATTTTGCTATTTTTCTTCTGCTGTTGAATTTTGTTTGCATTACATAGCTGTTACATAATCGTAGATGTTAAATCTTGGTCTTGGATTATTAAAACAAATTGATTTTGAAGAGGACCACAGGTGGTGCAATGGTAGAGCTGCTGCTTTGCAGTAAGGAGATTGTGGGTTCCCTTCCTGGGTCCTCCATGTGTGAAGAGAGCTTTGAGTAGTGAGAAACGTGCTACATAAATGTCAAGAATTATTATCATTACCTAGTACCACATCATCTTTTTATATTCCTCTCCGTCTTTTTTGCTGATGTAGCCTACAATAGAGGAATAATTTAAAACATTCTGTAGTTGGCAGAAATTGATTTTGTAAAGGATGCAGATTGAGGGAGGAAGGATAGTCCCAGATGTTTTCTCTTTGATCCAAATAATCATCTCTGGTGCATAGTAGTGAAGCCTCAAAAGTGTCTGCTGTTATTCTCACAATTCATAATTCAACATACTGGGGGCGGGGGGGCATCTTTCTACACCACCTTGATCTTTTTACCCAACAGGAGAGGCTGTCAATTGTTAAAGGCACTGGAAAGCAAAGCAAAGAACACAATCTTGAGTATTGTGTCAGCTTTATACAGGTGTCCTGAACATTATGGTGCCCTGAAATGAGGGACCATGTATTAAAAGTGTTGTAATTTCTACATGAGACCGAAATGTATGCAAATACCTTTAATTTAAAGTCGGCAATGTGCACTTTAGTCACGTCTGTATTGTTTTATTTGTAATTTTAAACTGTGAAGCAGAGGGGTAAATCAAGAAAAAATGTGTCTTTGTGTCAAACATTATGGGAGGCACTGTAGGTCAACCAGTCATCCATCCCTATTTTTACCTGGTAGGTAGCTTGCAGAGTAACTAGATGTACCCTCTTGTTTCAGGACCAGCCTCTGAAATGTCTTCATGATGTGTGATAGTAAAAGTACAAGTTTATAGTCTTTAAGTGTGTAGCGGTCAGAAGCCGCTAAGATTCACACCATCGAGCGTGACGGTGATTTATTTATTTTAATCGAGGATTACCAGGGACAACCCCAGCCTTGGCATGACACACACACACACTACAGAGACAACAAAGAAAACACGCTGGGAACTTAAACGATAAAAAAAGTATAATGAAATTAAATTAACTAAATGGAAACAATAATACCACCCCTGATCCCTTCGTCGATATTACATTTAACAGATAAACTCGACAAACACGCAGTAAAGTCCATGGATGAAATGATCAGCGGTGAAGTTATGTCCAGCGATTAGTATGAAGCGAGGGAAATGGAAAAACACAGTCCTACCGGTAATTGCTGAAGTATGCCGACAGATGAATGGTTCAGGAGCGCTCCTTCTTCCGTGAAAGCCAATGAATCCAGACACCGTCCTCAGTAAACAGGTAAACAGGTAGACAAATGATTCCAGACCCCAACAAACAATATAATCCAGGACACGAAGATGTATGGCAGAAAAACGGCAGGCAGTTCAACAGATAAATACACGCACCAAACAAACAAAACAAACTTTTTTCTTCTTCGACCCCTGCCCTCCTTTTAAACCCCTCTGACCACCTTTGACCCCACCAGCCCCTGAAAGGACTGCTGGGAGATGCAGTTCTAACTAATGGTAGCACTGCTACAAGTGTGCCAAATTTTAGGGAGTTGTATGCAATTGTGACACCCTCTAGAGAAGAGGTAGACAACATTGGTCCTGGAGGGCCACAGTGGCTGCAGGTTTTTGTTCCAACCCTGTTTCTTAATGAGATGTTAATTATTGCTAATGAAGCACTTATTGCTCAAGTGACATTTTTCTGGTTCATTTTAGTGATCTCACTTGTTAAGGTTCCCCATCCTTCATTGCTTATTTCGGTCTTAAACAGTCATTTTAATGGCTTCTTATTAGCAATAAGATGCAAATGACAATGAGCCAGTAGTTCTTCATCGAAGTTGTTTCCTTTTACACCTGTGTGGATTCATCATGCATTATTTGGTTTAATAAAACACTTAAGAGAAAACTGTGACATTTTGAATATTATCCAATTTATGCTTCATTGGAAAGGAAAAAAAACTACAATATAAGAACATTACTTTGCAGACTAACACGCCATAAAATTAAATAAGGTTTGAGATCTGAGAGGCAATCTTTGGTTTCTAAGTAAGCAATTGGGTTGGAATGAAAGCCTGCATTCACTGTGGCCATCCAGGACCGACGATGCCTACCCCTGCTCTAGAGGCTCATGTAAAATGTTAATAGAAGCTGAAGGATACTGCATAACCATCTAGCATATGCCACAGGAAACCTTGGGCTGATGCCATCAGGTCCTACTGACTTACTAATGTAGATCTCAAACAGCATTCTTGTCTCCTAATAAGCTGAGGTAGACAGTTTGCTTTACCATATGAAGTCATGTACTGATTAACCTAGACAACTGTTGTAAAGTAGGGCGCATATCATTCAAAACAGAAACTGAAACAAAGCTAGTCAAGGTGTGTTTTAAAATGTGCCATTAATAATTATGGTTCTGTGAGCTGAAGTAAAGGTACCTTATTAGCACTTTCACATCCTCTAGTAAGTCAACGTTGATCATCTGGCTAGGAAGGGCCTTGATCAAACCCAAGTGGACCAAATAAATGACTTCTGATTAGTTAACCCTTTAAGCTCAGCCCCATTTTTTTGGCCCTGCCATCAAGACCAGACAACAACTGAAAATGTTAAACTGCATAAAATCATCTTTTCCTCATTGCTGTAATTAAAATACACATTGTATTGCATACCTCAAACCACGTTGCAAGATTTTTCTTTCTTCCCTCAAAGATAGCCAAATTGTAGCATCACGGCAACACCTACACCCAGTGGCTTTCTTGACCATCTTAAATTCAATTGTGTACAATTTGACGGGCAGACTGTTATCTGCTAAGTAAGAGGGGTACTTCAACATTCAAATTATACCAGATTCCACTTTCTAGATTTCTGATGTATTTTTTTGTGTGAAGATGTTTTTGAATCTTGCAACTTATAGGTTTTGTAATTTGGATACATAGTATAATTTCTTTTTCCACTGTAAATGGTCTGATTAAGATCTGCCGCTCACAATGATGCATAGGCCATGGGTCTTCAATAATGGATATGTATGCTATGAATAGTTTTTTGAAAGTAGTAAAAGCAGAGTTAAAGAATCCTACTTTTGTATTGATTCAAAGCAGTAAAGCAAGATATATTACTTGCAAGTAATTAATGACAACTTTTTTCTGGGTGTTCTCAACACATTCATTGACACTTTCATACTGTTTAGAAGCTTATTCCAACATCTATAGAATTAGAAATAACATTCAAACTGCATTTTTTTGGTTAAAATGTTACTGAACTCTGCAACTTTAACATGTGTATAACATAATTTTACTCTGAGGAATAGAACATAAATACTGAGTGAAGGATGATGAGGTTATAGCCAGTTAAATCAAAGTAGCAGAAAGCGGACAAAAATGGCGGTTAATCTACCTCTTCAGAAGTATTGATAGGTTAGGTAGAAGGGACAAAGTCTTGATCAAAATATTATGACATGTGGCACATTAATGGGGCAATAACTGTGATGGAAGAAATTAATACAGAAAGACATCTGCTCTGTTGTAGGGCCAGACAAACTGAGGAGGTGTTTTGGCTGTTTGAAGTGCACACTGAGATGTTCCTGTATGTGCAAGAAAAAGAGAAAGAGAAGGGAGTGGGAAGAGAATCTGACAGTGAGAATCTGAGATGAAGAAGAGGAGATTAGAAAACACAGAGATGCATAACAGTTGAGTAGATGAAGACTATTGTGGTAAGTGACAGAAGGAGGACATGGTAATACAATGCTTTGCAAAATTCTAGCTGTGGTTTTGTTATTGAAAAATATGCTAGAGGCCATGTGGATTTTGCACTCTGTATATCTCCTTACTTTTCTTAAATAATTTTCCCCTTCATCTTCTAGAGTTGGAAAAGCAAACTTGTCATTTTGTATTCTCCTGTATTTTCTCAAGTGTAGGGGTTAAATCATTCACATTCAGAAAAAAATGGATTTGTTCTCATTGTTTTATTTCCCCTTTAATGTTTCCTCATGTAATCCTACTAGTTGGATACTCTAAACAAATTTAAGCAAATTCATTATACATTTTAAGATTCAATAATGTAAAAGAGAATATCCCTGCATAATCACTATGTGCTGTATTAAAAATGTAATCTTTTTTATAATTTAATCTTACTTTGAACGCAATAAAATATAGCTAGTGGTTTATTAATGAGTTTAGTATTTATAGATTATACAATGTACTCAGAGAAACTTCAAATGACAAATAAAAGTTGATACATTTTTGAAAGAAAATTAATTCATTGGTAAATCCTGCAGTATAAAATTATCCAATTTTACTTGAAATTTTACAAGTGTGTAATCCAATACAGGCTAAATAATCTATTTTATATAATGTAAGTTGCTTATAAAAATAGAATTAAAAGATCCTTATGAGGTTTTGAGAAAAAAACAACAATCAAATTGCCTAAAGAAAAATGACTGTGAAATTGGCAGCCAGATACTGAATAAGAATAAATGTGGGATGCTGGCAGAGCAGTTGCAAATAAAGACATTTTTACTAACCAAGCTGATGTTTACATACAGTGCCTACGCTATAACCCAATTACTTCTTCTAAATCAGAATGTTTTAAACTTGCCTTTTTTTAATAATCATCAATCATAGTCATTAATTGAATCTAATTATACAACAAGGTAGTAAAGGAGATTATTTTCCAAAGAACAAATATTCTTATTCTTTAGTGCAGTATGTGCTTTGAATACATCTATACTAATAAAAGGCAAAGCCCTCACTGACTCACTCACTCACTCACTCACTCACTCACTCACTCACTCATCACTAATTCTCCAACTTCCCGTGTGGGTGGAAGGCTGAAATTTGGCAGGTTCATTCCTTACAGCTTCCTTACAAAAGTTGGGCAGGTTTCATTTCGAAATTCTACGCGTAATGGTCATAACTGGAAGCTGTTTTTCTCCATTTACTGTAATGGAGATGAGCTTGAAAGCTGTGGGGGCGGAGTTTCGTGTGACATCATCACGCCTCCCACGTAATCACGCAGTACGTAGAAAACCAGGAAGAGCCCCAAAAAGCACTCAAGAAAACATGCATTATATAATTGAGAAGGCAGCGAAACAATAAGAAGCGAGCGAGTGACATATACAACCATATTCATGAGTTCTGCTACTTCGGAAACAAAGCACGATGTAAACCTAAACTTTAAATTAAGTTCATAGACAGGCTGCCGCTGGCGTTTGTAATTTAGTGCCTGCCCATATAAGGCCGTCCGTCAGCGGCAATCCAATAGAAACACTGCCACTAAATATTCACGGGTGAAGGACTGTGCTTATGCAGAGGAAGATGAGATAGTCAGGGTGGTGTTTGGCACAAACTCAGCGAAACTGCGAGAGAAAGTTTTAAGTGCCGGGACTTAGGTAACATTAGATACAGCCATTTACATAGCACGACATGGCACCAGCACAGCTGGGAAACTTCGATGCATGTACACCGAGCGGCTCACGTGAACTGACGCAGTGCACAGACAAAAAGCAACAGTTCCAAAGAGCGCTGAACAAAAACCGAATTACACAATTGAGAAGGCAGCAAAAAAATATGAAGCGTCTGATACATACAAGCATATTCATAACTGCAGCTACTGCAGAAACAAAGTACACGGTGCAAAAAGTGAATGTCCCGCTAAAGGAAGACAGTGTAAAAAAAAACCCGTGCATGCAGTGTGTCACATCTCAGATAAAGAGGAAGACGAGCTGTTTATTGATGCAGTAAGAAACAAATCGATAAATGAAACCTCTTATCTTTACAACGATTGACAAACACGGAATGTAACTTGAACACAACACATCGTACAAATACGACCCTGATTGAAACAAATAATGATAATCGAATCCTTGATGACAGCAACACTCAATAACACTCACAAAACAATTACTGTATATTGACAATCATGTTACGTTATTTTTAAAATGTTTCCTTTTCTTTTTCATAGCTTCTTTAACACACTACGTCTCCGCTGCGAATATATATATATATATATATACCCCGATCTACATACTCTCAAATAGATAAGCCATACACTGTTTCGCAATTGTAGAGGCTTCGCCTCTATCGCCTACATCCGAGGTTTGATTCCCGAGAGGGGATGTACTGAGTATGTACGTGTGCTTCTCGGTTCATTTTAACCTCGCATCTCCTTGGTTTGAGACGTATGAAAAAATATGCGGTTAACGCAGAATCATGTTACGTTATTTTTAAAATCTTTCCTTTTCTTAGCCCAAGTACAGCTGAGAAGCTTCGATGCATGTACTCCATAACAAAAAATAACGCATTTAATCACACTTTCAATTCCAAGCAAAGGGGAACTTTTGTCAATGCATGATTTCCTGGTACATCGATTACACTGATGCACACATCACAGCTACAAAAATGTTACA
>JANRMT010062842.1:12151080-12174258 GCA_026402145.1 Polypterus bichir lapradei | reverse complement strand
TATATATGTATATATGATGTGTATATATATATATGTTTATATATGTGTGTGTGTGAGTATATATATATATATTATATTATATTATATTATATTATATTATATTATATTATATTATATATATATATATATATATATAAATATATATATATATATATGCCAGCAACACTCATGACAATGAAAAAACAATTACATTGTCAATCATGTTATGTTATTATTAAAATGTTTCCTTTTCTTTTTACTTCTCTGCTGCCAAACATGGGTATTTTGCTATGTATATATAGTGTCACGCGTGCGCGAGTAGGAGGCCGTGGACGGACCTGAAACCGCTTCGAAAGACGTTCGCCGGCAGGGAATGGCGGGGTACTAACCTTTCTGCTCTCTCTTTCAGGAAAAAAGACGCTCTACCATCATAACCTGCCCGCAGTACGTCCACTTCCGCCCTTCCTCCGCCATCTTCCCTGACGTCAGCAATCCCGTCATCCCTCATGCCTCCTTCCCAGCATTCCTGCACTTCCGGCTCCTCCTATATATAATGGCCGCCGACGCCTGTTTAGGTGTCGTGCATATGAACGTTTATGTTTGTATATTTTGACCTGTTTTTGGAAAAAATAACTTTTGTTTACAGTATACGGGGCCGGAAACCCCAACCCTTTATGCTGTGTCTTCTCCTTTCTTTACTATATATATATATATATATATAGAGAGAGAGAGAGAGAGAGAGAGATATGACAACAACACTCATATCAATGACAAAACAATTACATTAACAATCATGTTACGTTATTTTTAAAATTTTTCCTTTTCTTTTACACACTACTTCTCCGCTGTGAAGCGCGGGTATTCTGCTAGTTAATAGATAAATCTGTGTTATCCGGTGCATGGTAGACCCTGGAATATAGACTTCACATTAAATTAAATAATTCATCGATTACAACACATTATATGAAAATAATATATAAGAAAGTGTTCATTTAATACTTACTAGTTTAACAAAGTGAAAATCATGTTATTTTAGTGTATGGTTATTTCACATTTTTTTATAAAAATCACTAATTAGAGTTACAGAGAATCATGTGTAATTTCCTTCTTTATTGCAACTTACATGATCTGTCTTCTCATTCACTATTACAAAACAGCTAGTCGAGAGCTTCCCAGATTGTCAACTGCTATGATTTGGCTTTATGCAGAAATAAAGAAACTGTGAACCCCAAAAATACTTTAAGATTATAAAGTACAGTAGATCTAATTACGAATTTATTAATTTCAGTCATCTTTAATGAAACATCCAAGTTTAATTACTGGATATCTCACTAATAAAACTGAACAAGAGATATAATTGAATAAAAAGGTGAAGTATTCTGTCCTCTAAACTAATTGCTAAAAAAATGACAGCAGAAAGTCAGAAATGTCTATCAAAACTAAGGCTACTGTTAAAGAAGCAGAACTAAGCTAATGATCGGGATCACACAAAGTTAAAAATGTAAAGCAATAATCCTTAAATTAAAGTACTGCTGACTTTTAGCTATGTCTTTTGACCAGCGTAGGAGTTATCCACCCCTTAGATCCTATCAAGCTTTTCCTCAAGCAAAACTCAAGGGAAAAAAACAGATATTTTGCTTTGGTGGTTACTTTACAATTACTATATTTGTAACATTAACTTTTTACATTTTTTTCCTTAAAAATCTGACTTCAAACTGGCAATGTTTTCTGTGGTACTAAATAAAGACCTGATGGAAAGCTGTGATTCTTATCTCATTATATATATAATATTTTACATGTAACTTGTCAGAAAAAGAAGTAAACTACAAAGCAACATCATAAGGAAAATGATGAAACAGCCTGAAATAACCTTCCAGTGCCCCTGGGTACTAGCACTTAAGCTCAATGGAAAAACAAAAAAGGTGCGATATACTGTGATTTACCAAAGAAAAAGTCTGTTGGCAAGCAAACTGGTTATTCACAAATAAGGTTCATCATTCTTTTTTTTTAATCATATATTTTGCAAAACTGAAAAGAACTGTAGAAGTGAATGGAAGCAATACTGCAATAGTGTTAATGATACCAACAGTAATAATTGTCTCATTTCTTTCATTATCTATTATGATAAATATACATCTGAAATGGCAAGTGGCAATCCATCATCAACTCCTTGCAGGAAGTTTGTCACAGGAGCTTAAAACATACATTCATCAAGTGGTAAACACCACTGAAAGAAGCTGCACAGCTAAGAGTGTCTAGGTCCATGCTCCCTTTTATATTCAACCCTCCAAAACAGAGAAGACATTACCTTCTTTCTTAACATGCACAGGCAGTAAGATGATGAACAGTACAGCTTAAAGCTGCTCATTTAATGATATTATAGAGATTTAGCCTTTGCAATAATATTAAACAGATGGTGGATACTCTTAATAAAGCCAACAGAGCTAGAGGTCTCTTGAAGCTGGAAACACCTCCTGACGCATTAGTTCTAATGTTTGCCGTATAGTATCAGTTAAACCTGGTAAAGCAATATGTGGGAAAAATGGGAGGACTATTTCAGGAATTTAAATTTTTCTCAGCCTAAGTAAAAATCATTATGACAGATTGACAATTATTACTGTGAACACTGTAGCTGGCTCTTTTTTTTTTTGGGATCAACTTTTTATTAAGTAAAGACAAATTAACAGGATATATCAATAAGCGGACATAACATACAAACTAACCCAACCCACACATTGCTAAGCCAAAGGAGTAAAAAAAAACAAAGAGTTATCAGCCGAGATTTAAATTGTTGAGCTGCAGCAGACCAGAATTCAATTACATTACTGGAAGCACCAACTGTAGCTGTCTGGATTTATGGAGGTCCTTTAAATGTGGACGATACCAGGCATTCTTATATCTAAATATAAACACTTGTCTTGACTTCTGTCTTTTTTCCTGGATACAGAATAACTGTATGAGACAGACTTGCAACTTGAGCTTGTTTTATTTCTTGTAGCGTTTGCTGTAGTTTAGATTTGCAGGGAGAGTAGAATGTGCTCACAGCCACCTGTAAGCATATTTTGTACAGTGGGTGCCATTTGCTTTGCAAAATTTCTGCCACTATTAATTCCTTCTTGGAACAAGGTTTTGCTTCATCCTCTTTTGGGTTGGAGATGTTAGCTAAGAGGACTACTTGGAGGAGGAATACATTTAGAGTATCGAGATCACACACATCTTTAAATGAAAGTGGTATTTTCTTCTACAGACTGGACTTCCAGGGCCAACAAAAGGCTGCCTGTTTGAAATTTATACTGTTAGAGAATCTTAAAGATGTTAGGGAGCTAATACCTGATCAAGACTGGCATCTTGGCACCAGAAATGAAACTTCAGATGGGTAAGGACCCACTTAATCATGATGGATATTTTTATATCTTCTTATGTCATTAGATATTGCTGTTATTTTCAAAGGGAGTCCTGAAAACCCATAGGAAAAAATTTTAAAAAACATAAAATTAACTTGATCTAGCTGCTTGCATTGTATCATGATCTCTCCTTTGACATTACGTTTGTCAGTTACAGTATTACCTTTGATACAACTTTCTCCTTGTTTAGAGATTTGTGGCTTTGCTATCTAGAAGAAAAGCTTGTTGTGGAAATACTCCAACAAGAAAACCTGTTTCAAAGAAGAAAGGCTTAATGTTTATCCTGAGCAAAAGCCACTTTATTATCATTGAGCCTCAGAACCTGCTGAGATATCACCGGCTCAGACATCTACACTAAACATGGCAGGAGAGTATAAATGACCTTTGCCATCTAATCTTTCTGTGGTGGATGAGCCAACCATTCAAATGAAGTTCATTAAGTCTGTAACAATATGGTGTTTGTCTGAACAGGGCATACTAATAAATTTTGTTTTCTGTAAAATGGCCAGACACATTCAAGGAATATGTGCCAAACCACAATTATTAGTGTGAATTATGGGGCTTGCTTGATTATGATATAAAGGTCACCTCACTAATTATAACAGAAAGTTCAATTTTCCCTCAGTTATTTTGTCAAATTTTATTTAATAGTAAATCTATGCATTTTCTTATATTCCTCTTTTAAGGAAATATTACACGGCTTATAGCAAGTCTTGTAAGGCAGACTTAGACGTGGTCAAGTCAAAAGTCATAGTATGGAATTTAATTGTATAGAATGCATTTAAATTATTGAATGGTGTGGCACTGTGTTTTTTTTTTATATGAAACTGTCAAAACATTCATTGGGAAGGATGATTGTAATGGGAGCTGTAGGGGGAAAGTATCACTCCAATATGGCAAGCTGAAATTCATTACATTTTGCATATAAAGTACAGGCCAAAAGTTTGGACACACCTCCTCATTCAATGTGTTTTCTTTATTTTCATGACTGAAGGCATCCAAATTATGAATGAACACATGTGGAGTTATGTACTTAACAAAAAAAGGTAAAATAACTGAAAACATGTTTTATATTCTAGTTTCTTCAAAATAGCCACCCTTTGCTCTGATTACTGCTTTGCACAGTCTTGGCATTCTCTCGATGATCTTCAACAGGTAGTCACCTGAAATGGTTTTCACTTCACAGGTGTGCCTTATCAGGGTTATTTAGTGGAATTTCTTGCTTTATCAATGGGGTTGGGACCAGCAGTTGTGTTGTGCAGAAGTCAGGTTAGTTGGACGATCATTTATTTTTCAACAGGACAATGACCCCAAACACACCTCCAGGCTATGTAAGGGCTATTTGACCAAGAAGGAGAGTGATGGAGTGCTGTAAATAGTCATAAAAAATAAAGAAAACACATTGAATGAGGAGGTGTGTCCAAACTTTTGGCCTGTACTGTATATTACTGTTGATACAACTTAATATCTAGACTTTAAGGCCTTTGAAAAGTTCCAGTGAGAAATAGTGTTATAAGAGTGAGGGGAGGGTAAACCCAAAACCACATTACATAACCATAGTAATAAATTTAACCTATTTTATAGGTTTGGCTGTACTTGCAGTGAAGTCTATGATCCACATAAATAATTCAAGGGTTAGGACCTCCTCCACAGGGGGAACAGCATCTAACACTGCAAAAATAATTACAAAGTTTATAACTGATCACAACTTATCAGACCCCTGGAGGTTTTTAAACCCAAATTCAAGAACATATTCTTTCTACTCACCAGTACATCATTGTTACTCAAGGATCGATTACTTCTTTATAGACAATAACTTCTTGCCTAAGATGAAATCTTGCAAATACGATGCTATTGTTATTTCTGACCATGCACCTATGATCTTGGAGCTAAAATTACTAAGCCCCATGCACTCACCCCGCAGATGGCGCCTCAACCCGCTTCTATTAGCTGATGAGAATTGTACTGAATTTATATCCAAACAAATCAAATTCTTTCTAGAGACAAA
Organism: Polypterus bichir lapradei; assembly: GCA_026402145.1. Taxonomy (NCBI): domain Eukaryota; kingdom Metazoa; phylum Chordata; class Cladistia; order Polypteriformes; family Polypteridae; genus Polypterus; species Polypterus bichir. The sequence goes on along the minus strand of JANRMT010062842.1, from coordinate 12,168,867 downwards.
TACATCCCCCGAGATCTCTGCAGGGATACTCTGGGAAACTCTTAAGGCCTTCTTAAGAGGACAGATTATCTCATATCTTTCCCACAGAAATAAATCCGAGGCCAAGAAAGTAGCAGATATAAAAAGCGAAATTACTAAAATAGATGAAGAACATGCCAGACTACCAAGCGAGACTCTACATAGGAGAAGGCAGGCTCTACATTCGGAATTAAACCTCTTGACAACTAAAGAAACTGAACAACTAATTTACAAATCCAGACATTATTACTATGAACATGGGGAGAAAGCTAATAAGCTTTTAGCTCAACAAATTCACAAGCAAGAACTGCGCAACGCAATCTCGGTAATCACTAGTACGAACGGAGATAAAATCGTCGAACACCAAAATATAATGCACACTTTCAGAGACTACTATAAATCCCTATATACTACTGAGTTTAAGGAAGACAATACACAATCTAATGCATTTCTGGATACATTACAGATACCACAAATAGACGCTTTTAGTGCGGAGGAACTTGATAAACCTCTGATGTTATCAGAATTACTAGATGCTATAAAATCACTCCAAGGCGGGAAAGCAGCAGGCCCTGATGGTTACCCTGCAGAATTTTACAAGAAATTCTCCGCTCAGCTAGCCCCCCTCTTATTAGCAACATTTACAGAAGCCAGAGATAACCAATCTCTTCCACAAACCTTTCGCCAAGCACTAATCACTGTCTTTCCAAAACAAAATAAGGACTTATTACAATGTGCATCATACAGACCAATTTCACTTCTGAATAACGACGTTAAAATACTCTCTAAAATCTTAGCCAGAAGGGTGGAGAAAGTGCTCCCCTCGGTAATATCACAAGACCAAACTGGATTTATTAGGGGCCGGCACTTATCTTCCAATCTTCGACGCCTGTTTAATGTAATATACTCACCAACTAAATCAAACACCCCAGAAATATTATTATCATTAGATGCAGAAAAACCATTCGACATGATTGAATGGAAATACCTTTTTACTATATTGGAGAAGTTTGGGTTTGGCCCAAACATCTGTGCATGGATTAAATTACTGTATACTAACCCAGAAGCTTCAGTTTGCATCAACAACATTTGCTCAGACTACTTTAAACTAGAACGTGGCACTAGACAAGGATGCCCCTTGTCACCGCTGCTGTTTGCGATTGCCATTGAACCACTGGCAATACATTGTCGAAATACTGATCAGATAAAGGGGATTAGCAGAGAAGGACTGGAACAGAAAATCTCATTATATGCAGATGACATGGTACTGTATATATCAGACCCAGAAAATTCTGTACCTGCAGTCTTAGCAGCACTCACAGAATTTCAAAAGATCTCTGGTCTCAGAATTAATCTGAATAAAAGTGTACTCTTTCCAGTGAACTCTCAAGCATATAATATTAGATTAGATACCCTACCTTTTATCATTGCAGAACAGTTTAAATACCTAGGGGTAAACATCACAAGTAAACATAAAGCTCTATATCAACAAAATTTCGCCGTTTGCATGGAAAAAATTAAACAAGACTTGCATAGATGGTCAACCCTTCATCTCACACTAGCTGGAAGAATTAACACTGTTAAGATGAATATTCTTCCTAAGCTCCTTTTTTTATTTCAAAACATCCCAATATACATTAATAAATCATTTTTTAGGCAATTAGATTCGACAATAACCTCATTTATTTGGAATTCAAAACATCCACGCATCAAAAGAGCGACCCTACAAAGACAAAAGGCAGAAGGCGGCATGGCTCTACCTAACTTCCAGTTTTATTACTGGGCAGCAAATATACAGGCGATAAGAACCTGGACACAAATAGAAGAACATACACAGGCTTGGTCCGCAATAGAATTAAATTCCTGCAGTACTTCTTTGTATTCCTTGCTCTGTGCTCCAATAAACACACGTTATCGGCAATACACTAATAACCCAATTGTGCTCCACTCACTTAGAATCTGGACCCAATGTAGAAAGCATATTAAGACGGAGAAGCTTCTATCTGTGGCACCCCTGCAAGAGAACCACCTCTTTCAACCCTCACAAACATATGCAGTTTTTAATATTTGGAAAAAATTTGGAATTAACTTGCTTAGAGATCTTTATATAGACAACGTCTTTGCATCCTATGAGCAATTACATTCCAAATTTAACATTCCAGCTACACATTTCTTTCACTATCTTCAAATCAGAAACTTTGTTAAACAAAACCTTCCAGATTTTCCTCATCTTGCACCCTCATCCATGCTGGAAAAAATATTGCTCAATCTCAAGGATTTAGACTCCATCTCTACAATATATAAAATCATTTTACAATCCCTCCCTTTTAAAGATCCAAGAGGACACTGGGAAAAAGATCTTTCAATTAATATATCAGAAAAGGAGTGGAAAGTAGCAATGCAGAGAATTCACTCGAGCTCCATATGCGCAAAGCATACAATTATACAACTCAAAATTATATATCGAGCACATCTGTCTCGACTAAAACTCTCCAAAATGTTCCCAGGGCATGATCCAACCTGCGAACGTTGTAACCAAGTCCCAGCCTCACTAGGTCACATGTTCTGGTCCTGCACCAAATTAACATTATTCTGGACAAACATTTTTAATTACCTTTCAGATAGCCTTGGACTTACAATCCCTCTAAACCCATTAACAGCTGTGTTTGGGGTTCTTCCAGATGGGTTTAAAGCGGAGGAAGACAAACAAATTGTGATTGCATTCACTACACTTTTGGCACGTAGACTTATTCTCATAAACTGGAAGAACCCAAACTCTCCTCTTTTAAGTCAGTGGGAAACTGATGTGTTATATTATTTGAAGTTGGAAAAAATCAAATACTCAGTCAGAGGATCCGTACAGACTTTTTTCAAAACATGGCAGGATCTAATCAGTAATATTTTAAAATAAGTTCAAAAGGCACAGAGAATTTATTAACTTAGGTATGTCTCCAAGCCTTAAATTTAACGCCGTTTGGCTTGCTCTCTCTCTCAGGGGTGGGGATCGATCTGTTCTTAATTTTTCTCTTTGTAAAAACTTGATTGCTTTGTATGGATTGTAATAAAATTAATAAAAAATAAAAAAAATAAAATAAAAAAATAATTCAAGGGAAATTATGGCAGGGGTGCATGGGCGTGGTGTGATGGGGGACCAACACAAAAACCATGCCACCACTTTAAGACGGCTATATCTACTTTCATGAAATTTTGCATTTACATTATTGTTCGTGCAAATTAAAATACAGGCTCCATGCATTATTCAAAATTATTTGAGTGATATTCATGACATTTTGCATGTACAGTATAGTAGAATCAACACAATTTAATATACTGTAAAGAAGGAGTACTCAGTTACAATCCTGGAGGTCTGCAGTGGCTGCAGCTTTTCATTCCAAACAGTTTTGTAATTAAAAGCCAGGCCTAGCAGATAATGTTTGTGATGCACCATCTGTTGGAATGAAAGATACGTAAGCACTGAAAGGACACAAAGATACACAGGCACTTGTCCTTTAGATTAAAAGTATAATTGTTATTGGCTGTAATTAAGTTGTTAACTAAGGCAACTCTGTTGTACCTATTTTAAGCACCCACTGTAAAAAATGTACGAATATTTCTGTTGCTGTTTTGAATCATATGCTCTGCTAACTCATTTTAGGGCAATTCCACTCATTTTCCTTGATTTGCTTAGACTTACACATTAGTTGCATGTCAGATAGTGAAGATTTGTATAACATTAGATCATATAAATATATGCTTCTGTTATTATTGATTTTGCTGGGGAACAATTATAGTTATGGGTGGCACGGTGGTGCCAAAAACATGCAGGTTAGGTGCATTGGCAATCCTAAATTGTCCCTAGTGTGTGCTTGGTGTGTGTGTGTGTGTGTGCCCTACAGTGGGCTGGCGCCCTGCCCGGGATTTGCTCCTGCCTTGCGCCCTGTTCTGGCTAGGATTGGCTCCAGCAGTCCCCCATGACCCTGTGTTAGGATATAGCAGGTTGGACAATGACTGACTGACAACTGTAGTTATTGAGGAGGTTTAAAGCTGTTTCTGACACAAACTTTTTATCTTCTTTAACTTTTGTAAGGCAACCACAAGTTAGCTCCTGAAATAAGTGATATTACGATGCACTGAATAGGTAATATCCTTTGATGAAAGTTTAAGAATGCTTTGTTCATTTTTTTTGAACTCGCAAGTATGGATTGTCCACCAGGTTAGGGCCTAGGTAAACCCCTTTGACTTCTTTGGGTCCCCCCATGTTTGGAGCATAAACCCAAAAATGCAGTACAGATTATCTTTTATTATTGCTGCCTTCTGGCCTCTGAAAAGGCAATATATAGGCCAATTCATTTGTTTATTTACTTGACATGTCATTATTTAACCCGCTCAATCCAGACCAGGTTTGTGAGGGGCTGAAGACTAGCCCATCTACCATAGGATGCAAGGCAGGAAAAAACCTGGACAGATCACCAGTCCATCGCCCTGTGAGCACACACACACACATACACACACCAAACCCAGACTAGGGCCAATTTACCTTCAACAGTTCACCAAATTTGCATATATTTGGCCTGTGGGAGGAAACCAAAGCAGACACAGGGAGAACATGCAAACTTCACACAGGGAGGACCCTGGGTGTAAACCAAGGTCTCCTTACTGTGAGGCAGCAGCACTAACTCTGCACCACCTGCGATCCCTTGTTTACTTGTTTACTTAAAAATTAAATGAAAGAAGACAGCTGTGCATTGGCCTTCATATTTTGGCCAGTATTCAGGTTAAATCAGGTAGAGTCTACAACTATCTCATTTTATTTCCAGCAGTTCTGGCATAGAGAGAGTAGAATACTGTCATTTTTCTTTACTATGACTCAGAAAATTACTCATTTCTTTCTTTCTTTTTTCTTTCTTTCTGTTTTATTTATTTTTAGGGTGAAGCCATCTAAAACATAGACTATCTGTATATTAACTGCATTTGATAATGGAAGGAGGGATACATTATAATAACAGAACTAGCTGACATCTATTTGAAAGTCCATCCTTTACATGATACCCAAAGCCTGCAGAAATCTTTCAAAAACTGAAGATAATGCCTGCTGGAAGAAAGTTTCTGTTGCCCAGGGTTACAACTGAGATACGTCTCTAAAGACAAACTTTTTTGTAGTTGCTCTGGAATGATCAACCTATGGACTGGTAGGACAGAACATTTATGCTATTGTCATCGGCTGGCTGTGTACTCTGTTGTGTTTCTGACATTTCGTTGTCCTCTTGAACTTTAAGGACAGTAAACCAAACTATGATAATTAGGGGCAAACGTTTTAACTTTAGCGATAGCATCTCGCAACCTAATTTGTGAATTTCTGTCTTTATTCCTATTATGTACTTCTTGTTATGCGGGGGCATTTTTAAACTGTCTTGTCTGTTAATATGTAAAGATACAATTACAGTTAATATTGTAAAGATAACTTTTTTTCCATTTTTTTAATACTTTTCATTGTATGCTGATTTGGGACTTATGGTGAGTGGGTTAAATAGGACAAGTGTTGATCACAGAACCCTGAAAGATTCTATAAAGTATATTAAGTACTACTGCTATTAGTATAGCGGTGTTCTGATTGTGTGGCTGCTCTGGGCTTAATTGTTCTTCCAGGGTAGCGGTACATAATTAACCAGCTTTTCAAATCTCACACCCATATCTGTGACAGAGGCAATACTGGTTAGTCTTGATGAAGATTCAGACAGCAATTTAACAACATATAAAAGTATCTCAACAAATCTGCCATTAAAAGGTCCTAAGTGTATGGAAGATGCTTTAACCTTTTCATCTGACAGATTTCAGGTAATAGCTAAGACCTAAAAGAACTGTCATACTGAGCAGGAGTGCAGTGTGCTCTGAAAGAGCTGAAAGCCAATGCTGGACCTTAGAATGTGTTGCTTAGCCTGCGTTTTGAGAAACTGCAAAAATTCAAGCTGCTTTGCTAGCAGATAGTAAGCCAGGAATCTTTGCTTAGTTTATGTGAGGAGATGTCTAGTTTTTAACAAAACTTGTTTCAATTACATCATCGGCTCAGTTATCACTTCAGTTTTAGATTAGTTTATTTGGTGCTTTGTTGTAGAAAGAAGTGTTCATTCATTGCATTTTGACAATTTGAGATGAGCTATGTACATTTAAATGTTCTGCTGTGCCACATGCAATACTTTGGCCACTCCATTCAGGTCATGTCATCAACACCAAAGTCTGTCTCTTCACTGTCACCTTCTGTCACTAGAATTGTCAGACATCTTGACCCTCCCAGAGCCCCTGTTTAAATAACCTGCTCTGTGGGATAACCAGCCTCTGGACAGTTCTCCCTAAAAAGCAGTGTAACAGACAGGATGCTTCTAGAGAGTTTCCTGTAAGTCAGGTGGCTCTGTATTGCCTCTAAGCTCCGTCCCCCTGCAGAAACATTGCAAGTACTTGGCCCCACGTGACTGATACAGTGGTGTGAAAAACTATTTGCCCCTTCCTGATTTCTTATTCTTTTGCATGTTTGTCACACAAAATGTTTCTGATCATCAAACACGTGTAACCATTAGTCAAATATAACACAAGTAAACACAAAATGCAGTTTTTAAATAATAGTTTTTATTATTTAGGGAGAAAAAAAATCCAAACCTACATGGCCCTGTGTGAAAAAGTAATTGCCCCCTTGTTAAAAAATAACCTAACTGTGGTGTATCACACCTGAGTTCAATTTCCGTAGCCACCCCCAGGCCTGATTACTGCCACACCTGTTTCAATCAAGAAATCACTTAAATAGGAGCTGCCTGACACAGAGAAGTAGACCAAAAGCACCTCAAAAGCTAGACATCATGCCAAGATCCAAAGAAATTCAGGAACAAATGAGAACAGAAGTAATTGAGATCTATCAGTCTGGTAAAGGTTATAAAGCCATTTCTAAAGCTTTGGGACTCCAGCAAACCACAGTGAGAGCCATTATCCACAAATGGCAAAAACATGGAACAGTGGTGAACCTTCCCAGGGGTGGCCGGCCGACCAAAATTACCCCAAGAGCGCAGAGACGACTCATCCAAGAGGTCACAAAAGACCCCAGGACAACGTCTAAAGAACTGCAGGCCTCACTTGCCTCAATTAAGGTCAGTGTTCACGACTCCACCATAAGAAAGAGACTGGGCAAAAACGGCCTGCATGGCAGATTTCCAAGATGCAAACCACTGTTAAGCAAAAAGAACATTAGGGCTTGTCTCAATTTTGCTAAGAAACATCTCAATGATTGCCAAGACTTTTGGGAAAATACCTTGTGGACTGATGAGACAAAAGTTGAACTTTTTGGAAGGCAAATGTCCCGTTACATCTGGTGTAAAAGGAACACAGCATTTCAGAAAAAGAACATCATACCAAAAGTAAAATATGGTGGTGGTAGTGTGATGGTCTGGGGTTGTTTTGCCGCTTCAGGACCTGGAAGGCTTGCTGTGATAGATGGAACCATGAATTCTACTGTCTACCAAAAAATCCTGAAGGAGAATGTCCGGCCATCTGTTCGTCAACTCAAGCTGAAGTGATCTTGGGTGCTGCAACAAGACAATGACCCAAAACACACCAGCAAATCCACCTCTGAATGGCTGAAGAAAAACAAAATGAAGACTTTGGAGTGGCCTAGTCAAAGTCCTGACCTGAATCCAATTGAGATGCTATGGCATGACCTTAAAAAGGCGGTTCATGCTAGAAAACCCTCAAGTAAAGCTGAATTACAACAAATCTGCAAAGATGAGTGGGCCAAAATACCTCCAGAGCACTGTAAAAGACACATTGCAAGTTATCGCAAACGCTTGATTGCAGTTATTGCTGCTAAGGGTGGCCCAACCAGTTATTAGGTTCAGGGGGCAATTACTTTTTCACACAGGGCCATGTAGGTTTGGATTTTTTTTTCTCCCTAAATAATAAAAACCATCATTTAAAAACTGCATTTTGTGTTTACTTGTGTTATATTTGACTAATGGTTAAATGTGTTTGATGATCAGAAACATTTTGTGTGACAAACATGCAAAAGAATAAGAAATCAGGAAGGGGGCAAATAGTTCTTCACACCACTGTAAGTGTTTCTGTCTGGTATAGCACTTTACAATGTTGTATACCTGTAGTTAAAATCATAGCCCAGTTAGGTTTGTACTGGCTCAACAACTTTCATAGACAGCAGATTTCTTTTTAGTGATGTATAAATAGCATCAATTGATGTCTTATTGTTAGTTGTTTGTTGTTAGGGTCTGTGAGTTATGGTAGTTCTGATTTCTTAAACATAATATTTTTGTAAGACACACCCAATGGATACTTAAAATCTTTGCTGGGGTCTCAAGGTAAAACATGTCGTCTGCTTAAGACTATGATGGAGAGCAGATCTGGAGCTTTGCTGATCAGTTATGGCGCCACAGAAATATTGAATCATTGTAATGTGCAGATAATGCAGTCATGAGATTGCTTGTTGTGTAACATAAATACTAGGTACATATTTGTTCACTATGTGCCTATATAATTCCATTCCTCTTATATCCATTTCTGGATAACTGACATTTGTTCTCATTTACTGAGGAGATGCAAGTTGCTGGAGCAGTGGCTTGACGCATATGTGTGTCCAGGGTTTAACTGAAATATACTTGGAGTCCATTCTGCCATCAACAATGACTCTTGGATGAGTAAAAGGGGAAAATATACAATATACTATATTGTCCATAAATATTTGGACAGAGACAACTTTTTTCTAATTTTGGTTCTGTACATTACCACAATGAATTTTAAATGAAACAACTCAGATGCAGTTGAAGTGCAGACTTTCAGCTTTAATTCAGTGTGTTGAACAAAAAGATTGCATAAAAATGTGAGGGAACTAAAGCATTTTTTAACACAATCAGAATAAAGTCAAATAAATAAAATGTGGATACTAATTGTTTGCATACATATATGAGAGAAAGAGACTGAGGGAGATGGAAACTGATGCCTCACAGTCCCAATATCCTAGGTTCAGTCCCATGTCTGATTGCTGGTTTAAGTAGGCTTGAGAATATTCACAATGGATTCTGAAAGTATTCGAACCCCGTCACTTTATTTGTACTTTATTTTATTGTAGATTTGTTTTTAAAAGGATAAATTTTCCATTTTTGCTTATCAATCTGGTGGAATTAGCCTAATTGATTAACCTTTGGTACTGATGATTAGAATGTATTAGTATTGCAAAAGCTGCTTGTATTGAGAATTTAAACATATGTATCAATGCATTCTTAAATTAAAGCAGAATGTGTTGTATTAGCAAGGTTTAGGTCATGTACAAGTAGGACTTCATTATAAAAGACTTGTTTTGCTGCTTGTTCGGACATGAGGTTGTAACGGCCGACTCCTTACCCAGCCAGCAGTCACACTACCAGGACCTGTGGCCTGGATGAATTACTGAGAAAACCTATCAATACCAAGCCGTACCTCTAACAAATAATAATTTTCCCTCCTCCTCAATCAACCGTTAAAGACTTGCAAACAAAAGCAAATATGTAAAATAAGTATGGGAATATATTAAATACAATACAATGACAGATACAAGAAAACAAATCTGCATCGTAAAATACTGTATATCTATATATATATCCCTCCACCAAAGTGGCTAAATGAAAACAACACCTGTATAATAACAAAACCGCCCTTGACCCTGCAAACTAAAATAACAAACACAAAACACAAATATCAATGTATGGATACTGAATGACAATGAACGTGAAATTGAGTCCGGGTAAATCACTGTCCAGAATACGAATGTCTGATCAAAAATAGATGTTTGAATTTCCTGAGTAAAACAGAACGACCTCACCGTGCTTCCTCAGCGAATGGTGGATTATAATGTCCAACCCCGGGGTTTCTGGCGATGATGGTGTTGTTATGATTTCGGAGGAATGAGAATCAAACTGGAACCAGGTGCGATGTAAATAATAGCAGAATAATGTTGATCGGTTGTCGGTACTTGAAATCTCCATCTCTCTCCTCCCTCTTTTTTCCCTCCTGATGGTTTAAAAAATGACGAGCCGGATGTAACTGTTAAAATCCCGGTCTGACGTGTCCAGGGGGTCGCTGCCTCCAACGCAACACCCTTCCCCGTTTCTTATTACGGGGATGACATTTAAACAGACACACATTAGTTTAAATGGGGTGTTGAGACAAGACGCGACTGGGTGCAACACAATAAACAATAATACTATGTGGCCCTGCTTCAAGGTGATGATACGTTAAGGACAGTGTGCAATATAAGAACACTTAAGAAAACTTTATCTCATTTGTGGGTCCTCCTAGTCTCAACTATAATGGTCAGAATTGATCCATAAATAAGTTTCAGACACCTGCACAGAGTATGAAGTAAGAATGACCAGTTTCGGTCAAGTGATAGAATTAGGTAGTGGTGGGCATGGACATTTAGATAATGGTGAGAAGAGCTATAAGCAGGAGAACATTTTTCACAGATGATAAGGAATGTAATATAAACCAATGCATCTAGTTTAAGTGCTTGCACCATGATGAAGTCTCTTTATTGCATTGCTGTGTAGTAAAGATTGTGGCATATGATTTAAATTTCCTCCTGCCTGTCTTTGCTTAAGGATCATTTTTACCACAATCTACACTCAACGACCCATAATTACAAAGTGAAAACATATTTTTAGAAAGGTTTACAAATGTTTTAAAAATCCAAAACTAAATTCTGTCATGTATTTCAGTATTTAAACCCTTTGTAATGGCACTCCAGATTGTGGTCAGGTGCATCCTGTTTGCTTTTAATTATCCTTGAGATGTTTCTAGAACTTGATGGGAGTCCTACTGTGCAAAACTGAATTGATGGGACATTGTTTTTAAAGGCGCACACCTGCGTATAGAAAGTTTTATAATTCATACTGCATGACAGGACAAAAACAAAACTGTTAAGCCTATAGACCTTTGCAATCAAATTGTGATGAGGCATAGATCAGAACAAGGGTATAAAACCATTTCTACAGCTTGGTGTGTTCCCAGAAGCACAGTGGTCTCCATTATTGTGAAATGGAAACAGTTTGAAACACCCAGGACTCCTCCTTGAATTCGTCATCCAGCCAAACTGTGTAACTGTGCAAGAAGGACCTTGGTCAGGAAAGTGACTGGTAACCCAATAGTTACTGTAAAAGAGATTCAGTAGTCGTCTTATGAGGTGGGAGAACCTGTCAGAAGGACAATCATCTCAGCTGCTCTCCATCAATCAGGCGTTTATGGTAGAGTGGCTGTACAGAATTCAATCTTGATTAAAATGCATATGATTATATCTAAATGGCTCTAAGAGCATGAGGGAAAAGATTCCCGGGTCTGATGTGACAAAAATTAAACTCTTTGGGTAGAAATCCAAGCACTATGTCTGGTGAAAACCACTAGGCACTGCTCAACACCATACCATTCCAGTGGTAAATCATGGTGGTGGCAACATCATGCAATGGGCATATTTCTCAACGACAGGGACAGGGAGAATGGTGAGAACTGAAGGAAGGATGAAAGCAGCCAAATACAGACATCCTTGAGAGATCCCTATATAATGTCATTCCTACTCAACAATTCCATGCACGGCCCACATTTACAAATGTAATATTGTTACAGTAAACACAATACCCATGCAAGACAGTTGTTATCTAAAAATGCTGGGGGGCTTTGTCCCCTGCTTGCTTCACTCACCAACCCCCGGACCTGCACTTCACGCTAGCCTCTTTGTGGTTCTGCTGCTCGCGTATGGGGATGTGGATGTAAATTTAAACAGGTTGTTATTTTCATGGGAATTGTTACATATGCATAATAGAACTAACTATTTTACATTACAGTGAGTAATTAACCATATTAAAAAATAGTAAAATGTAATAATTTGAGAGTAAATTATGTTTTATGTTGCGTTATTTGTTGCGTAATAAGATTTCATTCTGTTAGGCTTTGAATTACGCAAATACTTTTTAAATTTACACTTTTACTGTAAAACTTCAGTAAAAATAATTTTTTTTTTTTGTCAATATAGCATTAAATTTTGATTCTGCGTTTGGAATTTCATTGTGACAACACAACGCATAACTGCTTGTGATTGAATTTTGTTTCTTTCTCTTTATTAAATAAAATGACTTTTTTGAATGTTTGGCTCTGCCCTTTGTTAATTTTCTTTGCAAAAGCTATTCTAACATGAAACTGTTAATGTTTGAATACGAATAACATATCAAGATCTCCTTTGTTGTCTAATGTTATTCGCAGAAGATGTACTACATTACCTTTCTTGAATACATCCTTCTTTCAACATTAATTGAATGCGAAGGAAGACTGAACAGTGTTAACGGTTGTAGATATTCTTCGGGATATTGTAAGCTGATGTTTTCATCTTCCGCATGATCACCACCAACTGTTTCAGCATAGCCTATTGATACACATTTAATCAATTTGCTGTGTAACTGATTGACATTTTGTGCATAAATTCGTTTGACTTCATCGTTTCTCTGTGCTAGGATTGCTTGTGTACTCATTTTTTCTCTTGATAACCCTTTGTGATGAAATTCTTCAATAAGATCTGGACATAATACGTCTAATTTAGTTATGAATTTAAAGTGAAGAAAACGTTAAAATTTATAAGAGCTGAGAAAGCAGGAACTGTGTCTGTCAAAAGCAATCACACAAATGAGAGGTGAGATTACCGCGTGCATGTTTGAATATGGTCTTGTCTCGCGGGACTTGAAAAAATCTCTTGTAAAAAGTCTCTTGAAAAAAGTTTCATTTCGTCCCAGGATTTTTTTATATAATAGAGAGATATACACACATTTATCCATGTGCGTACATCCATGTGTGTAGACATTAATACGTTTTCTTACCTAAGCAATCTTTCACATTTTTAAGCCCATTATTGTGCTAACATAATATCAGTACCAGGCAAGCAGCATGTACTAATACAATAAAGAACCACAACATTTTCTGAACTGTGAAGACTATAGTTACAGCTTTTGTACTTTAACAAGAATTTTTTTAATTTGTTTTAAGGGCTCTATAAAAGCAGAGTGCCAATGAGACATTTCAACCTCCAAAACACATCAAAGTTTGTTAGAGGCACGTATACCCAATAAGGTCCAGTTGCAATAGTACTTTGTAAAGGTCATCTTTAAAAAGGTCTTAATTGAAAGCTTAGGTCATGGCCGATAGAAGGCCACACTTACTTAGTCTTCTGTATATCACATATTGTCTCGAGTGTCACCAAAAGTAAGGGATGGGGTCATTATCATGATGCAGGCAGGAGTTTTATGTGTCGGTGTCATAAGAAACTGTGAATTAAGAGTCAGTGGACTCGTCAGCAGTGCCATCAGGTCCTCTTCACTGATGATCCAACATAGATTGTTGGCTTTTCCTGGATTGTGTTATTCAGAGTAATGAACCTCTGCCTGGCAATGGCACATTCAGAGGCTCTTTGGCTATGTGCTCCAGAGGTGTCAATAGCTGGAAGAACCGGACACATAAGATACTTAAGAACTGCAGGATGGCTGCTCTTATTTTTCACAGTTTTTATTGTTTTGTGGTTTATATATTTGCAGTTGTTTTACTGTTTGTTTACATATTATTTACAATTTGTTTAATAGTACTTCATCAATTAAGAATGATATTTCACTCAGTTAATGAGTATTGAATTTCTCTTTTCTATCAGTATACATAACTAGCAGTTTCAGTCAGTTGAGAGCCAAAAGGCTGTTCAAATTGAACAGTTTCAGGACACTTGTTTAATTTAAACAGACATTGATTCAAAAATGAAAGAATACATGTAGTAAGCATATAGACACAGCAATCTTATCTAATGTTTGTATAGAAAAAAAGAAAAATAAGTAATGATTTAATCTCAGCAATGCACATTAACTGTCAAAATGTATTTCGTATTTTCCAGCATTCTGAGTTTTTATTTGGAGTAAAAGCTCCAGGTCAATTCTACAGTGTATATAAATGGAATGAGTCTGATCATATCTTGCAACTCTTTCTATTGAAGCCAGAGGATAAGAAAAATAAAGTGAAAGTAGTTATCTGTACTATACAAATAAACAAAAACAATTTATGAAACAACCTTATGAGAAACCAACGGAAATTACCTAAGAAAGGTTTTTTTAACCACCTCTGCCTCCGCCATCCCCATCATGTTTGTTAACTCGGTATGTTTTTCTCATTACTTGCTCATTTTCTTGTTGAGTTTTTCTTTTTGGCTCAGCATTTTTCAGTTTTGCCTTTTAACAACTACAAACATTTATTTCTATAGCACATTTTCATACAAGGGATGTAGTTCAAAGTGCTTTATAAGATGTCAAAGAAATAGCTACAACCAAAGAGAAACAAATTTATATTAGATAACAATAAAAATGAATAAATGTTATGCAAAAACTAATGCACACTTACTGTATATAAGCTAGATTTATGTAAAGAAGCATAGTCCTTAAATAGAGCATTATTTTTTAAGTCTCTAAATGCAAATCTGATGGCAAAGTGAACTGTGCCTTGTGGAATACAGCTGGGGCCCTTGCCCAGCTGGTATGCCACCATGCTGGATGGACCTGAGGAGGCAGCATAACCAAAGCAGCACCTCCCCTGGAGCGCTAGGTGGAAGCCCCCAAGGGTTGCAGCAGTGCCTTGGATTCCTGCAAGGCTCCATGGGAAATGGAGTTGGATACCGCCCTGTTGGGATCCGTGGACAACGCCAGGGGGTGCTGCAGCTACTGCTGAGCTCTGGAGTGCAGCTCTTCTGCCACACCCGGAAGTGCTGCCAGAAATGCACCAACAAACACCTGGTGCACTTCTGGGTGCCTTACAAAAGGAGCCAGCAGACACTACTCCGAGAGCCAGAGTCAGGAGACGAAGCTTGCCTGGAGGTGTGGAGGAGGAAAAAGAAAAAGAGAAAGAAGAAGACTTGTGTTGTATTGTGTTGTGCTTTTGGGACTGTGTTGTACTTGTGGGTGACAGGGAAGACGTTTCCCACAAGAGAGAAAGAAAAATAAAAAATGTGTGCTTGTATTTGTGCCTCCTGCGTCTATTTGTGTTGGGTTGGGGGCGGCTATGCCCGCCTTGGTGGTCCACAGCCTTTATTTAGCACTACCATTACCAGGGTCCATTTTTACCAAGCATATCAGAATTATTCCTAGGATCTGGACTAAAAGTCTAACTACAATAAGAATTTGTCTAACCTCAAAGTAGGACATGAGAAGTATTTATGAAGTGCCCTAAAGCCACTCCCAGTTTGGAGTAGGAGTTAACACTTGAGAAAGAATGATGTCCTGATTTTACTCTAACCTGTGCTGCAAACTGGCACTTATTAAGATGTTTTTTAATTTCCTTGGAAATCATGATGCAATTCATTTATATATTATATCAAAAATAATATAGTAATGAGCACCTAGTTGGAAAGACCGAGACGCACACAGCAAATGAGAGTTAATCCCAATAACAGGCTAGTTTATTTTACAATGAATCACCCACAGCTGAACTTTTAGAAGTGCCTCGTAAAATATAGTTACTGAAACTAGCCATGGCTTTTGCTCTTTCTAAATTCACATTCACTTTTCCAGTGTTTCCAATTGTCTTTCCAGTGTCACATGTCATGCCTCTCTCTGTGATCTTCCATTTTCTTCTATAAGACTGTATTTATCCAATGTCTGAGTCCGAACCTGCCTTCTTGAACCTTCTTGGGCTTATAAAGAGTAACGTGAATATTTCAGGGGTTCGTGGAATACAAAGCTCAGCTTACCTGTGTGACATTTCACTGTCATCACCCATTCAGCCCTGTCTATGTTCAGATTAATATGGTGACTACTACAGTACAGTTGCATCTAAGACCACCTGTATACTGATGCTGAGATATTGCTTGTGAATCACATGTACATATTTATGCACACTTGTGGAAATGATTTTTTAACTCCAGGAAAACCAGTGCTTGGCATGATTGCAGCTTGCTTTAGCATTACCTCTCGTGGAGTGGAAGTAAAATGTATTAATCTGTGTATTATGTGTTAACGTTTGGTGTAAAATTAGATAAATGGTTGATTGTGACATCATTGCTATTGATACATTTTTCCTGTGTTAACAAATGCAGCTTTACCTACACTGTTGCCTACATGGAGTAATCATGTGACATACAAGATTTGTTAAGAATACTATTCCATGTCTGTCAGATTATACAAGTTAATTATTATCCAGCATTATTAAAACATTTCATCTTTCCCTGGTATGCGTTCCAATCTCTGCCTGAAGGACAGCTCAAAAACTCCCCTAAATCCTGATGAAGTTAGGAGTCCTTTCCTATATTAGGAAAATTGATAAAAGGCTTTTAATTCTACTCCTAAGAGTAGGTCCACTTTTTTATTGATTTTATTAAATACTAGCAGAATACCCGCGCTTCGCAGCGGAGAAGTAGTGTGTTAAAGAAGTTATGAAAAAGAAAAGGAAATATATGATTGTTAATGTAATTGTTTTTTCATTGATATGAGTGTTGTTGTCATCTCTCTCTCTCTCTCTATATATATATATATATATATATATATAGCAAAATACCCGCGTTTGGCAGCAGAGAACTAAAAAGAAAAGGAAACATTTTAATAATAACGTAACATGATTGACAATATAATTGTTTTGTCATTGTCATGAGTGTTGCTGGCATATCTATAATAATAAAAGGCAAAGCCCTCACTCACTCACTGACTGACTGACTGACTGACTGACTGACTCATCACTAATTCTCCAACTTCCCATGTAGGTAGAAAGCTGAAATTTGGCAGGCTCATTCCTTACAGCTTACTTACAAAAGTTAAGCAGGTTTCATTTCGAAATTCTACACGTAACGGTCATAACGGTCGATAACGGTCGACAACGTCCGCCATGTTGAACTTTCTTATTTATGGCCCCATCTTCACGAAATTTGGTAGGCGGCTTCCCTGCGCTAACTGAAACCGATGTATGTACTTATTTCGATGGTATGACGCCACTGTCGGCCGCCATATTGAACTTTCCAACGTCACCAATTTTCCAACTTCCCGTGTAGGTAGAAGGCTGACCCCATCTTAACGAAATTTGGTAGGTGACTTCCCTGCGCTAACCGAAACCGATGTACGTACTTATTTCGATGGTATGACGCCACTGTCGGCCGCCATATTGAATTTTCCAAACGTCACTAATTCTCCAACTTCCCGTGTAGGTAGAAGGCTGAAATTTGGTAGGCCCATTCCTTACAGCTTACTTACAAAAGTTAAGCAGGTTTCATTTCGAAATTCTACGCGTAACGGTCATAACGATCAACAACGTCTGCCATATTGAACTTTCTTATTCATGGCCCCATCTTCACGAAATTTGGTAGGCAGCTTCCCTGCGCTAACTGAAACCAATGTGCATACTTATTTCGGTGGTATGATGCCACTGTCAGCCGCCATATTGAATCAACAACGTCCGCCATATTGAACTTTCTTATTCATGGCCCCATCTTCACGAAATTTGGTAGGCAGCTTCCCTGCGCTAACCAAAACCAATGTGCATACTTATTTCGGTGGTATGATGCCACTGTCAGCCGCCATATTGAACTTTCCAACGTCACTAATTCTCAAACTTCCCGTGTAGGTAGAAGGCTGAAATTTGGCAGGCCCATTCCTTACAGCTTACTTACAAAAGTTAAGCAGGTTTCATTTCGAAATTCTACGCATAACGGTCATAACGGTCAACAACGTCCGCCATGTTGAACTTTCTTAT
>JANRMT010062842.1:12120050-12145730 GCA_026402145.1 Polypterus bichir lapradei | reverse complement strand
TTACTTTTTGTCTGCGCACTGCGTCAGTTCACGTGAGCCGCTGAATATGGTTTTATATGTCACTCGCTCACTTCTAATTGTTTCGCTGCCTTCTTAATTATATAATGCATGTTTTCTAAAGCGCGTTTTGTAGCGTTGTCTACGTGTAACGGTCATAACGGTCGACAACGTCCGCCATGTTAAACTTTCTTATTTATGGCCCCATCTTCATGAAATTTGGTAGGCGGCTTCCCTGCGCTAACCCAAACCGATGTACGTACTTATTTCAGTGGTATGACGCCACTGTCGGCCGCCATATTGAACTTTCCAACGGTCTTTGTTACCTATGGGCCCATCTTCAAGAAATTTGATACGCGGGTTCCCAACGCTAACTGACTCCTACTTACGTACTGTGGAAGTTGACCCGGACACAGACAGGCAGACACGTTCATGTCACCCACAAACACGTTTATTTACAATATATTTACAATTAAAGTCACGTGCACAAACCCCAAAGTCTCAGTCCTGGCCACAATGCCTTTCTTCGGGCCGCCTCCACTCTCCTCTCTTGCCTCGTCCTCCTTCCACCCGACTCTAGCCTCGAATGAATAGAGACGGCCCCTTTTATTCAGTACTCAGATGAGCACCAGGTGTTCCCGGCATTCCTCCCTTGGCCACGCCCCAGCGTGGCGGAAGTGCCGGCTGTCCTCCCGGCAGCTCTCCGGGTAACGTCCAAAGTCTTCCCCCCAGCACTTCCTGGTGTGGCGGAAGTGCTGGGGTAACAGGTCCCCAAGGCATTGGGGCGCCTCCTGGCGGTGACCACGGGCCCCTACAGGGTGGAGCTTCCATGCCCTGTACCCGTGGCCCCCAAAGCAACCAGGAAGGCGACCCCCACGTGATCCAGGGTGGGCACAGACCCACATCCGCTCCCTCATGGCGTCCCGGCCGGGTCATGGCCCCTGGCATCCCTGACACTGCCCCACAGCCAGCGAAGACCACTCGTGGGAAAGAGCGACCCGTCCCGCGAGGGCAGCACAGCCCCGAAGCGGGTCCTACTCCAGGACATCCGGGGTCCGGTCCCGCTCTCCAAGCAGGGACAGGGGCGGAGACACGGCCTGAGCACCACCACTTGGTGCTCCCCTGCGCCTCGCACAGGTTGCGCTCCCCCCTCTTACCGGCACCCCGGGGCCCCCTCGTTCGGCACCCTCTCCGAGGCCTCCGCGCCCCTTTGGTTGGAGTCACTCGCTCCCCTGCAGCCTCCTCCAGCCGTGGTGGCACCCGCGCACCAGCAGAGAGATCCTTCAGCAGACGGTCCGACATCTGAGGGCAGGTCCCCAACGAAGGGGGTCCTACTGCTCGCCCGGGGTCCGTCCCTACAAAAGAGAACACAGGGGCAGAACCGCTGCCAAGGCACCCTTCCTGTGCCACGCACTGGCAGCGTCCCCCCCTCCAATCGGCACCCCGGCACTTGCCTGTTCGGCCCCCTCTCCGCGGCTTCCGTGTCCCTCTTAATGGTGAAATCGCCGGCACCGCCTGCGCTCTCTCCGCCGGCCTCAAGGATTCCCTCTGCCCCCGCAGAGGGCGGCAAGCACCCGGACGCGTGCACCCAGCACCGCGTCCCAACCTGTCGGAGGAATCGGCACACAGCCTCTCATTCCCCCTTCCACTCTGGGACGCAATGACGGTTTGAGACTCCTTATTACAAAGAAAGAACCTCTTTCCCGTCTGCGTCCCTACAGTGCGGCGCGAGACCGCAGCCGACTCGGGGCGGAGGGCGCTAGGACCCGGGGCACTTAGCAGCCCGTGTCCATTCAGCGTCCTCACGGACTCCCCCCTCGCCGCGCATACAGCCCGCTGCGCCGCACCTCCTGTCGGAGGGCTGCTTACTTGAAGCTGATCTTTGACATCACAGCCATGTTCAGCAGACCCTCCTGCATGCTGTACGGAGTCGGCTGTACTCACCGTCTCCACCGTACCTCTCCGGCTGGAGATTCCAGCGTCGCGCCGTCCCGTTGTTGACCGAAACGTTTTCAGCGCCGCGAGCGCCTTCCTCTCCAGTTCCAGCACTTCAGCCCGGATGGCACGTAGCATCTGCAACAAACGCTGCTCCGCGGGCTGAAGGCACGCCTCCTGCTCCGCCAGAGCAGCCGGCAAAGACAGGAAGTTAAACGACGCGGAGCCTACCTGTCTGTCAGCCTCTGACGCCGGCCACTTCCTGTGGGCCTTCTCTTCTGGCCCAATCGGGTTTCCCCCCTGCCCGTGATGGACATTCCTTGGTCCCGCCTCTCTGCAGTCATCGGCGGGCACACAAGACACACCGTCCAATCGCGTGCCTATCAGGGGGAGGGACTTCCGGTCCGCGGCCATCTTGCCTCCCCTTCTGCGGTGGCGACGTGCTCGCCGGCAGCCCTGTTGTTGCCGGCACCCCTCGAGCTGCAGCGTCTCCTTCTCCGCAGCCCTCGCGGCTGCTGCTGTGCTGCCGGAGCCCCGCAGACCGGCATGCGCCCGCCACTGACGCGGATCCGGGAAGTCCCTGCCTATAAAGGAAAAAACACACCCGGCCCCCGCGGGCCGGCTGCCACAAGGCAGGGAACTCACCTCCCCGGACTCGTCCAACCGAGGAACCATCCTCGGCGTGGCCTCTCTTGACGCCATGCCGTCCCGGGCGCCTCCAGCAACGGCGCGCTCGTTGGAGACCGCTGCACTCCTAGTAGGCACGGCGCCAGCCCGCATCAGGGAAATATGGCCTTCCTGCGGACCCCTGGCGGTCCGTGGGGTTCCTTTACCCCGCGGGGCTGTGTGCACGCAGCACCCGCGGCACGTGTGTGGGCGCACCTGCTGCGCCGGGCCGACCACAAAATATTTATAATTTGGGGGTCCCCGTCTTGAACCAGACGGTTCGCCCAACGTTGGGCGCCATTGTGGAAGTTGACCCGGACACAGACAGGCAGACACGTTCATGTCACCCACAAACACGTTTATTTACAATATATTTACAATTAAAGTCACGTGCACAAACCCCAAAGTCTCAGTCCTGGCCACAATGCCTTTCTTCGGGCTGCCTCCACTCTCCTCTCTTGCCTCGTCCTCCTTCCACCCGACTCTAGCCTCGAATGAATGGAGACGGCCCCTTTTATTCAGTACTCGGATGAGCACCAGGTGTTCCCGGCATTCCTCCCTTGGCCACGCCCCAGCGTGGCGGAAGTGCCGGCTGTCCTCCCGGCAGCTCTCCGGATAACGTCCAAAGTCTTCCCCCCAGCACTTCCTGGTGTGGCAGAAGTGCTGGGGTAACAGGTCCCCAAGGCATTGGGGCGCCTCCTGGCGGTGACCACGGGCCCCTACAGGGTGGAGCTTCCATGCCCTGTACCCGTGGCCCCCAAAGCAACCAGGAAGGCGACCCCCACGTGATCCAGGGTGGGCACAGACCCACATCCGGTCCCTCATGGCGTCCCGGCCGGGTCATGGCCCCTGGCATCCCTGACAGTACATATATACGTCCATAGCCTGCAGCTCGGTTGCCGTGTGAGGCGCGTTGGGTCCCCCATCCCCACGCCTCCCATGTTGTTCGCTGCCTGCCTATATGAGGCCGTCCGTCGCCCTGGTCTCTTCATTCCCTTCCTTGCTTTGCTACGGTATTCACGTCTCCCTGCTGATAACTGCAGCCTTTTCATTTAATCCATGGCTTCTCCGCTGTTTTATTGTTCATTTATTACAATTATAGTTATTGTATAGGTATTTTAGACTTAGTTTACATTGTTCAGGTACCCATTTCCTTTATTGTTCCAACCATACCCCCATTAACATGTCTATCGAGGTGATCACCATCAATCAAAGAACTGTCACTTACCAAGTGGTTTCCATGCCCGGAGATGGCTCCTGCCTTTTCCATTCTCTGTGTTACATATTGCACGGCCATATCAGGCTCCCTCTTGATATCCGGAGGAACATTGTGTCTTATGTATTGAATGACTGGGACAGGTTCAAGGTGTGGACTGCTGAAGGTACAGGAGATAATTATACTACACAGTAGCACTATAAGAGTGAAATGCTTAAGCCCTTCACCTATGGTTCTGCATGTGAGTTGATGGCTGCCGCTGAATTGTTCGGTTGTCGCTTTCAAGTGTACCGAAATGGCCAAATATTTTACACCTTTGGACAACTGCCAATGCCTCTTAAACATCTTAGATTCACAGGTGATGATTTGAGTAGTGGACACTTTGAAGTTTATGAATGTTTAAACTCTCAAAAGCTGGATACGAAGTTATCGATGAAACCAGTTGTATGCTTACAACACTTGACAGATGCCGAATGTCACTTCAACACAAGTCATGCAAATACTAACGTAATTGGAACAAACCATGAAACTCAAACCGATTATGACAGCAGCAATCCAAGCTGTCAGATTTGAGGCAAGATTGCTTTTCACATGGCCAACTGTACGCTGCATGCTCAAGAGTAAGCTCAGGACACAGCTTGGTCATATTACTGGATACTGGATATTAATAATGTCATACTCAAGATTAAAGCTTAATGCTTATCAGAACTAATTATAATTTATAGATCATATTCTTCTTTCTAGTTACCTGTCAAATTTGAAGTTGAAAGTGAGTCTCATGTTTTTTTTTTCCACCATTACTTTCTTCTTCTATCTTCTGCTATGATCAGTCCTAAAGTCATGTGGTGTCCCATCAGCCTTTCCTTAGATTCACTATATGATGCACTTTTTCTCAAGCTATAAAAAATAGTTTCTGGACTTTAAGCGATCCTAACCAAACATCTCATTGTTCCTTTCCAAATTACTCTATTTGGTCTTGTCAGCTTTCCTCTGTTCTCCATCCACCATGGAACTGTCTATTTAAGAATATCTCATAGCCCTAATCATAATTGCCAAGATGTTCAATTCAAAACAGTTCATTATTCGTATTGATCGTATATTACAACTTGGAAATGTTTTGCTGTGGGGTTACTGCCAATCCTTTATGTGATCTGTGCTCATTCAAAACTCCTGGCAGATTCATCCATATTGTTTTGGGACTGTCTTCCTTTTTTCTATCTGCATCTTTCTCTGTAACTCTCTTATCAAGATCCTGTCATTGCATGTGCCTGTCTTTGCACATATTATTTTGCAATTGGAACTTTCTGCTCTCTCCCAATCTCTCACACCTTTCCAAGAAAGGCTTTTTTCTGTGAGCACCTTGCTGACAAGTCTGCAGTAGTTTGAAGCATCCCAATTGTCATGTCTCAGCCAGGGATCCTTCTCTGGCTGGGGTTCAAACTCATGTTTTATGTCTTGTTTGTTCATTTTCAATTCTTTTATTTATGTTGATTATGTGCCTCATTCATTATTTTGGTTGTGTCTATGTATAAAGGTGCCTTTCTTATGTTCTATGTGTTTTGTAGATAGTTCCCCAAGCAGTGGGGCTAACTGCCAGTCACTGCCCGGTACTGCCTTCTGCCTTATAAATCCAGAGGGTCTGCCATAGTTCCAAGTGGTTCATTGTGAATTTGCTTCACAGTGGTGAGTTCTTGTATTTTGCTTGTATTTAACAATATACTGGACATTTTGATCTATTGCACTGTTTTTTGACATTTCTTGGGATTTTATATTGGGACTGTTTGATTTTGGACTTGACTTTTACAGCCTTTATTGCTGTTTCGGAGCTTCACAGTGCTACAGAACATTTTTCATGTGAAGAATAAATATTTTTATATATGAAGATTCTTGTTTGCCCTTGTTACTAGGCGGGTTTGATGGTTTCTTCCTCTAGTGGCCAATTTTTGGAGTACATGTTTAGGAACTCTTTAGTTCTTGGGATCTCTAGTGGATAGCACCAGTACCCTTTCTCCTAATCACAGAGAAGAGCCAAGCAAAATGACACCTTTTATTGGCTAACTAAAAAGATTACAATATGCAAGCTTTCGAGGCAACTCAGGCCCCTTCTTCAGGCTTCATAATGGCTAACACGGTACAACACCCTAGTACTCCTAATCACAGGAAATCTACATTTTATAATTAAGTTTAATATGATTTTTCTGCGTCCCAGATTAATGAGTTGTCCCACGCTACCATCAATGAATAGACAGCTGCTATCCATTTGATGGAGGGCTCAGATTATGCCTCAGTGATTATCTTTTCTTTCTAACTCTTTCTCTGGGCTAGAGTATTTGTGCTTCTATGCCCTCTGGGGGCCATTGTGGTAGCACACTGTCAGCGTGACATTTAATTCAACTGGGTCTCCAATTTTGGGTGTCTGCGTAGAAGGTAATGAAATTGTTTCAAGGCACATGGCAGTAAATGTGTATCTAATGCAAGGATCTCTCTTAAACCAGCTCTAAATCCATCTAAGCATCTATGTTATGAGATAAAAAAAAAAGGTTCACAGTATAAAATCTCATCATCAGCATCACCTCACAATACTTATTCTGTTGAGAGTCATGGTAGCACATGCTGAGCTGGGCTGACCAGACCACCTAATCCCAAACAACATCTTCAAACACCTCCTGAAGAATTCCCTTGAAGATCAGAGGTCAGCTGACAAATATAACTGGACCTCAACTTGTACACCTCCATCGGGAACCTCACAAGGGGGAGGCTCCAGAGTAATGGAGGGAGAGATAATACGATCAAGATGCCTGGTTCCATAGCAAATGCTGTGCACACAGATGAGCCCAACTATATCAATCCAGCATTGTCATGTTCTTACATGAGCTCCATCTCTTTCCCCACGAGTGAAGTTATATTCCAACAGGGAGTTTTCATTTCCAAAGTCTGTTATTCCTGCATTCGTTCTATTCATATCCTGGAATTGTCTCATTCTTGCCTGTTGATTGAATGACCTTTTTATTCAACTATCATCCTTTAGTTTGCGGGTGGTGATCCCACATAACAGATGTATGTAATTTTTCAGACTGACTGAGCCCTATATCAGGCTTTTACTGGTGGACACCACTCCCAAGCCTCTCCCATGGCTCCAACAAAGTGCCATGGTATGCCTCTACTGGACAAGGCTCTCTTTGGTTTAACGGAAACTAATATGATTTATATCAATTAATTCTTCTTTATCTTGCTCCTCCTATATAGACAAATATTTCTCCAGACAACATAGTTGCCCACTACACAAACAAAATTTTGAGAAAAGGTTATATAGTATACTCACATTGGGCAAAAGTCTTAAGTGACCAAGAAATATTTTTAAAGCTTGTTATCTGGGCAATAAGTGTTTATGACTTGTGAAGACAATACAGTGGATTCAGAAAGTATTCAGAACTCTTCACTTTCTGCACACTTTATTGAGTTGTAGATTGTTAAATAATAGTAGAGATCACCATTATAAATGTCTCCAAGATGGACATCCGTTATTACAACAAGCTTAAAGGAGCTTGTCATGTGCACAGACTGAAGAATATAACAAAGAAACAATGCTACATACACAATTAAGGAGCACACCAACCATCATACAGATAAATGGTATAATCTTTAGCACACCAGTATCTTTTGTATATCTAAAGGTCCCAAAATAGTTGAATAGATTAAATGTTTTGGCAAATATCTGACAGTTAAATTGGACTTCAGTATATATTACCATAGTTAAAAAGTTCAAATATATTATCTCAACTCCTTAGTAATGTGCTAGGTACAAAGGTACAAAATTTTTTAGTTAAACAGACAGGCACTATCAGAAGCACTTTACAAATTCATACAGAACATTTTTCCCTGAGATTTAATTTTAACTGGATACATTTGCCATTTTTGCCACCAAGGTAGATTCAGTAACCCATAATGATATAGTAAAAACATGTTTTCAGAAAGGTTTGCAATTTTTTTTTAAATTAATACTGAAGTCTCTCATTTTTATTAGTATTCAGGCCCTTTGCCATGACTCTCCAGATGGTGATCAGGTGCATCTTGTTTTGTGTAAATATCCCTGAAATGTGTGGAGAACTTGAAAACTTAAGTTGATTGATTGGAAATAGTTTAGAAAGGAAAGCACCTATTCACCTACTCACACTGCATGTCAGGACAAAAATTAAGCCATGAAGTCCAAGGAAATTTTATGTAGTTCTCAATGATAACATTTTGGTGAATCATAGATTATGTAAGGGTGTAAAACCATTTCTAAAGCACTGAGTGAACCCATTAGTACAGTGGCCTCAAAAACTGTGAAATCGAAGACGTTTGGAACCACTAGGACTCTCCCTAGAGTTGAACATCTGGCCAAACTGAATAACAGGGCAAGAAGAGTCTTGAACAAGAACCCAGTGGTCACGCTTTTACAGCTTCAGAAGTCCTCTGCAGAGTTGGAAAAAACTTTCAAGCACTTCAGCAAAACTGCATTAATCACATGTCTATGGTAGAGTGGCTAGAATGGAGCCAATCTTAAGTAAAAGGCATATGACAGTTTAAAGGACTCTGAGAGCACAATGAAAAAGATTGCTCTCATGAGATAAAAAAATGTACTCTTTGGGCAGAACTCTAAGCACCATGTCTGGAGAAGACTTGGCGCTGCTCAACACCTCCCTTCAGAGGCGGCCTTAGTGGTGTGCGTGGCCTAGGGCTGGCCAACCCCATGAGGGGCAGGTTACGTCAAACGTTGTTACCGGTTTATATGGACTGCATAAACTTGCATGCGAATTTAATAAAAATAATGTTAATATACACCGGATTTTCTCATTACAGTATTCAGCAAAATTTTTGCAAGATAACACACAGAATTTATCAAAGTATAACTGGAGAAAATAACTTGACAAATTTCACTCGAACAGGACACGCAAACCTCAAAAGCAGGGCCCCCTTAGGCAAGGGGCCTGGGGCAGTCGCCCCACTTGCCACCCCCAAACGCCGCTCTTGCCTTCCTGATTCCATCTCTACATTGAAGCATGGTGGTGGCAGCATCATGCCCAGGGGGTGGTTCTTAGCTCGAGGACAGGGAGACTGGTGAGAATTAATCTTTTAAATCATTTTTTAAGCAATTAGATTCAACAATAACCTCATTTATTTGGAACTCAAAACATCCACGTATCCAAAGAGCGACACTACAAAGACAAAATGCAGAAGGCGGCATTGCTCTACCTAACTTCCAGTTTTATTACTTGGCAGCAAATGTACAAGCCATAAAAACTTGGACACAAATAGAAGAACATACACAGGCTTGGTCCGCAATAGAAGTAAAATCCTGCAGTACTTCTTTGTATTCCCTGCTCTGTGCGCCAATAAACGCAAGTTATCGGCAATATACTAATAACCCAATTGTGCTTCACTCACTTAGAATATGGAACCAATGTAGAAAGCATTTTAAGACGGAGAAGCTTTTATCTGTGGCACCTCTGCAGACAACCATCTCTTTCAACCTTCGCAAACATATGCAGTTTTTAATATCTGGAAAAAATTTGGGATTAACTTGCTTAGAGATCTTTATATAGACAACGTCTTTGCATCCTATGAACAATTACAATCCAAATTTAACATTCCAGCTACACATTTCTTTCACTATCTTCAAATTAGGAACTTTGTTAAACAGAACCTTCCCGATTTTCCTCATCTTGCACCCTCATCCATGCTGGAAAAAATATTGCTCAATCTCAAGGACTCAGACACCATCTCTGCAATATATAAAATTATTTTACAGTCCCTCCCTTTCAAAGATCCAAGAGGACACTGGGAAAAAGAATCTCTCAATTAATATATCAGAAAAGGAGTGGAAAGTAGCAATGTAGAGAATTCGCTCGAGCTCCATATGCGCAAAGCATACAATTATACAACTTAAAATTATATATCGAGCACATCTGTCTCATCTAAAACTCTCCAAAATGTTTCCAGGGCAAGATCCAACCTCCGAACGCTGCAATCAAGTCCCAGCCTCACTGGGTCACATGTTCTGGGCCTGCACCAAATTAACAACATTCTGGACCAAAATTTTTAATTACCTTTCAGACAGCCTTGGTCTCACAATCCCTCCTAACCCATTAACAGCTGTGTTTAGGGTTCTTCCAGATGTGTTTAAATTGGAGAAAGACAAACAAACTGTGATTGCATTCACTACACTTTTGGCACGCAGACTTATTTTGCTAAACTGGAAGAACCCAAACTCTCCTCTTTTTAAGTCAATGGGAAACCGATGTTTTATACTAAGCACAGAGGAAGCAATTATTTCTGTATTTCTTTGTCTTCTGCATTCATCTCTATTGGCTTATCAAACTTATTAATTTAGGTATGTTTACAAGCCTTAAATTTTACGCTGTTTGCCTTGCTCTCTCTCTCAGGGGTGGGGATCGACTTGTTCTTAACTTAATTTTACTTTTTGTAAAAATTGATTAATTTGTATGGCATGATTGCAATAAAATTAATAAAATTTCTAAAAAAAAAAAAAAAAGAATTAATCTTTTACAACATTAATGAATCAAAGCATAGAGCCAAGACAATGCTGGAGTGGCTTTGAGATAAGTCTCTGACTCTCCTTGAGTGACCCAGCCAAAGCTCATACTTAAACCTCATAGAACAACTGTGGAGCAACCTGAAGATGGTACTTTACAGCCACTTCTCATCCAATCTAACAGAGCTTGAGAGGAACTGTCAGGAAAAATGGGATTAAGTAGCCAAATGCAGGTGTGCAAAGCTTGTTGAGATTTACCCAAGAAGAACCAAAGCTGTAATTGCTGCCAAAGGAGCTTTTACAATGAATTAAGGGTCTGAATACTTATATGAATGAGAGATGTCAGTTTTTGATATTTAATACATTTGCAAGCCTTTTTAAAAATAGGCTTTCACTTTGTCATTATGGATTACTGAATGTAGACTGCTGCGGTGGGCTAGCGCCCTGCCCGGGGTTTGTTTCCTGCCTTGCGCCCTGTTTTGGCTGGGATTGGCTCCAGCAGACCCCCATGACCCTGTAGTTAGGATAATAGCGGGTTGGATAATGGATGGATGGATGAATGTAGACTGAAAAAAACAGATCTATATAAAATTAAATCTACCACAGAATAAAGTGTACAGAAAGTGAAAAGGTCTGAAACTTTTTGGAATACATTCAAGTGATCACAAAGAAACACTGATAAAATCAAAAGTAACAAGGTTGTATTGTGTTTTCCAAAAACAAATTGATATCTTTTGAGTACAGACATTTCATGTATGACTATTTAATATGCAAAATACGTTAGGCTTTGTTTTATGAATAAGAAAACACTTAATTTTCTACTGTTACTTCAATTTTGTGTATTTTCAGGTAATATTTATTTACCAAGGATTTTCAATATGAATTAGTGACCCCTGTAAAGTGTTATTTGCACTTGTACAGTATGTGCAAGGAAAGGAAGTTTCAGTGTATGCATTGTGTTAGTCAATTTTGCATGTTCTTAACCTACTTAACACATTATAGAGCTTTGGGAGCTGGATTAACTGTTCTATCATTTATCTGATATATGGTAGCAGTCCAAAATAATTGGTTTATTTATTTCATCTGTATATTAAACTGTGTTTCTATAGGTACAGTATATATTGCATGGAAGAAGGCATAGGGTGTTCAAGGTAATATTATCTGGTCTAACAGAATTTCAGTTGTGGATCAGCAACTGTGATGCATGGCATCATTTAAACTGCACTCCATTTAATTACACATACAGACAGAGAGCATGGTAAAGAAAAGAAAGGGAATACATAGGAAATGCTACTAAAACCAACCAACGGCAGTTATTTTCATACACTACAGGTAGATCAGCTTATTTTCTGACCACTGAGGTCAGTGAATTTATATATTTTGCAGCAGTTAAGTTTTATAGTATTTTTTTGCACTGAGCTGTTTTGAAATACCACTGCTGTGATAAGTAACACATTCCATACATGTGATTTAGTAGTTTATGATTATTTTTTTATTTTCAGAAGTCTTTTTCAGATCATTATTTTTAATTTGAATTTGTTTTGACTCTTTGTTATTCTTGTATTATTATTCCTTGTTCATACAATCTGTTTAGATGTACCATATGACTGCAATTCACATATTGATGTTAAGCAAGTGACAGTTGTAACAGAAGGCCGGCAGCTCAACCCGGTTGGGACAACCACCGAATGGAAGGATTGGGGAAGGCAATCTCATTGGGACACTACTTCCCCACAGATGTTAGATGGCGGCTTCTCTGCAGTGTAGCGGTGCCCCGGATTCCCTCAGGGCACCATGGGACATGTAATTTAATACCACCACCCTGCTGGGTACCATGGGTGCCGCCAGGGGACGCTACAAGAGAACCTGGGGAGTCATGTCTCACCAATAGCCCGAAAGTACTACCAGGTAATGGGGACAAAAGCCCAGAATTACTTCCAGGCTGAAGAAAACTCATGTTCTCCATCTGATCACGTGGCCGGTAGGACAGAAGCACTTCCAGATCGGACCATATATAAAGGACTGTTGGGAACCCAACAAGCAAGCCAGAGTTGGGTGGAGGTGGGCAAAGCTTGCTGGGAGTGTTTGGAGGAGAAAATAGAGAGAGAGAGAAGAGAATTGTGATTGCTGTGTTATTTGCCTGTTTATCGTGGCTGTGGTGCTTAGGGCAGTGTTTTTGGGAAGGAAAGAATTAAAATTACTTCTCAGTGCTTTAACCTTGTGTCTGTTCTGTTGGGTTTAAAGGGGCAACAGTGATCCCCAGCATCCACACAGTATAAATTGGGTGGCAGGTTCAGTTTCCGTTATCCCTCAATAGATATACAACATATTGAAATCTCTGGCACAGTTTGCTTTATTTCCATGTAGGCTCTGGTGTCTGGTCTTGTTTTTGGTTACAACTTTCTTTTTGGCACTTGTAATAAGAATATAAGTTTAATGTAACTGTGCTCTGTAAGAAAAATTATGTTATAAATCCACTCACATGTACAGGCCAGGTCAAAGTTAGCACACAGGGGTCTTCAGCATTTAGAACTGATACGCAAGCATTTGAAGAGAGAAGGGGACAACTACAGAAATGGGCATTGTACTATTTCTGTATGTTAGAGATGAAATTGAATTCTCTCCTTCCCTTGGTAGGAACCTAACTAAGGGCTTGCACGTGGAGAAACCAGTATAAAAGACTTGGACAGCAGCCAAACACTTTGAAGCCGACGGACAGATGGGTGATAACAACATCTGTCCTGAAAATCCTTCCATCACAGTGACGAAAAATGGCAGACTATATACACTGAGATCCCACCTGGATAATTGTCTTACTATGGCTTCCTTCGTTTGTAATGCCGTGTAAATTGTCATTAAGAAAAGCTAAGTTATTTTCTCTTATGTGATTTCTTACCGCCATATCACTATGGGAGAGGTATCGCCTTTTAATATTATATCTATATAGCTTCGGGTTACTTAAAACGCCGCAATTAAAAAGAACTTATTCCAACTAGGGAGCTATCGCCCCCTACAGGAAAGAGCACTCTCATTCGATTCTTGTTTATTTTATTTTTTAGCCTTTCATTTTCAATCTCCCAGCTTTAATTTCCTGCTGTTCTGACCACAATTAGGGCCATGTTTATTAACTCCTGGTCCTTTTGTATCTCACAAGAGTCCTGTGACACTGACGGTTCTCATAACAACTGCATGAAAAAGAAGATGCCATATACTCTTTGCTGCATGGGCTAATACAAGTTATCTATATCGCCTGAAAGAATTAGGTGGCAAATGTTTTTTTTATTTTTTTTGGAAATGCTTATACTTACCTTTGCCTGCATGTTTTGGGACTATTTTAATTATTAACAAGTGGTTCAATACAAACCCAATATTAATATATTTGTATATGTATTTTATGAGTGTAGGAATTATTGTTTGTCACTTTAATGAATGATGTTTTGTGATGCTATGTTGTTTAAAGGTGAAATTTGTCTTTCTTGTCCTCTTTTACTACTGTTATTTAATTTTTTAACTAAATACATTTTTTTGTATTGTTCTTTATTTCTGTCATGGTCTTGGAGGAAAGCAAACTTAAGCTAAAACTGTCACAGTAAAAGGACCAGGAGATAAAAACACAAAGTTGGAATGATCAAAAAGAGAACAGGCTATAGGTAAAAATGATCAAAAAGAGAAAAAGTCAAAAATAAGAGAGGGACAGTTCAAACCCCAACATTCTAAGCCTTTCTTTATATACATTTGAGCCAACATTTGTTTTTTTAGAAGTTGTGACTCATAAACTTGGATATCAACCTCACTGAGGTGTCAAAATTTAATACAACAAACTAGCAGAGGGCCCGAAAAACCATAAACAATATGAGCATGGTCATCAAAACAAAATCATGGCAAATAACAGAAAAATTAAAAACTCCTCCAACTCCTCTGGGGAGATATTAAAGCGTTCCCAGGCCAGCTGGAAAATATAATCCCTCCAGCATGTTCTACGTCTGCCCTGAAGCCTCCTCCTGAATGGACATGCCCAATACACTTCCAAAGTGAGGCATCATAATATAATGTCTAAACCACTGTAACTGGCTGCTCTTTGAACTCCTTCCAAATATCTGCGATTCTCAAGCTGTCTATAACGCTGAGCCCAGACACCCTTCAATGGAAGCTCATTTCTGACTCTTGTTGCATTCATGATCTGGTTTTTTGAGTACTTACTCAAAGCTTGTGTGCCATAGGTGACAATAGGAATGTAGGTTAACTGACCTTTCAGTTCAGCTCTGTCTTCACCACGATTGAGGGGTACAACGTCTGCATAATGCTGATGACGCTCCAATTCACCTGCCAATCTCTCAATCCTTTCTTTCTTTGCTTGTGAACAAAACCCTGAGACACTTGAACTCCTCTGCTTGAGGAAATACCTCCTCCTCAACTTGGAGTTGGCAATCCACTCTTTTCCTACAGAGAATCATCTTCATCCTGACTGTTTCACACTTGGCCACAAATTACCCCAGTATGCACCTAAGGACAACATCCAATGAAGCCAACAAGTTCACATCATCTGTAAAAAGCAGAGTTCGATTCAGAGGACACTGACTCATTGATTGTTGAGTCAATGCATTCAAATTGTATTAAACTTTTTAAGTCAAATTTTCACTTCTCAGACTGGCCTGTTGTATTTCTGATATGTTTTTTCTTTAGGTGTTTGCCACAATAACTGTAAGAACATCTTAACTCATTTTATTATTATTTGTAGCTGATAAGTTTATTACAACTTTGTTTGCTTTTTATTTATAACGTTATTTTAGTGATGTCTTTCCATTAACATTTTGTTTCATCGTTAGTTTTAATTTGTGTGCTGTTTTCATGGGTGCTTTCATATCGTTAATTACGACACATATGTATGAATCGCAGAGGCACAGCTAATGACTTTTCGTTGGCAAGCGGTATGAGACCATCATGCCAGAATTATAAAAGATGGTAGCAAACACACAATGATGTCTACTCTTTCACTTAAAATTAAGGGAAAGGGCTTTAAGGCTTGAGACCTAAAGAGCGTCTTTGGTTTATTTCACTATTTAGTAATTTTGTTTTTATTTTATTTAGGTATATTGCATATCTTTCTGTCATACTTTGATCCCAGCTTGTTCTTATTCTACTCTTTTGAGCATTCCCTTTTGAAAAAAAAAAAAATCCTAGTCCAACCCAATTCCATTTTTCCAGACGTGATCTTTACATATTGGCAAACCTAAACAAAATTAAGAGTTTAACACTTGACTAAACGGAGGCAAATACAAAGATGAATGAATGAGATTATCCAAAATGACATTGTTAACAAATACAGGCTTCGCCCAAATTACAAACACCCACTTTACAAATATTTCTAAATACAAAGAAAGTCTTTTAATACCCTTTCTCATTTTGTGAACTATAAAAAAGCTGAATTTTGGACGTTACAAAGACTGTGTCTGGAATGAGTTTGCATGGCGTTAGTATTAGCAGCCAATCCTCTTCACAGCCATTCCACATAAATGTCACTGCAGCACGAGAAACTAAGTGTGGCTGGATGTTTGGGGCAGGGCTAGATGTTGGCAATCAGGCCCAGTCATTCTCACAAAGGCTGTCCTTGCTACAGCCTGCCAAATGGAGTAAAGCTTGACCAGACCTGAGATGTACGAGGGTTGTTCAATTATAAACAGGACTTTTCATGCTCTGTTCTTGTAAATAGTGCAAGGTTGACGTGACTCCTTGGATAAACACATGCATGTTTGAATTTGTCATTATTAGTGCTAGCTGCTTTGTCCCCCCTTCCTGTCCATTGTAATCAACATGTCGGAGCAGGAGGTACACAGTAGTGGTGCGCAGTGCATTATTATTCAATTTTTAACAAATGAATGAGTCATTCCATTTCAGATTTATTTGAGACTTAAAAAACAGTTAGGGGATGAGTGCCTCTCTCTCTCAGTCCAGAGTGTATGAGCGTGCAAATCATTCAGAGACGGACTACCATCTCTTCGGTCCACTTAAAGAATTTTTAGGAGGGAAGAAATTCAAGTTGAATGAGGAGGTTATTGATGCTGTGCAGGAATGGGTCAATATGCAGTCAAAAGACTTCAACTCTTCTGGGATTTAGGAGCTTCCTGAGCACTGGAACAAGTGGATTGCAGTGTCAGGAGACTATATAGAAAAAAGTGTCATTTCATTGTATTCAATAATTAAAGAATAGCTCATAAATTCCTGTTTATATTTGAATGCCCCTTGTACTTGTTTCTTCACATGCTGTGATTTACTCTACTTCTCATACTAGTTGCTTGCTCACATGCCTTCTTGCAATATCCAGAACATTCTGGGTTTAAAAAAAGACTTTGAAATAGTTAGAAACGTCCAATAAAAATTGAAAGGTCTTTCATGTGAATGTTTAGGAAAGCTTAGTTAAAATCGTTCTTACAGTACTTATTGAAGGTCAATGTCATATTCAAGTTTGTTTTTATGACAAATGTTAATCAAGTAATTCTGTCCATTTAAATTTATTTTAGTGGATTTGAACAAAAATATGGGTAGTTTCTAAGGCAAGGGAACAGTTAAATATGTTACCAACTTGCACACACTGGCCACTTTATTAGGTACACCCATTCAACTTCTTGTTAACGCAAATACCTAATCAGCCAATCACATGGCAGCAACTCAATTCATTTAGGCATATAGACATTGTCGCGCTGCCAGACTGGTTTGAGCTGAAATGTAAGGTAACAGTAACTCAAATAACCACTCGTTACAACTGAGGCATGAAGAAGAGCATCTGTAAATTCACATTGAACCTTTAAGTAGATGGGCTACAGCAGCCGGAGACCACACCGGGTGCCACTCCTGTCAGCTAAGAACAGGCAACTGAGGCTACAATTCACACAGGGTCTCCGAAATTGGATAATAGAAGATTGGAAAAACATTGCCTCATCTGATAAGTTTTGATTTCTGCTATGACATTCAGATGGCAGGGTCAGAATTTGAGCCAATAGATAGATAGATAGATAGATAGATAGATAGATAGATAGATAGATAGATAGATAGATAGATAGATAGATAGATACTTTATAACATGAAAGGATGGATCCATCCTGCCTTGTTTCAAAAATTCAGGCTGGTGGTGCTAATGGTGTGAAGAATATTTTCTTGCCACATTTTGGGGCCCCTTAGTACCAACTGAGGATCGTTTGACTGCCCCAGCCTACCTGAGTTTTGCTGGTGACCATATCCATCCTTTTATGACTGCTGATTATTTTATTACTACATTATTTGAATTTTATTTATAACAATATATTAGTGCTGTCGCTGCGTTGACATTTTAGCTTCATGGTTAGTGTTAATTTCTGTGCTGTTTTCATGGGTGCTATCATATTGTTATTAGTTAAGACAAATCACGGAGGCATAGCTGTGATACCCAACCCAGTTGCTTGACATAACAATTATGACAGGCGGCCTCAGACATTACCCAACTGGGACGCCAGCTGGATGGAAGGACTGGGGGAGAGAGCAATGATGAGGCAATACCTCCCCTGGGATGCTACAGGGCAGCCATCCTTGGGTGGCTGTGGCACCATGGATTCCCGCGGGGCACACTGGGAGCTGGAGTTTGGTACAGCCCTGTTGGGTTCCCTGGGGGCCACCAGGGTGAACTGCAGAGCCCTATAGAGGACTTCCACCCCAAATGGGAGTGATTCCAGGTAATAGTAATGGGCCACCTGGTACACTCCCAGGAGCTGAATTAAAGGAGCCGCCTCACTCTATTTGGGGAGCCAGAGTCAGGAGGAGGTGGACAAAGTTTACTGGGAGAGGAGTGGAGGTGAAGAAAAGAGAGAAAGAGAAGAAGGAAAAGGACTGTGTTTTATGTACAGTGTTGTGGGGAACAGATAAAGGCACTCCCCAGCTGTAAATACTGTAAATGTGAATGTTGTGTGGCAATTCATGTGCTGCTTGTCTATGTCGGGGTTAGGGTGGCTGTATGTACCCCAGTGGTCCACACAAGCTTTGAATGTACTTTTGCACCACTTCATTTTGCTGGCTATTTATAAAGAGTTAAGGTTTTGTCATTTTGGAGTAGATGGCCAATGCTTGTTTGGGTCTTTACAATAGCAATAATGGCACTTGAATAAAATTAATAAATTGTGCTAAATTGATATGAGTTGTTATTTTTATACTTGCTATGCTACACTTTATATTTAGGTACATTGCAAGCCATCTGCTTTCCTATGTTGTATTTGCATTGTTGGCTCATGCATATGACAATAAACCTCAATTTTTTTTTCTCTTTAACATGTTGGTATAATACAGCATAAAAACAAATCTGTAATTCTCAGCAAAGAGTGGATGCTTCTTTTTTTTCTACTTTGGAAAAGCAACTCTCCAAGACTTGGTGTTATCACATTCAGGACTCTGCAAAACATACCTTTGGAAATCATGTCAATATTTTTGTACCTTCTGCAGGCCGAGATAAAATAAATGACATTTTCTGTGTAAGCTGTCCAATCTTGTGTCATCAAAATTGTCTGCATCATACATATGCAATTTCTTCAGATATTTCTCCTATTTATTCATAGATGTGATTCAAAGCAAACATTCAGCACTTTTACAGAATTGCTCAGTGTCCTTTGAAGTCATTGGTTAGCTCCTGTTCAGGGTCCTTCTGCAGTTTTTTTTTTTGTGCAGCTATGTTTTCAATTGAGTCATTATGTTCCAAACGGGCACGCTATACTGATAAAGTATTCTGCTTTTTTTCCAAAATGGTACTCTTTACTCAGCTAAAAGCCTACTTAAAACTGTACACTCAGCCAGAAATTACTGTTTTTTGTGAACCTCATTTTAGCTTCAGGTAAACATAAGAAATGGCTTCAATTCATTTATGTTACTCTAGGAGGAATAAAAAACATATTATGTAGAATCAGATTTAAGCATTTAAGTGATTCATTTATATGAAAACAAAGCAACATGTAATGTAAAGGCACAGACATGGTAGTTATTGTCTCATTAAGCATGCACAGGAAAACACTCTATATAATGCACTGCGCGCAGTGTTAAATTTTTTTCTTAACAGTAAGACATTTAACCTACACACTAATTAAACTTGTTTATACCCAAGTGATACATCTGAAAATAACATTTTGTTTAGCACTCAAAAATAAAAAAAGAGATCTTATTAATATATTTTTGGTTTCTACAAGACAACAATGAGATCACAAAGAAATAAAAAAGGAGACATTTTCTTTGTGTCATGTTTTTCAGGTTTTTCTCCTGAGAAAATATACCCTAAGTATTCTCACAAGTGCCACTCTAAGGAAAAAGCAGATGTCTTAGTGACTGGGAAATATGGAAATAATGAAGGTCTTAGAAATAAACCTGATTCCTTTGGTTTAAAAGTCTATTCCGAGGTAAAGAATTTTGACTTTGACCTTAACTTTAAATCGTATATTAATCAGATTACTAGAACTGCGTTTTTTCACTTAGCAAAGGTAAGATCTTTTACAACATTACAAGATGCTGAAAAATTAGTTCACACTTTTGTTTTTAGTTGACTAGATTACTGTAATGCACTCTTAACAGGACTACCTAAGAAAGACATCAACCTGTTGCATTTTGTGCAGAATGCAGTTACCAGAATCTTAACTAGAAAAATTAATTCCGAATTCACTTTAAAATACTACTAATGGTTTATAAAGCTTTAAATAATTTTGCTCCTTCCTATATTTTAGACTGCCTGTCCTCCTGCACTCCGAGTTGTAACCGTAGATCTTCTAAAGCTTGTTTTTATATATAATACGCTACCGTGGTGGTCCATTTGTTTGTCCAGGATTTTAAATTACCTGTAGCTCACAAACCGTTGGAACTATTGACATGAAATTTGATACACATATACTACATGACATCTACTGTCCGCTTTCAGGGTGATGATTGACCTCCAATGTTATTCCTCTTTTTTATTTTATTGTAGAATCAACTCTCGGCATTGGGCAGCAGGACGGCCGTGTAGCACATGTGCACGGGTGCCTCTCTCATCCCTACCACCTTTGCCGTCACTTCCCCTACCTCTTTATATCTTAAATCATTCTTGAGGCAGATTGAAGACTTAAGTGCCAGCTTAAGTGAAAAATTAAGGAAAGCGTACTAAGTAATTGTAACACAAACACTTATTTAATCAGTTTTAACGTGAATAGATGCCGATGAAAGAAGAGAAGAAGCGGGGCTGCACCCAACTCCAATTCCCATAGAGCCCTGTGGGAAACCGAGGCACCGCTCAAACCCAGCGGGGCGGCCATCTAGCATCCTGGGGAAGTATTGCACAGTCCATGGCTGCTCCCCCGAACATATAACGAAGGGGTGTCCCGGCTGGGCATGGACTACGGCCGTCTGCCACAGTATGTTGTGATTCAGCATTGCTATCTCAGTGTTCATTGTGTTACTGTGAGAGGAGGAGGAATTGCAGCGCTGTAACAGTCATTTCTTTTTACGCTCTCTGTTTTAACTTTACCGATCAGTCTGTTAATAAAAAAAGCATTGAGAAATAAAAGAATCCATTGTGGTTACATTACTCCTTCATGGCGGTTTGTATGGAACATACAAATCACAAAGCAGAAGCTTCGAGTGTTAACTGGTATCAAGGCCGTGGTGCAGCACTGCGGCACGTGCAGTGGAGACTGGTAACATTCAGTCCATCCCAACCAATGACATCATTCTTTAGGGCTAATCTGATGGCTCATAATTCTCTGTTCCTTAGGTTTATGTTTTTATTTTGAAAATTCCAATGTCTTGTCCATTATTTTCAGGTCTTTCTATCGCCACCAATCTGAGAGATGCCATTAGTGTTGCATTACATTTTTCTAGAGGAGTGGATTCAAGGTTCTTGACCCATGGGTAATCAGTGCAACAGGATAAAAGGTTGGGTAGGGACTCCTTTTGTTTTGTGCTTCTTGTCATTTTCCTTCGGTTTGACCTCTTTATCTGTTTTCTCAACTTCGGTTCTTGTCTTTTGTTAGGATTTTGCAGCTCCACTAAAAAACATATGGATGAAGTTTTCCAGTATCTAGGAACCTCTGAGACAAAATGGATAAAGAATGCATTTACCACTCATTTGAAATAAAAGATGCTTTTAATAGCGAAAAGGTTTCCTTTGCTTCAGACAGCCAAACAAATATTTTTGCACACTTCTTAGTAAGAGAAGTATTAGGAGAAATAGCAGGACTAAAGTTCTCATTGAACCTGTAGTTGGCAAAACAAAGTAACCATGGCACCTGTTTAATGGCTGCAGTTGATTTCCTGTGCTGAATGGCGTTAACCTTGGCTTGGTCACTTTGTAAACGAGAATGTGAACATTCATATCCTAGAAAATGTGATGGATGCAGTGTTTTGTTTTTTTTTTTGGCTATACTTGAATTTTCATTTACTATATGTGTGCAGACATCTCTAATGTTAACATTACCTTACATAATTAACGTATGTGTCCCTTCTTTGCTAATGACTATCAATACATGCAAGTTTACACACACCATTAACATGACAAAAAAATCAGTTAAACAATAGGATGGTGGAACCTGGTCTGTCTCGTTTGGTATTAATGTGATACCCTCTGACACAGTCATCAACTGATAAAATACAACAGCATATATTTAAATGTTAACACACTAAGAGCCTGGCGACTACCTGTTGCAGAGAAAATGTTTTGACTATGACCTGCCTAAATTGATACACATCAAGCTTAAAATTGAACTGTTTTGAGCTGAAAAAGGACAAGCCACAATAAAACATAAAGATCATGCAAACTACACAGACTGCATTAGTCGAACACTAAACACTGGGCCTGTCTGATAGCAGTGCTGTTCATTGTGCAGTTGTTTATGGGAGGCCAGTAATCAATCAAAAAATCTTGTTCTTGATGCATTTCTTGTATTAATCTGCTTTCTTTACTTTTAATCAAATTACTTTAGCTACCTTTAAGGGAGCAAATGGTACTAAACTTTTTGTATTTTGTCGCAAGCTTTTGGTGGCTAGCCTTGAGTGGAAAAATTTAAACTTTAAACATGGAAACACATGATTTTTTTAAAAAAAAGGCGGTCCTCATTTTACTTCAGAGAATGAGGGGTTCTAACCTTCAACTGGAAAGTTTAGAGTTAGGCTGTAGAAAGTTCAAGTTAGGGCTGTGGCCTGTACTGGATAGTTCAGGTTACACATGCGCACACAACCAAGACTAAACCTTGTACACTGTATGGCCAGTAGAGATAGCCTTATTAGCCAGAAACAGGCTTGCAGTACCTGGAATAATGAGATATTTTATAAATAAGTAGAACAGAATTAGTACAATTAAATTTATAAGACAGAGCTTTGAGGCAACTAAATAAGCTGAGAATGCCCACGAAATAGCAAGATGTCATCAGCATAAAGGGAGATTTTGTAGTGGGAACTGTGCACAATGGGAAAAATTAAGTCTGTATTAATAAGGTCAACCACTAGAGGCTCAAGGGACACATTGAACAGAAGTAGAGAGAAGGTACAGCCATGCCTGACACCTTTAAACTGAAAATGTCATTTTGTAAATTTCCCCTTGGGATTAATACAGTATCTATCTATCTATCTATCTATCTATCTATCTATCTATCTATCTATCTATCTATCTATCTATCTATCTATCTATCTATTATATCAACAAATTAGTGAACATGACTGCAGACAGATGTAAAAGAGAGCATTTTGATCATATTGACATGCGTCAAGACCCACCTGATGCCATACTTTCCAGAGGAACTTACAATTACTACAATCAAATGCCTTAGAGCAGTGGTTCCCAAACCCGATCCTGGGGACCCACTGTGGCTGGAGGTTTTTGCTCCAACCAACTTCTGTTTTTCATTGGACTCTTAGCCTAATTAAGTGAGTCATTATTTCCCAGTTTCTGTGTTTTGGAGTTGATGTAGAAATTATAAACTAAGTTTGTTAGATTTTTATTAAAATGTAATAAGCAGTTATATGGGGAACTTGTAGTTATATGGGGAATATGTAGTTTTTTTAAGTTGTTAACAGTATTTTCAAACTAATTTTCATTCTGCTTTTCCAGGTGTTCTGGTTATTTAATTGATTATTCACTAATTTGTAAGTCTGACTCTGAAGTCGTTGCTGCTTTCATCATCCCGGATGTCTTCTGTGAGAGCAAACAACACAAGAAAAGGGAAAAATAATAGGAAAACGACAAAAGAGAGTTAAGCATTTATAGCTTTAGAAAAAAAAATAGAAATATTTCTAAATGTCTTATAAATGTAAAATTCATACTGTTGTGTTTTTCTGAATGCAGAATAACGAGAAGAGTAAAAAGACCATCTAATTAAATGAGATCAGTTGTTATCTATACTAATAAACGGCAAAGCCCTCACTCACTCACTCACTCACTCACTCACTCACTCACTCACTCACTCACTCACTCATCACTAATTCTCCAACTTCCCGTGTAGGTAGAAGGCTGAAATTTGGCAGGCTTATTCCTTACAGCTTCCTTACAAAAGTTGGGCAGGTTTCATTTCGAAATTCTACACGTAATGGTCATAACTGGAAGCTGTTTTTTCTCCATTTACTGTAATGGAGATGAGCTTGAAACCCGTGGGGGCGGAGTTTGACATAATCACGCCTACCACGTAATCACGCAGTACGTAGAAAACCAGGAAGAGCCCCAAAAAGCGCTGAAGAAAACATGCATTTTATAATTGATTAGGTAGCGAAACAATAAGAAGCGAGCGAGTGATATATACAACCATATTCATGAGTTCTGCTACTTCGGAAACAAAGCACAGTGTAAACCTACACTTTAAATTAAGTTCATAGACAGGCTGCCGCTGGCGTTTGTAATTTAGTGC
Organism: Polypterus bichir lapradei; assembly: GCA_026402145.1. Classification (NCBI taxonomy): domain Eukaryota; kingdom Metazoa; phylum Chordata; class Cladistia; order Polypteriformes; family Polypteridae; genus Polypterus; species Polypterus bichir. The sequence goes on along the minus strand of JANRMT010062842.1, from coordinate 12,121,513 downwards.
CTGCCCATATAAGGCCGTCCGTCAGCGGCAATCCAATAGCAATCTGCCACGGGTAAATATTCACGGGTGTAGGACTGTGCTTATGGAGAAGAAGATGAGATAGTCAGGGTGGTGTTTGGCACAAACTCAGCGAAACTGCGAGAGAAAGTTTTAAGTACCGGGACTTCGGTAGCATTAGATACAGCCATGGACATAGCACGACATGGCAACAGCACAGCTGGGAAACTTCGATGCATGAACACCGAGCGGCTCACGTGAACTGACGCAGTGCACAGACAAAAAGCAAGAGTTCCGAAGAGCGCTGAACAAAAACCGAATTACACAATTGAAAAGGCAGCAAAAAAATATGAAGCGTCTGATACATACAAGATAAGTATGTAATAAGTACAGCTACTGCAGAAACAAAGCACACGGTGGAAAAAGTGAATGTCCCGCTAAAGGAAGACAGTGTTAAAAAAAAACCCGTGCATGCTGTGTGTCAGGTCTCAGATAAAGAAGAAGACGAGCTGTTTATTGATGCAGTAAGAAACAAATCTTTTTCATAGCCTATTTAACACACTACGTCTCCGCTGCGATACGCGGGTATATATATATATGTATATATATATATACCCTGATCTACATACTCGAATAATGAATACTTTATTCGCAATCAATGATTGTTTTGGTAAAGCCATACTCAGTGTATTCATTAGATGAACGGTAAAAAAGTAAGAGTGAGGGGAGGGTCACTTATTGAGGCATGCAGGCAAAACCACATTAGCACGCGGGCTCGATGTACGAAAAAATATATCTTTTTCAAGTTCTATTTAGTCCATATGTGTCAAATTCAAGGGCCACGGGCCACATCCGGCCCGGCGTGTAATTATATCCGGCCCGCGAGATCATTTTATATACTGTATTATTGTTATTAATGGCCCGGGTATATGAAGCGCTGGTAACACAATAAACTACAGATCCCATAATGCAGCGCTTCACCTGCCTTGCTGAACACTTACCGCGTTAATCAAGTCTAGCTTGCAAGTTATTGCGAAGCTAGCCCACACGATGCTTAAGAGAAAAGTTGATTCTGAAAATAGAGCCTTTAAAAACCGATGGGAGGCTGAGTATATGTTTAGTGACATTGCCGTTAAACCCGTGTGTCTCATTTGTGGAGCTAATGTGGCTGTAATTACAGAATTTAATCTAAGACGGCACAATGAGACAAAACATCAAGATAATCTGAAAGACCTGAATGCAATGCAGAAGATACAGAAAGCAGAAGAATTAAATAAGAATCTGACACTTCAGCGGACGTTTTTACCCGTGCACAATCACAAAGTGATTTCAAGTGAAGCTGCTTTTATGGGAGACACAAATGCACCAGTGCAACTTGCCCCACTTTCCCTGTTGCCAAGTAATGTTGAACCAAGTCGTCACTACGGTGTTCCCAAATACGCACTTTGCTGATAAACTGAGCGCAC
>JANRMT010062842.1:12034609-12119650 GCA_026402145.1 Polypterus bichir lapradei | reverse complement strand
GTTTACTTTATTTCTAACTTGTATAATTTAGACAGGATATATTTTTATGGAGAGCAAAATATTATAAGTTGTTTAAGGTTTGAGTTGATTTATTCAGGAATAATATTCCTGTCTGTTTTTACCATTCCTACCAAAGATATTTCTGTCGACTAAATAAAAATTCCTTCTATTTAAAATTTAAATAGAACTTGAACAATAATATCCACGCAGACTTGCACGTAAGAGCGGGAGTTATCCATTTTAACAAGCAGCGTCTTGCACTGATACGAAATAGCTGTGTGTGTATATATGTAGATATGTATGTATATATATATATATATATGACAGCAACACTCATCACTCACAACAGTGACAAAACAATTACATTGACAATCATGTTACGTTATTTTCAAAATGTTTCCTTTTCTTTTTCATTGCTTCTTTAACACACTACTTCTCCGCTGCGAAGCGCGGGTATTTTGCTAGTCGATTATTATCACCAATTGTGAATCTGGTTGAAACAAAAACTGCAGCCACAGTGGGTCCTTATGATCGAGTTTGGGACCTACTGCCTTAGAAAAGTAGAGCAGGAGCCCCAGGAAGAGATGGGCAAGAGATGTCTTGCATTATCTGCCCCTTGATAAGAATGAATGAAGTCTAACTGATCTGGGTGAATTAAATTGGAAATTAGTAATTGAAAACAATGCATCAGAAGCATGGACAACAGATTTGAATCTGAATTCAGTAGGGATATTGGGCGATAGCTTGAACAATCAGTGGACTCTGTGCCTTATTTTAACAACAAGGTGATCACAGATGTTTTAATGGAACTGACCAATCCAGTGAAGGAGAAAGCAACTTTAAACATTTGATAAAGTGGTGGAAATAGGTGTATTTTCCAAAATCTGGAGAGAAGCTCTGGATGCAGCCAATCTTGACCAGGAGCTTTTCCAGAATGCAAAGAATCTAAAACCTCCTTAAGTTCAGTCAAGGTCACAGGAATCAATTGTATCAAGGAATGGATTGTGATTTGAGAATATAATTGAGAATAAAATTCCAAAAAACGCTTTTTAATTTTATTTGGGATACTAGTGAGGTGCCTGCTTTATTGTGAATGATTGATATGTTGGCAAATATATAACATGTGCACAGTTTAAGAGCCATTTGCATACTAAATCTAACTCCAGCTACATTGGGCCTGGCTTGTGTGTGATAAACTGGTAATTCAGACCACTGTCAAAGAATTAAGTTTACTTCTGTCCTCAATTTAGAAATCAGCATTTCTCAAGCACAGCTACATGACTCCAGATCAGTAATCTTTTGTCTGTGGACCATTGGATTGGACAGCTAATAGCTAATGGGAAAATCGTGAATTGCCCCTTTAATTGACAACCAGACATAAGGGGGATCCTCCACAGAACCACAAATAATTTTAATAAAATCTTGCAGAACAGAGGGTATTTTCTGACAAAATACAGGATCACAAAGCAGCAATTTCTTAAACTAATAGAGAGCTACATGATGTGGTAAACAGGAAAAATAAATATTGGAGAAGGCACATTTTTGGTCAGTTAGAGATGTTGAGACCAGCCAGACATTAGACAGAGATGAAGCAAGTACACAAGAAACACAAATTGAATCTAGCCTAGAGTCAGGGTAGTGTCGGGCAGAGTTAAATGAGAATTCCTTAGTAGCAGGACTGTTCAACTGAACAGAGTCAGTCAAATTGAAGTTAGATACAGGTTGAATGAGGGATACATTGATGCAATGGGGAAAATTGTTGAGCTTATGTCAAAGTTTTCATTCATACCCAGAATAAACTAAACTTAGAAACTGGTTTGTTAGAGAAGGAAAAGTAAGGAAGGTTAGAAAGGGGAGGGAATGCACTTAGCACAAAGTTATTCACCTTCACTTGGGCACAATTTGTAAATAACAAAACCAAACACTGTCTTCAAAACCAGATCAATCAATTTTAATTGGTAGTTTGCATTGTAATAGGATGGCCAGAAATGAACTTCCGAAACCTCATCTCTATCTCCTTTTCATCTCAGAGTCCAATGAAATGATTCTTTGGGCATCTCAGAACCTGGATTCTAGCTCCTGTTATCTCCTTGGCCTTTCTGGGCATGGCCTGCATGTGTGCGCTTCAAGATCTCCATGCTAAAAGACAAAAGAACAAACTTTGAGGTATCCACAGCCCCAGCCATGCTTCCCAACCTGGAAAAAGTTGTTTACTCTCTGCTGATGAAGGGATAGTAGCTGCCTTAGATAAAAAAAGAGTTTAACTAACAGAGCCTCTTATCCATAAATTAATACAGAGATGATAATGAACTTGACTACAGCAGTGGCAGTAATACTGGCATTTTAAAGGGCAATGGTAGTGAAGTAGGAGCTTCTGTACATCCCCAAATGGCTGCAGCATTTGTTGTCGTAATGACATTGTATTGGATGAAAGTGAGTGGTAAAGTGGGAGCTAAGCCTTTAGATAAAGGTCACAATTTAATAAAGGTCACAATCTACATTCCATCCTCTATAAATGGCAGGTTCACAGGCAGCAAAGTGTACATATATTATACCTCTGGTTAACAAGCAGGGTGCTCCTCATTTTTGTGAACTAATTTTATATGTAATCTAAAATGTTTGACCTATTTTGTAAGTCACTTTGGATAAAAGCATCTCTTACCCCAATACATGTAAATGTAAAATCAATTAAAATGTGTTATTCTGATATAACCACACTTTTATTATATTCAATTTAGTTGTGATTAAACTGTATACTTTCTGATAATGTTTACTTAAAAATGAACCTTCATTTGATTAGTTTTTATAGCTAGTGATGTTGTGATTACGACAATGTAAATCCGTGCATTTCAGCTTTAATATAGAACTAAGGAAGTGAGCATTCCTGAGAATTAGAATTAGAGCAAATGTTGCTTAAAATAACCATTAGCTAATGGTTTATCTTTTATTATTTTTACATCTATTATCTGAACTGCTTCCAAGATCAAGATTGCTTAATGGATATATGCATTCATTTGTACTGAACAATCGAAATAAATCATATTTTTCAAGCTTCATGGTATGTCTCCATTTTTTCCTGTGGTTTACATTTTGGTTAATAACTTCGAAGCTTGTCAAGGTATGCCACTAATATTATGCCAAGTGAAAGCCTGTGTGTGATAAATGGGTTGTGCTTCTCTGTCATTTGGCGCAGCTGGGGTCTATGTGCTAATGCAGTTGTTTCCAAACTGAACTCTTATGAGGCCTTTGAGTAATTTATCATGAAACCTTTTGATCTCTGGATTGTGCACTACAAAACCTATCAAAAGAACTTACTTCGCAATAATATGCCTGCTGTGAGAAACATTGACATTTCCTGGCAGACGTACACATTAGACAAATGTTGTACACTTTGATCTCAATTTTTTCAATAAATTGATCCTTATTTTCAGTGTTTAGCACTGCTGCCTCCTTGAACATGTGGACATACCCTGTTAAATTTGGTTTTAGTAAAGCAAAGTCTTGGAAAATGCTTTTGGGCAGCTCTCATAATTTATTTGTTTGAGGGACTCTGTGAAGAAGCATGTGTGACTCATAAATAATATTTCTTAATATGATGCATAAATGTAAAATGTAATAAAAAGTGCAGAGGCGCATACCGTTTCAGTACACTTTTTGGGCCACATCTGAGACAAAGTTGAGTTTAGTTACTGTTTAGTAGCGAAAACTGAGTAAATCAAAACACAGTTTCTTTGTTACAGCAGCCGCCATGACAGATGTACTTTTTTGTTCTCACCTGACTGACTAACTCCGTAATAGAACACTCTAAAGTTATGGGTTTTCTCAGATTGTCTGTTTCTTCTTCTGAATCTGTCACTGAGATATTCAAGGATGGGGCAACAAGAAGAAAATCTCAGCAGATCCCTGAAATACCATCATTGTTGTCATCTTTAAAAAGGAGTAGCAAATCAGATTGTAGTACGTACAGCAGTATCTCCAAATCCAAATGAAAAGTCAATGTTATGATTCCTTATTCTTTGTTAATTTTTATTCTGCTTAATATTTTTATTCTCTTAATTTTTCTATTTTTCTTTATGGATTTTGGATGTTATAGTAATCAAATTCACATTCATTTTCTTTTGATACTTTCAGTATCAATGTCATGCACGTGGTGGGTGTAACAGAGCAAGATGCAGAAGACAGGACGATATGGAAGAAAATGATCCACTGTGGCAACCCCTAACAGGAGCAGCCAAAAGAAGAAGTATTAATTTTATTGTTTAGAATTTTGGTATGCCACAGCACAATTCAGTTTTAAGTCTTTGCTGGCATTTTAGCGTTCCTGTCATTGAGATGTAACCATCTGGCTCCAGAAGTCACTGGAGTGACAATCTATAAGCCAGTGCCAGCAATAAACAGCAGTTCTGGAGACAAATAAAGTCTATCTATCTATCTATCTATCTTTCTATCTCCCCAAAGATTCTAGATTTTTGGGGAGATGGTTCTTTCTGAAGATTCTCAGAAAATACAGTCTCTGCTGCGCCTTCTTCAGCAGCTCGATGTTGGCGCTCCAGGTCAGGTCATCCTCCAGCTCAATGCCCAGAAACCTAAACACCGGGACCCTCTCCACACAGGCCCCACCAATGATGAGTGGCTGGATGTCAGTTTTGTTTTTTTCTAAAGTCAATAACAAGCTCCTTTTTTTTTTGTGGTGTTGAGGAGCAGGTTATTGACTCTGCAACACTCTGACAGGTCCAGGTCTGCTGGCAGGCAGGCGATGATATGACTCCGCACCAGTTTCTCAAAGCACTTCATGATGACAGATGTGAGTGCCACTGGGCAGAGATCATTCAGACTGTTCGTGATGGATTTTTTCGGCAGTGGAACAATGCTTGAGGAATTGAGGCAGGATGGGACAGTGGCCTAGAACAGGGACTGGTTGAAAATCCTAGTGAAGATTCAGGCCAGTTGATCTGCACAGTCTTTCAGCACCCGTCCAGCCACACTGTTGGGTCCTGCAGCCTTCCTCGGGTTCACCTTCCTCATCACCCACCTCACCTCACACTCTTTCACCATGATTATGTTGCTGTTGTGAACAGGCAGCTGTGATGGAGCTGCTGTTAGTGTTGCCTCAAAGCGGGCAAAGAAGATGTTCAGCTCCTTTGTCAGAGCAGCGTCTCCCTCAGCGGCCGAGGAGTTGCTGGATTTGTAGCCGGTGATGTGCTGGACACCCTGCCACACCTGCCTGGTGTTGTTGCTCCTCAGATGGTCCTCTATCCTCCTTCTGTACACTGCCTTGGCCCCTCGGATTCTCTCTTTAGGTTCGCTCTGGCTACACTGTAAAGAGTCCCATCCCCAGACCTGAAAGCAGTATTCCTGGCTTTCAGCAGACTCTGGACATCCCTCGTCATCCAGGGCTTCCTGTTAGGATAAATCCTTATCCGTCTGTCCCTGGTGACATTGTCCATGCAGAACCTGATGTAATCCAGGACTGCCGTAGTGTGGCTCTCCAAGTCTTGGTGATCGAAAACCTCCCAATCGGTTCTCTGGAAGCAGTCCTGCAACTGTTGGGAGGCCTCCTCGGGCCATATGGCAACAGTTCTGGTCATAGTGGGAGCTTGTTTCCTGAGGGGGGTATATGCAGGGATCAGAAGCAAGGACATGTGATCAGACTGGCCAAGGTGTGCTAGGGGTTTAGCCCTATAGGCCTGTCTGATGTTTGAGTACAGCTTGTCCAGTATTGTTACTCCCTGGTTGCAAACTTTATGTGTTGATGGAATTTGGGCAGAACCGCTTTCAGATCTGCATGATTGAAGTCCCCAGAAATTATGTGAATGGCCTCAGGATACTTGCTCTATTTACTGCTGATGGTGTCATGCAAAAGCCTCAGAGCCAAGTTAGCATTAGCATCTGGTGCTATATACACAGCAGTTAGCAGTATTGTCTTGAATTCACGGGGGAGGTATATGGGTCTGCATTTAATTGTCATAAACTCCACGTCTGGAGAGCAGTGTCTGGTGACTATGGTGGAATTTCTGAACCAGCTATTGTTCACATATATGCACAGCCCCCCTCCTCTTTTCTTACCGGAGCTCTCTGTCCTGTCTTGCCGGTGTGCTGTGTAGCCTGCTATCTCGATTGCCGTGTCCGGTATGAGTGGATTAAGCCACGTCTCTGTGATCAGCAGGATGCAGCAGTCCTTGATGATCTTTTCCATTGCAATCCGCAGCTTCTGCTCATCCAGTTTGTTTGCCAGCGACCTCACATTTGAGGAGAAAATGCTTGGAAGCGGTGATTTGTGTGGCTCCTTCTTAGCCTCACTAGCACGCTGCCTCGGCACCCCCTCTTTTGTTTATTATCTTTTTGCCACTGCTGGCTCCTCGAAGTTGGGATTGTAACCCATGGAGAGCCCGGTGTTTCGTGCGATGTCGTCCAGAATGTTGTGGACGCGGAGAAACTCAGATGTCGAACAACTCTTGCTCCGTAAGCTGATAGATAAAATATCCTGCTGGCTATACATGTATTTATCCAGGCAGGATGGAAAAACCAAACTCGGAGTTGGAAAGCACACAGTTGCAGTGTCTATATCCTAACTACAGGGTCACGGGGGTCTGCAGGCGTCTATCCCAGCCAGCACAGGGCAAAAGGCAGGAAACAAACCCCGGGCAGGGCATCAGCCCACCGCAGGGCGTGCACGCACAGACACACACAATAGGGACAATTTAGAATCACCAATGCACCTAACCTGCATGTCTTTGGACTGCGGGAAGTAACCCAGAGGAAACCCACACAGACACGGGGAGAACATATATAAACTTTTTCTAAGTGCTTTTTCTTCTGAAACCTTAGACCCTTTGCTTCGTTCTTTAACCACTATTGCACAGTAATATCTTAGACTTTGTTACAACATTAATTGTCTTTCCAGTTATGTGTCTGGCTAGTCTTTTGGCTAAAGTTTTCATCTCCTGATCCTTTCCTCTTTTGCCCATATGCCCTGCAAGCAGAATGGAGAAATCAGCATGAGATGGAAACTTCAGACTTTCACTTTAGTTCATTTTAATGGATTTCTTTGGAAAGCTCTTTGTAAGATCCTTTATAGACTCAGAGGTTTGAGCAGATACATTGATATCCTAAAGCTCCTTAATGACCATATGACTGCAACTGTTATCTGTAGTGGGCTGTTGTGTCAATTAAATATGTTAAAATCCAACCAAGTTATGTGGTAGATGTTTCAAGGAAAGAATCAGAAATGTGTACTTACATGGAAATCAGTGTTTGATGTCAAAATGAGGCAGCACAAATTAACAGCTTTAAATTTCACTACATTTTTGAAAATTCTGATGAGCACTCCATGTCAAATTAACCACACTGTACCTCTGGTATGTCTGCTAGCAGGACAGTGTGCCTCCGTTAATTATTCCATGTTTTTGCTTTCAAATACTTATCATTTCAAAGCTAATTCAAAGGGGGAAAATACAAAAGCCCACCAAATGAGTATTTAACATGGGAATAAAACACAAAAATTCACACAAAGGTTGGGAATACATCAGTAAAATGAACCATTTGCCAAAAAGCAAGACACTAAAACTTTTTAAGTCTCACAAAGAAGATCACCAGGGTTTAAAGGGATGGCTAGAAGAAGAAATGCAAATTGTTATGTATCAGTGGGAATTTAGTTGCTATTAGTTGTTTTATTGTTGTTTTTGTTAATTTTGAGTTATTATATTTCAGGTTTTGTGTTATTTCTGTAGGTCTAATTTATTTTTCTGTAATTGTGTACTGCCCCTTTAAATTTCTTAATGTTGTATGTGCTTTGTGGGTTGTTCCCCAGCAGCCCACACTGACATGTTGACTCCTGAGTCCACCCTCTGGCTATATACTTCTGCTGGGATAACTCAGGATTCATAGATTATTCATTTATTGTGGATTGTTTTGAAGTATTGCTTTCTATTTGGATTTGATGTATTTTTTTCCGATTGTTTTTCTGCAATGTGCTTGGATTTGTTTTTGGATTAAGTTATTGGGCCTTGTCTTGCTGTGGATTGCCTTTCTAGGCCAATCCTTTTGGCAGCCTTTTCCATGCTGAGTTTTTTCATTTAATTTTTCTATTTTGGTTAAATAAATCATGTACATATAAAGATTCCTTGTTTCCCCTTTTTACAGTTGTGCTTGAAAGTTTGTGAGCCCTTTAGAATTTTCTATATTTCTGCATAAATATGACCTAAAACATCATCAGATTTTCACTCAAGTCATAAAAGTAAATAAAGAGATAGAAACCAGTTAAACAAATGAGACAAAAATATTACAGTTGGTCATTTATTTATTAAGGAAAATGAACGAATATTACATATTTGTGAGTGGCAAAAGTATGTGAACCTTTGCTTTCAGTATCTGGTGTGCCCCCCCCCTCCCCCCCTTTGCAGCAATAACTGCAACTAAACGTTTCCGGTACCTTTTGATCATTCCTGCACACCGGCTTGGAGGAATTTTAGCCCATATCTCCGTACAGAACAGTTTCAACTCTGGGATGTTGGTGGGTTTCCTCACATTAACTGCTCGCTTCAGGTCCTTCCACAACATTTCGATTGGATTAAGGTCAGGACTTTGACTTGGCCATTCCAAAACATTAACTTTATTCTTCTTTAACCATTCTTTGGTAGAACGACTTGTGTGCTTAGGGTCGTTGTCTTGCTGCATGACCCACCTTCGCTTGAGATTCAGTTCATGGACAGATGTCCTGACATTTTCCTTTAGAATTCTCTGATATAATTCAGAATTCATTGTTCCATCAATGAAGGCAAGCCGTCCTGGCCCAGATACAGCAAAACAGGCCCAAACCATGATACTACCACCACCATGTTTCACAGATGGGATAAGGTTTTTATGCTGGAATGCAGTGTTTTCCTTTCTCCAAACAACGCTTTTCATTTACACAAAAAAGTTCTATTTTGGTCTCATCCATCCACAAAACATTCTTCCAAGAGCCTTCTGGTTTGTCCACATGATCTTTAGCAAACTGCAGACGAGCAGCAATGTTTTTTTTGGAGAGCAGTGGCTTTCTCCTTGCAACCCTGCCATGTACACCATTGTTGTTCAGTGTTCTTCTGATGGTGGACTCATGAACATGAACATTAGCCAATGTGAGAGAGGCCTTCAGTTGCTTAGAAATTACCCTGGGGTCCTTCGCCGACTATTACATGCCTTGCTCTTGGAGTGATCTTTGTTGGTTGACCACTCCTGGGGAGGGTAACAATGGTCTTCAATTTCCTCCATTTGTACACAATCTGTCTGACTGTGGATTGGTGGAGTCCAAACTCTAGGGATGGTTTTGTAACCTTTTCCAGCCTGATGAGCATCAACAACTCTTTTTCTGAGGTCCTCAGAAATCTCCTTTGTTCATGCCATGATACACTTCCACAAACATGTGTTGTGAAGAAGGGACTTTGATAGATCCCTGTTCTTTAAATAACACAGGGTGCCCACTCACACCTGATTGTCATCCCATGGATTGAAAACACCTGACTCTAATTTCACCTTCAAACTAACTGATAATCCTAGAGGTTCACATACTTTTGCCACTCACAAGTATGTAATATTCGATAATTTTCCTCAATAAATAAATGACCAAGTATAATATTTTTGTCTCATTTGTTTAACTGGTTTCTCTTGATCTACTTTTAGGACTTGAGTGAAAATCTGATGATGTTTTAGGTCATATTTATGCAGAAATATAGAAAATTCTAAAGGGTTCACATACTTTCAAGCACAACTGTACACAAGCTGTGGGTTTATGTTTATCCCTCCTCTTTCTCCCTCTTAGGCTTTTTGTGATATTTTTGGGCTTGTAAGTTTATTTTTGAAATTTAAATCCCATTTGGGTCTGCAAAGTCTGAGGCAAGCCACTAGAGTTTGGACTTCACCCATTAGGTTGTGGCCTTTTCCAGGCATGCAAAAGGAGACCTGGCCTCGCAATTGCAGCCTTTTAGAGGCCTCATACTCCATAACAGTAAGACAAGCAGAGAGCGGAAAGCAGAAAAGCAGTCCTGTCTTTCTAACCAAATAGTTAACCAAGAATTGTAGAGCAAAAAATCAAATCAAAGATCAAGAACAATGGAGGCTAAACATCAACACTAATGCTTTATTTGAGTATCTACAGACTTGAATATGAATAAGTCATCACAGGCGATCTTTTAAATTTTTGCATTAATGATGCCAGGACCTGTGACCTCTGAAGCCACACTCCTGGTAACTAAGAGCACATCCTAGCAGTGGGGCTGGCAAAATGGGTGCACAAATGAAAATCAAAATGGTGTTGGAAAAGAAAGCAAAAAAGTCATAACTTTTTAAAAAGAGCATTATAGAAAATTAAACAATGTCAAAAGGGAATTCTGTGACCCAAAAAACCTATAACTGCTTATAAAGAACAGCAGAACTTGTAAAAAACAGAACACCAATCATGGCAAGAACTAAACTTGCTTTTTCTTTAGTTTGTTATGTGACACCCCAGGTCTGCTCACACTAAGACAGTCATGAAATTCATGAACAGAGACTAATCACTGATGAAGAGACTGAGACACATTCATAAAGTGAAAAAACAATGAGTTGTTTATTTTCAGGGTTCTTATCAAAAATAAATGTACAAAAAGAAAGACAAGTCACTCTTTATCCATTCAAGAAAAACAAGAAAAAAGAATCCAAGAAAAAAAATACAGTTCCCAGAGCTCACCATACATAATCACTCTAGGGTTTTTATTCTTATCGTGTTCTTTCTCTGCTCCTTACTTTTCTCCAAAGGCTTTCTGCCTCTCGTGCTCTTTTGCCAGCTGGTTGGCCAAAAGACAAACTCAAGGTTATTCACGTCTTCTAAACCTAGCAGGAATTTCACACCCAATCCTCCTTCTCTGACCATTGAGTCCCCACCAATTGGGATGCACGCACTGACACAGGCTACAAACCCTGACACCTGGAACTCTACATTGCACTCTATCTAAAGACCTTTGCACTCTCAATCATCCATGCATCCACTCAAATACAAGTTTCTGCCAGCTTTGCTCTGTCGGGTAAATGATGAGGTAAACTTTTATACCCAGGGCTCTCTTCAACATTTACAGCATCGATCCAGGCCAGCACTTTAATAAAATTTTCTTTCCCTGCAGGTTCCTCACATTTGGGGTCCGTGCTCTCATGCAGCTGCAGTGCCATGGCCCCACTCCCTCGTCCACTGAGTTAAGTGTTTCACCTACCCTGGCTTTTTAAACATGATTACAATAATTTAGAATCAGAGAATTATTTTAAATAATGCTCATGATGTGACCTGTTAGGTAATTATTTTTTCATCAAAATTTTTCTAAAGTGCCATTCAAAGAGGATACTAAAACACAGATTTCGGTTTTGACCTCTTCATTGACAACTGCATTTGTTTCTGTAGCACATTTTCATATGAGGAATGTAGCTCAAAGTACTTTATACAGTATAAAAGAAGTGGTATAAAAGAAAAACAAAACAACAAGGTACGGATTAATAGTTATATTTAACTAAAGAAAAAATATATAAAAAATTATATAAAGAATCAATACGTGATTACATAACACAGAATATACGTTTTTTAAGTACATTAAGATAAGTCTGATCTTATAGTAACATAGCCAGGAAAGACATAAAAAAAAACTGCAGGATCAAGGTGCTGGAGAAAAAAACAAAGTCTACAGGGCTTCCAGGCCAAAAGACAACTCAGCCCACACTGGGCATTCACTTAACATAAAGGTGCTAAAGTCAGTCTTATTATTTTTTATTCTTCATTTTATACAATTCAATGCAGACTGTCTTGTAGACAGTTAGAGTATATACTTTCATTCCATCATTACAAGCGGCTACACAATACTTTGATCCGGTGGTGGTGGCATAAAACACCACCACAGATAATACAGAGAAAAGTAGGGGTTAATAATGATAGCACATCCATGAAGTATATGATATTGCAATGCATACATAATCTATTGGAAGTAGAACAGAAATCCATCCATCCATCCATTATCCAACTCGCTATATCCTAACTACAGGCTCACGGGGGTCTGCTGGATCCAATCCCAGCCAACACAGGGCGCAAGGCAGGAAACAAACCCTGGGCCGGGCGCCAGCCCACCGCTGGGCTAGAACAGAAATGCAACTAAGAAAAGGCCAAATTGAAAAAAAATTGATTTTTAACAGTTCTAAAGTAATCCAAAGTTTTGGTACATAACAGCAAAAGGCCATCTCACCATCTCACTTCTTTTATGATTAGCTCTCAGTATAATAAGCAAACAAGTGTTAGATGATCTGGGAATGTAAGGGGACAGGCTCTCCAAAATATATGAGGGAGCAAGATTATTCACAGCTTTATATATCATTAGCATCCAAACAAATCTAATGGAAACAGGTAACCAATGTAACAAAGCTAAAACCAGTGAGATGTGCTCAGATTTTCTTTTTCTGGCTAAGATTCTAGCTGCTGCATTTTAAACTTGATGTCTTTCCTAAGTAGTCCTGTTAGGAGAGCATTACAGTGATCTAGACGACTAAAAACAAAAGCGTGAATCAAGTGCCATACTAAAATTTCTGTGTCTTCCCTATTTTGCTTAAGAAAATTACTGTTTTGGTCTCGTCCAATGCGAGAGATGGACGTCTGAAGTGGAGCTCCGCTAGCAGCGGTGTTATTTTTCATATTATCTGCTTATTATCCTGAGATATCCTGTATTTATTCAACCCGAGGGGCACTGCTACAATATATGTAAGCATATACTGTATAAACATGGCCAACAAGAAAGGGGGTCTGAAAGAATCGAAAACTAAAGCTGCATCCAAGCCAAGATCAGCAAGCCCTAATTCAAGATACGGCCTTTCAGAGACAGACCTGGATCAGATGGGCGAAATCACAGACTCCTCGGGACCACAGTCCGCTACATTGTCGCCGGCTGAGAGTGAAAAGGGGAGCAAATGTACGATCGTGAGTGCAGGTCTCGATAGCTTGCCGATCGGAGAAGATCACCTGAAACTGGAAAAGGCCTTGCAGTCCACGGTTTCAATTACTCCATGCAAGCCTGGAACAGCGGGGACACCGGCTACAGTAGAGCCTGCCGCTTCACCTGCGGTACAAGAAAGCACAATTGAACTGTCTGAACTGAAGGTGATGTTCGCGGAGCTCATGAAAGATATAAAGAAAAGCGAGAAGGCAAATGAGAAGTTAAGGGTAAAAGGCAAATGAGAAACTGAGACAGGAGTTGCAACTGGAGCTGCGACAGGTGCTGGGTAAAATTGAAGAGCACATTCAGGAAAACTCTGTTAAACTGAGCACGCTTACTGATCAACTGGAGGATCTCAAGGAGACATTCACAACTTGGATTGAAATAGCCGAAAATTTAGCTGCCAGTGCCGAAGAAAAAGCAGTAAATGTCAGCTCCAAATGCAAAAAACTTGGAGACAGACTGGCTGCTTTGGAAGATGGAAGCAGAAGAAATAATGTCAGAATTGAAGGTCTGCCTGAGAATCGAGAAAGTCCAAACCCTGTGAAACTCGCAGCTGAACTTTTTTCTAAAATAATCGGGGAGGACTTTAAAGTAGATTCTGAGATAGCAGCGGCTTTCCGCGTACGCGGATCAAATACCGTTAGACCTAGATCTTTTATTATTCGCTTTGAAAGATTGTCATTTAAGATAGAGATGATAGCACTCCTCAGAAACAAGCAAGAGATTATATATGAAAACAACCACATTCGTATCTTCCCTGACTTCTCTCCAGCAACAGCTACTAAACACGCAGCCTTCTACAACATTAAACAACGGTTACGGCAAGCCAACGTCAAATACAGCCTCTTGTATCCGGCCAAACTGAAAGTGGAATTGCAGGGTCAATTCTATGTCTTCGCTAGCAAGGAAGAAGCAGAAAAGGAATTAAGAAAGCTGATCCCAGGACTATTCTGATACATAATAGTGAGTCATGGCCGTTAATGATATGGCAAGGATTAATAATCTACTGTCTGATCTATTTGTTTAAAATACGGGTTTTTATCATCATATATTCTCATTATTACTCATTATTACTAGGGTGCTATCTGTTTATGTTTTATTGTGCTTAATTACTTTTTCTTTTTTCTCTTTTTTTTTCTTCTTTTCTTTGTTTTTTTTTTATTATCTAATTATTTTCTCTCTACCCTAAACAAGACTGTTCAACATCATACCATTGGTTTATTGTTATTGCTATTATTGCATTAAGACTTATGCTTATTCTGGACACATTTCTAACACCTTTCCCCGGGTTTATTATCCGGGTGTATTATCTTAATACACTAAGATTACTGAAGATTATATATATTTTAAGTGCACAATTTTTTAGACTATATTGGTAATAGATATCTCTATTTTTTAACCGTAAAATGCCGCTGCGTGGGGGCTTGTTTTGCTTTGGACGTGCTCTGTCTCTGGGTATGTCAGAGGACCGGGACTGTGTGAAGTGGGTTCTAGCCTCACGTGGGGAGGCAAAAAGGGAGGGTGGGGGATTAAGGGGGAAGAGAAAGAGAGAAGACTTGATCTATACTTAATCTATCCTTTTAATCTTTATAATTATAACTATCAACGCAATAATAGGTTGCATGGCAATAACTCTAGGGGAAATAGGAAATTAAAGCCGAAGCTGTGTCACTTCCAGTTAGGACTATAAAATGACATCAAAAACTCAGAATCAATGTCTCCATGATGGGACAGTTAACTTTGTGAGCTGGAATGTTAAAGGCCTGAATCACGAATTAAAGAGAAAGAAAGTACTCTCTCACTTAACAGGTCTAAATGCTAAAATAGTATTTTTACAGGAGACCCATTTACTAAGCAAGGATCAGTTCCGGCTGCAAAAAGACTGGACTGGCCAAATGTTCCATTCTAGTTTTACAAAGAAAACTAGAGGTGTGGGAATTCTCATACATAGAACAGTCCCATTTGTAGCATCAGATGTAGTATTAGATCCTGAAGGGAGATATGTAATGGTCATGGGAGACTTATCTAACCGTAAAATGATCTTGATAAATGTTTATGCACCTAATGTTGATGATAAGGAATTTATACAAAATTTATTTGCATTCATTCCCAATCTGAACACTCATAAAATTATAATGGCTGGGGATTTTAATTGTGCTCTAAATCCACTCTTAGATAGGACTTCTTCTACAGGAGGAAACGGCATCTAACACCACAAAGATAATTACAAAGTTTATAACTGATCACAACTTATCAGACCCCTGGAGGTTTTTAAACCCAAACTCAAGAACATATTCTTTCTACTCACCAGTACATCATTGCTACTAAAGGACTGATTATTTCTTTATAGACAATAACTTCTTGCCTATGATTAAATCTTGCAAATACGATGCTATTGTTATTTCTGACCACGCACCTATGATCTTGGAGCTAAAGTTACTAAGCCCCATACACTCACCCCGCAGATGGCGTCTCAACCTGTTTCTATTAGCAGACGAGAATTGTACAGAATTTATATCCAAACAAATCAAACTCTTTCTAGAGACAAATACATCCTCAGAGATCTCTGCAGGAATACTCTGGGAAACTCTTATGGCCTTCTTAAGAGGTCAGATTATCTCATATCTTTCCAACAGAAATAAATTAGAAACCAAGAAAGTAGCAGAGATAAAAAGCGAAATTACTAGAATAGATGAAGAACATGCCAGGCTACCAAACGAGACTCTACATAGAAAAAGGCAGGCTCTACATTCAGAACTAAACTTCCTAACAACTAAAGAAACTGAACAACTAATTTATAAATCCACACATCATTACTACGAACATGGAGAGAAAGCTAATAAGCTTTTAGCTCAACAAATTCACAAGCAAGAAGTGCGCAATGCAATCTCAGTAATTACCAATGCGAACGGAGATAAAATCGTCGGCCACAAAAATATAATGCACACTTTCAGAGACTACTATAAATCCCTATATACTACTGAGTTTAAAGTAGACAATACACAATCTAATGCATTTCTGGATACATTACAAATACCACAAATAGACACTTTTAGTGCGGAGGAACTTGATAAACCTCTGGTATTATCAGAATTACTAGATGCTATAAAGTCACTCCAAGGCGGGAAAGCACCAGGCCCTGATGGCTACCCTGCAGAATTTTACAAGAAATTCTCCACTCAGCAAGCTCCCCTCTTATTAGCAACATTTATAGAAGCCAGAGATAACCAAACTCTTCCTCAAACTTTTCACCAAGCACTAATCACCGTTTTTCCAAAACAAAATAAGGACTTATTACAATGTGCATCATACAGACCAATTTCACTTCTGAATAATGATGTTAAAATACTCTCTAAAATCATAGCTAGAAGGATGGAGAACGTTCTCCCCTTGGTAATATCACAAGATCAAACTGGATTTATTAGGTGCCGACACTTATCTTCAAATCTTCAACGCCTGTTTAATGTAATATTCTTACCAACTAAATCAAACACCCCAGAAATATTATTATCATTGGATGCAGAAAAAGCATTTGACATGATTGAATGGAAATACATTTTTACTACATTGGAGAAGTTTGGGTTTGGCCCGAACATTTGTGCATGGATCAAATTACTGCATACTAACCCAGAAGCTTCAGTTTGTATCAACAACACTTGCTCAGAATACTTTAAACTAGAACGTGGTACTAGACAAGAATGCCCCTTGTCACCGCTACTGTTTGCAATTGCCATTGAACCACTGGCAATACATTGTCGAAATACTGATCAGATAAAGGGGATTATCAGAGAAGGACTGGAACAGAAAATTTCATTATATGCAGATGATATGGTACTGTATATATCAGACCCAGAAAATTCTGTGCCTGCAGTCTTAACAGCACTCACAGAAATTCAAAAGATCTCTGGTCTCAGAATTGTACTCTTTCCAGTGAATTCTCAAGCATATAATATTAGATTAGATACCCTACCTTTTATCATTGCTGAACACTTTAATTACCTAGGGGTAAACATCACAAGTAAACATAAAGCTCTTTATCAACAAAATTTTGCCGGCTGCATGGAAAAAATTGCATAGATGGTCAACCGTTCATCTCACACTAGCTGGAAGAATTAACACTGTTAAGATGAATATTCTTCCTAAGCTCCTTTTTTATTCCAAAACGTTTCAATATACATTAATAAATCATTCTTTAAGCAATTAGATTCAACAATAACCTCATTTATTTGGAATTCAAAACATTCACGCATCCAAAGAACGACCCTACAAAGACAAAAGGCATGGCTCTACCTAACTTTCAGTTTTATTATTGGGCAGCAAATATACAGGTGATAAGAACCTGGACACAAATACAAGAACATACACAGGCTTGGTCCGCAATAAAAGTAAAATCCTGCAGTACTTCTTTGTATTCCCTGCTCTGTGCCCCCAATAAACGCAAGTTATCGTCAATATACTAATAACCCAATTGTGCTTCACTAACTTAGAATATGGAACCAATGTAGAAAGCATTTTAAGATGGAGAAGCTTTTATCTGTGGCACCTCTGCAGAGAACCATCTCTTTCAACCTTCGCAAACATATGCAGTTTTTAATATCTGGAAAAAATTTGGAATTAACTTGCTTAGAGATCTTTATATAGACAACATCTTTGCATCCTATGAACAATTACATTCCAAATTTAACATTCCAGCTACACATTTCTTTCACTATCTTCAAATCAGGAACTTTGTTAAACAGAACCTTCCCGATTTTCCTCATCTTGCACCCTCATCCATGCTGGAAAAAATATTGCTTAATCTCAAGGACTTAGACACCATCTCTACAATATATAAAATCATTTTACAATCCCTCCCTTTCAAAGATCCAAGAGGACACTGGGAAAAAGATCTCTCAATTAATATATCAGAAAAGGAGTGGAAAGTAGCAATGCAGAGAATTCATTCGAGCTCCATATGCGCAAAGCATACAATTATACAACTCAAAATTATATATCGAGCACATCTGTCTCGTCTAAAACTCTCCAAAATGTTTCCAGGGCATGATCCAACCTGCAAACGCTGCAACCAAGTCCCAGCCTCACTGGGTCACATGTTCTGGGCCTGCACCAAATTAACATTATTCTGGACCAAAATTTTTAATTACCTTTCAGACAGCCTTGGTGTCACTATCCCTCCTAACCCATTAACAGCTGTGTTTGGGGTTCTTCCAGATGGGTTTAAAGTGGAGAAGGACAAACAAATTGTGATTGCATTCACTACACTTTTGGTACGCAGACTTATTCTGATAAACTGGAAGAACCCAAACTCTCCTCTTTTAAGTCAGTGGGAAACCAATGTATTATACTATTTGAAATTGGAAAAAATCAAATACGCAGTTAGAGGATCCGTACAGACTTTTTTCAAAACATGGCAGGATCTAATCAGTAATATTTTAAAATAAGCTCATAAAGCACAGAGAATTTATTAATTTAGGTATGTTTACAAGCCTTAAATTGCCTTGCTCTCTCTCAGGGGTGGGGATCAATTTGTTATTAACTCAATTTTTCTTTTTGTAAAAACTTGATTGATTTGTATGGATTGTAATAAAATTAATAAAAACATAATAAAAAAAAATAAAATTACTATTCATCCATTAAGTAATACATGATAGACATTGGATCAGGAGATACAGGGTCATTGTGTGCTACAGATAAGTAAATCTATGTGTCATCTGCAAAACTGTGGTAGCTCACATTTTGTTTTGTGATATCCCAGCTTTAGTGGGACCATGTAAATTGAAAATAATAGAGAGCCCTGAATAGATCCTTGTGGTATCCCATATACAATATCATGGATCCTTGGGCTACAATCACTATATCTAACAAAACATTTCCTGCGTGTTAAATAGGACTGAAATCAGGTCAGGACATTACCAGAGAGACCCACCCACTGGATAAGATGATTAAAAAGAATTCTGTGGTCTATGGTGGTGAAAGCTGTGCTTAAGTCTGATAGAATGAGAACAGATATTAGTATTTCTCTAAAACCTGACTGAAACTTATCAAGAGCAGGATGTTTATTGAAGTAATTGTTTAAATGATTAAAAACTCTGGCATAATTTGGAAAAGGACAGAAGTGAATCCTTAAGAAAAAAAAAATGTGAGCTGGAAATTGATTAAAAAAATTAATGAATTTATCGCTTCATTGTATGTAATTAATTGCTGTTAATCACATCTAACATTAAAACATGTAATCATAAAATAAGTACTTAAATAATGAAGTAAATACATACTTAATCACAAAAAATAATGTAGAATCAACACAAAGGAATTAATAAAAAATTAATGGCGTAGCTTAAACCTTAACAATGACCTTAAACCTGAACTTTTAACAAAATACTACTTGAGTAATTAGAACCTGAATTTGAATGCCTTCTTAAAAGGTAAGTTGAGAAGATGGCAATAAGAAAACAAGGCCAATGTATTATAAGCACCTACAAAAATAACAACAAAAAAATATCTTATGTTAATTCTCAAATTGGAATGGTGTATAAAACACAGACATGTCAAAGTAAAACTAAATGATTGAAAGGAATGTATATTTTGAATGTTTTTCAACTGGTGCGCTGGAGAAATAACAGTGTAGTGCCCCTGGATTCTGACCAGAGAGAGACACTCTCCTGAGGTGGTCAAGACCTGTCTGAGAAGGTGTGGCTATGTTGTGTTATTTGCCTAAATTAGCCAAGATACTACAAACTGGAATAATGGGTAGGGATAATCATTATATTTCTGTCTTGTAGAATTTGGACATTATTTTAGGGCAGTCAGCAATGCAAGCTACCTGACAGACTGGTGACTTAAATACAGTGTTGCTCAAAAATAACTGATTTTGCACTTACATGGTATTACATTGATTCGATCTTCTTACAGAAATGTGAAATAAAAAAAAAGTGCAATTTTTATCTTCGGGACTTTGCTCTAGTATTGCACCAGGACTGCCATAAACTCCCTCTAACTCCCCCCTTTCTTCCCACTCCCTTGCATCTATATTGGTATATATAAATCATGAAAATGAACACCAGAATGAGCTGATCGACTCGTTGCCTGCCATGGATGCAACAATATATTTTAAGGCCTTATTTTTGTTATAATCCAGTAAACTGCCCTCTACTAAAAATTATTTGTTAATGTTTTTTGAAAAATGTATGGACCCTACATATAGGTTAATTTGTTATAGGAAAATATTTTGCTTTTTTATGCTGTATGTTGGTTTCATTTTCATTTTTTGTACTGCTGCCAAAGATTAGTGTTACTGTTTTGCACAGATTTACTGGTGAACTTATGCATTAAACAGAATTTGCACTGAAGAAGCATTATGATTGATGGCATCCTCTACAGTCGTGCAAGAATAATCTGGAGAAATTACTGTGCAGGCACAGAAGACTGAATTGCTACTACAGCCCAATGAAGGGACAACATACAAGAGTGGGCTATGGTTTTGCCATAAGTTTGCTCCATTAAATAACAATTTGTTCTCAACAATCCAAGCCAAGGTTCTACTGGGATGACAGCTACCTTCTTTTTACAGGCAAAAAAACCATTAAGTTTCATGTTATAGCAATCTGCTATATTTGCACTAAGGGAAGTTGTAGTTCAGCAACGTCCTTTGTAAAAGAACAAATAACTGGCTTCCAGTTAAGTTCCGCATTCAATTAAAAATTCTTCTGTTAACTCTTAAGGCTATCCACAACCTTGCTCCTCCATATCTGTCCGACCTCCTTCATGTTGCCATTCCCTCCTGTACACTTAAATCCTCTTCCTCCATCCACTTAACTGTCCCCTTCGTCTGTCTTACCACCATGGGGAGCAGAACATTCAGTTACTCTGCTCCTCAGCTCTGGAACTCACTACCATCTGAGCTTAGAAATATTGAATCATTTTCACTTTTCAAATCTAAACTTAAAACTCATTTGTTTAAGACTGCTTTTTCTCTTTGATTACAATTGCTCTGTCTGATTTTAATTTTTGTATTTCAGTTTTGTTTATAGTATGCGTTTTATCTATTGTTCGGTGTCCTTGAGTGTTTAGAAAGGCGCCTACGAATAAATAAAATGTATTATTATTATTTTTTATTATTATTATTTTTTTTTAAAAGATGGTAGTTTCATCTGCTTAAGTTAAGCTTTATTTTAATTTAAGAACAGGATAAGGTATATTCTTGTTCAGTTTGTGTAAAGGCAGTAGGAGTAAATTTCAGCTGTGCTACTGAGGACTTCATTATAAGGGTTGTCAGAGATAATCACACATGTATTTTAAAGATTTATTTCAAGGGGGAATGAATCCAATGGCTTGGGTTTCTGTTACCTCGTTATTTTTGTTGTTCCTGAGGAATATATAGTCATACCCTCACACATGACTGTACATTTAGCTGCAGTAATTTGTGTAGCCAAGAATAAAACCAGCTGAAATTCTAATTTACTTACAAAAATGTATGTTATTTGTTACAGGTAGAATTTTGGACATAATGTTTGCCTTGATACAGTGCAGCAACTTTAACATTCAATGACGTTTTTCTGAGAATAAAGAGCAAATAGATTTTGTGGACGCTTAATGTATTGTATGCAATAAATTATACAAGTTTTTCTGCTTTAAATACAATTATTCTGTTTTGAGATTATGGCTTGCTGTTGGTTTTGAACATCAGGGAATTCTTTAGGATTGTAATTTAATTTTTTCATACATAGCAAGTTTGAAGCTTTATAAGCCAGTGGCGTGTGTTATGCAACCTCTAAGATTGCAGCTAGAACTTTAGTATTGCTTCCAGGTGTTGTTCATATTAAAAGGCTAAATAATTTAGATTTCCATTTTGAACTACAATTTAAATTTATGTACTGGACAGAGGCAGATTTAGCAGACTCGAAATTTCATGTACTGGTTTCCACACAAGATACACAGATAGAGGAAGTATGTAAAAACTTCATATAGGTAGTTCCTTTGGATTCAGATTATTGGTCAGTGTTTGGGCTGGGATTTAAGCTAAGGACTCTGGAGCTGTGAGGAAGCAGTACTAAATGCTCTGTGACATATAAAATATCTAATCTACAGTGTAAGGGTGTCTCATTGGACAGAAAAGAATTAATATGAATATAAAGGAATATAACAGATCGAGATTTATAAAAAAAAAAAAAGAGTATAAGAATTTAGATCCAATGAAACTTTGATTGTGTATGTATTCTCTTAATTAGTACATTTCCCACTGGTTGTTTTTATTTTTAGAATCCAGAAGAACAATTTTCCAGCACACTTGCCTTTTAAGCTTTCACTTAGATAGTCTATAATCTGTTTTTAGCATGTTACATATATAAATAAATAGATAGATAGATACTTTATTAATCGCAAGGGGAAATTCACAATATACACACCACATTGCAATTTACAGTCTTCCAATGGAGAGTAACACTAAAGAGAAGGCTCAGGGTGACTGAGCATTTAGTTTTTCAGCTCCCTGGTCCTGAAATTCTCACAACTGTACATTCAGCAGTTTTTCCACAAGTGAATCTTTTAAATCTAATTTAGTGATGTTTCTTTTTTGAACAGGCTTTTATGTACTGATTGTACCTATCTAGTTGTTTTATTATTATATATTTCTATTTTAAACTTGTTTATGTACATAGTCATTGACTGTCTTGGAAGGTACTTGTAAACTAAATGTATTATTGTTATTATCATTATTATTATTATTATTATTATTATACTCCCATCATTTACATATTACTCAGTTTATCTAAGACCAACCTGTCTGCTATATCTAATTGATATTTTTCAGCATAATAATTTAATTTTTGAACAGGAATATGTTATTCAATAACTTCTGATTTCTTCTAAATGAGTTTTATTGTTATACAGTTCTATACAAGGAAATACGCTTTATATTGTGCAACTAAATGGCTGTCATTCTCCTCAAATATTCAGCAATGTTAAGGGGAACATTAACCTTGCATACTGCATGCTTTTCTAATAATATCCCATTACAGTGTAATCTACTTAGCCATATTACATTTATATTTTTAATCAGTTACAATATTTTCTAAGAAATAAAAGTGTGCATATTCATTTTCCCACTAATAATCATTAAGTTCAACATCCTACCAAACTATTTGCCATGGTTAGTCTACAAATGGTGGTACATTGAAAACAATGGGGTTTTTCCATTTCCATTAGTTTGAGTTATTTAAAACTTTGATGTTTTGCATTAATTTTGGCAGTCATTTTTTTATATATTTAGAAGAGTCAAATGCAAAATCGATTTGACCTTAACCAGTTATGTAATTCAATTGACTTTGAATACACATTGATGCTGATTCATTCAAATCTGCAAAACAAAAAGGTACAATTTTCCAACAGTCCAGAAGTAATTCTTTTATTTAGCAGTAAGGGTGTAAAAATAATGCAGCAACCTGTGTAATAAAGCCACAGAGGACTCTTAGCTGCTGGAGAGCTTCAGTATTTTAATGCTAATTTTTCTTCCATAACATGTGGTGTCCCATCATCTGCTCAGTTATCTACATTATGGAGCACTGATCTGAAACAATAAAAAAGGGATCTGCCTTTCTGTTCACTTTTCTTGTTCATCTCACATTCTGTTCACTTCTGTAGCATAACACATTAGTTGACATTGTGGAGGATGGCCAGCCGTTTATCCCGGCCAATACCCCCAAGCCGCCAGGTGAAGCCCTCCTTGCAGCATGGAGGTCCCCAGAAGACCAGCAGGGCATCATGGACAATGGAGTTTTTACGCACAGCCCTGCTGGATGCCATGGGGGCCACAAGAGGGAGCTGCAGGGAGGTCTGAAGATTTCTTCATGCCCTATGACCTGGAAGTTCGTCATAGGAAGAGCGACGGGCTTCCGGGGTGAAGAAAAGAACTTGTACCTGACCTGGAAGTGATTGAGAGTCACATGGACTGGGGATTAGGAACACTTCCGGGTCAGGGAATATAAAAGGACTACGGGAGCTCCCAGACGGCAAGCTGAGCTGGGTGGCAACGCGTCTGGGAGCTGGAGGATTGTATTATTGTGATTTATTGTGTTTGTATGAGTATAGTGGAGGAGAGGGTGTTTTGTACACTGTGGCAAGAAAATAAAGTCAACATTTGGACTTTTACCTGGTGTCTGGAGTCGTGGACAGGGGTTCAAGGGAGCGAGAGCGCCCCCTATCTACCACAACATGTACAAAGTAATATGTAATCTGTAAATACGTTGTGATCAATAATGATGTCTCATGCCCTAAACCCAGTGCACAACAATTCCAAGCAAATTCTATGCTTCAAAAAAGATTTCTTTTCATGATTAACTTCAGATTTTTCTTCATAATAACTCAATGATTATTCCTTCTGCTCCTCCTCATCCTCCAATGCAGTAGTGGAGCTACAACACTCCTAACTCCGACTCACCTGAATAAGGAGGAGAATATTCTTTTAAAGTCTGATCTAGGAATACTTCTGGTTTAAGACAAATGCATCTCAAAAGCACTTCCAAGTCATATTGTTGAGGGCGTGGAAACTACCTCGCTTTATTGGCCCTAGATGTTTCTGTCAGGTCTGTCTGCTTCAACTACATTTCCAGTGCTGTCCTGGAGGAGTCCAACCAAGAGCAATAAGGAGTAAAAATATTTCCCCATCAGGCACCCCTCCAAGGTTCATTGATTATACCAACTTTCTATTAAGGAAGTGTAACATCAACCACCCCAGTATATAGTGACCTTTAGAGGGCGTAGCAGGGCACAAAACTTTACTCACAGAAGTCCCGGGTCCAAATAGATATTTTTATGTTTAGGAAAACTAGTCAATATTTAAGGAAAGATGGATGTCACTAAGTACAATAGTTCTGAGGAAAACCTGTTTCAGTCTGCTAGAAATTTGAGACTGGGAGGAATTTTCACCTTTCACCAGGAAAATGTCCCTAAACATACTGCTAAAGCTACGCTGGAATGGTTTAATGGTGAGCATTTAAATGTCTTGACCTAGTCATAGCCCAGACCTCAATCCAATTGAGACATGGCATGACTTGAAGATTGCTGTACACCAATACAACCCATCTAAACTTAAAGGGGACAGAGCAGTTTTGCTTTGTGGAATGGGCGAAAATCCTAGTAGATAGATGTGCTAAGCTAATAGAGACATTCCCCATGAGACTTGTAATTGCAGCAAATGGTGGATCTACAAAGTATTGACTTTGAGTACTTATGCACAATCATAATTTCTGTTTTTTTGTCTTAATTATTGTTTATGTCACAATGAAAATATTTTACACCTTCAAAGTGGTAGGCGTATTGTGTAAATCAAATGGTGCTCCCCCCGAAAAATTGTAATGTGACAAAACAGGTAAGACACAGAATAGGATTAAAATATATGTATAGATATTGTAACTGGTGTCATCTGCAGTTAGCTACCCATCATGGCGGTGACAATCGCTCATGGGCAGTTCAGTACCTCCCCTGCTCCGTTGTCCTACCACATTGCACCAGAAGCTGCACACTCATAAACTCTTAACTTCGAGCTGTCTCTCTGTTAAACAGTAAACCTGTGGCAAAGAGACAGGGATGCCCTTCAGAAACTCCCTCTTACATAGTATTTCAATGACAAACAAACACACACTTACCCATCCTTTGCAGGATCAGCTGCAGGCTTGCCACGTAATGTGCTTCTTGCACATGGTTTAGAACATTTAAAAGGCCCAGCCCAGACCAACCTAACAGCTCACTCTCCTGTTCCCTCTCCCTCAGACTGCATCTGCCCCAATCGCTGCTTCCAAGCTGCTGAAACTGCCTTATGAAAAAGACTTTGTATTCTTTTAACCAGAAGAGTGTAATTGGACTGTGTCATTTGCCAGTTGCAACCTGTGCGCTTGCCTGCTGAAGATAATGCCCTTGAATAAAGTCTTGTGTCTGTACTTGCAAGCTCAGCAATAAAGATTTTGTACTTTGGAAACCTGGTTTCTTTTTCCGGTCTCCTGTGCAACTCTGGACAAAATATATATATATATGTATATATATATATATATACAGTAATCCCTCGCTATATCGCGCTTCGACTTTCGCGGCTTCACTCTATCGCGGATTTTATATGAAAGCATAACTAAATATATAACGTGGGTTCTGCGGACAATGTGTCTTTTTACTTCCTGTACATGCTTCCTCAGTTGGTTTGCCCAGTTGATTTCATACAAGGGACGCTATTGGCGGATGGCTGAGAAGCTAACCAATCAGAGCACGCAGTTAAGTTCTCCTGACTGAGAAGCTAACCAATCAGAGCACGCAGTTGAGTTCCTGCGTGCTGAATGCAGTGTTAACCAGTAAGTCTCATCTCGCTCATTCAGCATCAACGTGTTTCGCTGTGTAAAGAGTTGTGCTCTTTTGTGTTTATCTTTGTGCATAGTCAAGCCCTTCATTATGGCTCCAAAACGATCTGCTACTGCTTCAGGGGCCGTGCCCAAGCGCAAGAAGAAGATGTTAACGATTGCCGAAAAGGTAAACGTTTTGGATTTGTTGAAGGCTACGATTCTTTTTATTTAAAAAGTAGGAAAGGAATATAAGATCTACGGCCGCAGTGTCCTTTTAACCAGGGTGCAAAACGAGTTGTAAGTGGATGTAATAAGGCAGTAGTCTGGATGGAATCTGCTTTAGGGATTTGGATTGAAGACTGCCAGAAGAAGAACAACGGCAGTGCTACACAATCGCCTGAAGTGGCTCCTTTACAAGGGCTGTAACGCTCTCCTTTGTTGTGCAGTAAAATTAAACTCCTTGTTATCGGACAAGTCATCGTGTCATTGTTGGTGAGTAACCATAATTAATTTTCTTCTTACAGTGCTTAGTACATGTACGTACGTTTAGTGTCACTGTACACACATTTACTGTATACTATTTTTCTTGCATTGTACGTATTTATTGCCGGTGGCCTGTCTATCGTAATGGCTGTAACATATGTGATATCGGAGACACTCAATATCTTTAAAATAATATTTAGGTTTTACTGTATATAAACAGTGTGTTTATATACATAATTTCAATGAATCTTACCTAATATCTAAGAGAATACAAAGGGATTATGCTGTATAACTCTGCGAGGAATATTTATAAACAGTGTGGGAGAGTTTATAAGGGCTTAAAATATATAAAAATAACCATACAAACATATGGTTTCTACTTAGCGGATTTTCACCTATCGCGGGGGGGTCTGGAACGCAACCCCCTCAATCAAGGAGGGATTACTGTATATATATAGCAAAAGATAGCCCAGCCACAGATAGACACAAGTCCAGACGTTCAAAACACACACACGTTTTATTCACACTATGTACAATATTTACAATAATTTAGCTCAGTCCGTGTTCATTCAGCTGCCTCCACACCCCTCTCGCAAGCTCCGTCCTCTTCCACCCGACTCCGGCTTCCCGATTGGAGTGAGGCAGCCCGTTTTATCTTGCTCCAAGTGCACAAAGACGACCTTCCAGCTGCACTCTCCAGTGTGGCGGAAGTGCTGCCCTTGCACCCGGAAGCACTCCGGGCATACACTATCCCTGGTCCGTTAGCACTTCCTGGTGTACTGGAAGCGCTGTCCTCCAGGGTTCAAGGACCGTCCATGCACCCAGGGAAGAATAGTGCCGCTCT
The DNA here is from genome assembly GCA_026402145.1 of Polypterus bichir lapradei. NCBI lineage: Eukaryota > Metazoa > Chordata > Cladistia > Polypteriformes > Polypteridae > Polypterus > Polypterus bichir. The sequence continues at coordinate 12,092,024 of JANRMT010062842.1, read as the reverse complement.
CCCGATCTATCCTTCCTCCAGGCATCCTGGCGGGGCAGGGTTCCTAGCCATCTATCACTATATATATATATATATATATATATATATATATATATATTTATGTAAACAGTGCATAATCCATTTATATAAATGATGAATGTCAAATTATTTTATTTTTTCAAATTAGAACATTACATTATTAGACCAACTTTGTTGAGAACAGAGCATTCTGCCCCACAACCTTCACAATTCTATTCACATAATGTCTTCAAAATAACAGCTTTGAAGATCCCCAAATTTGTACTTTTTACTAAAAAAGACATTCTAAAAATGTCTTTATATTTATATTGAAAATTATGTACTCCAAATTTATGGCCTAAATTATAACACTGGAATGAATGCACCGGAATGAAAAGCTGCAGTGTATGCAATTTAGCACTACTTAAAAATATCTCTTAATACATTTATCATTTAATGAATGTGAGTGTCAGCCTTCATGTGCATTTGCATATTTCTATATTAGTTCAAGTTCAAATCTATTAGTTTCTGACTTTGCGCCCAGTCCTGACAGGATACGCTTCTGTCTGCCGTGACTCTGAATTAGTTTAAGAGGGTCAGACAATGTTATGTCTTAAACTGCTAAGTTGAACTGACAGAATAGAGAAAAAGGAGAATCGTAAAGTATGTATTATATCAGACTTGTACTATTGGCACCGCATCCTTGGGTGGTCCTGCTTTGTGCTTGATGCTGCCAAGGTAAGCGGCAATAATCTAGCAACAGTTTTAAAAATGCATGGATTGGGAAAAATAGGAAATATTTTATTTTGTTTAGATGTAAAAGTACATAAAACACTAAGACTAATTTACATGTTTTAAAATTATTTCATTGGCAGTTGCTTTTAAATATACTAAATATTACTACAAAATAAATATTATTTAAACAGCCTTAGATTGTCTCCACCTTAGCATGCTTCCTCTGCCTTTCCCATCAGTTTCCTTCTCTGTTATTTTTCTCTTAACTCCTTGTCAAGATCACACTGTGCCACTACCCTTTTCTTTTAGTTTCAGCATTATATTAATTAATTCATTATTTATTGCTCTTTTTATAAAACATTTAGTTGTTCCTATACTATCAATTGGGTATCTTCAATTTAGAGTGGAGAAGCTTTTAGTAAACTTTTAGTGCAATATTACAGAAAGATTTGAGGATTTTTCAGAATATCAATGCATTTTAACAGTATTGATGCACAATCTAATATTAGATGGCTACGAATCTTCATTAGCTGACATAGCTGGATTTATTTAGGATTTAAAGACAGTTGCAACACTGGTGTCCTTATTAACAAAAAAAATTCTCTCTTCAGCCCTTCAAGCAACAAAAAAAAAAAATTTTTCCAATCAAAATGATCAAGTGCTTCTTCAGAGTTTAAAGATAATATAGTGCCTCTTACATTTTTCTTCATCCTCTCTACTCTCCGTACATTAAAAGATAGATAACCTCTTTGCAACAAACCCTATCTATTTGTGGAATGTAATAAATTTGTTCAGTTGTTCAATTTTTTTTAGGTTCTTGCAAAGGCACTGGACAATATGATGAACTATTACTTTCATCTCAAGCTTTCTTCAGGATAAAGGAAAGTCTGGTTTTTTAATGACTGTGTGGGAGGCAGGAGCTGCAAAGATTTTTTTTCAAATTTGATTTTTGTTCAGTGTTCAAAAATGTTCAAAGAATGAAGATAAAGCTTAATATTTCAGGGTTTGATGTCTGCAATGTATTTTTTATATTGCAAGATTTAATAATAATGTAAAATAATTAGTTTTAATTCAGAAGTGGAATTTTAATAGTGATAAAAATAAATACAGTCATTTGCATCAAGTACGGAAAATTAAGTACACAGTGACCGAAATCTAATTTTAGTTAATTAGTCGCATTCTGAATATTTTTAAATCACTTTTTCATTTATTTTTATCTCCTAATTTGATGATGGAAAATTAATACTTTGCTTGACCAAAATGTCCTTTTAGTCCATTGGTCTGTGTCTGTATCATTCTGCTGACACATCATTGATTTATTTATTCTTAATTATTCACAACACTTCACATTATTAAAAGGAACTAAATAATGTGTAATAATGTGAATTTGCTGTAAAGTGTTCTATCAAAATCGAAATTATGGGCACAAAGCAAAAACCCACCTCTGTCTGGGTGTTAGTTCACAATGGGCCAAATAACAGCATTTAATCTACCCATCATCTTCCTTTTAGTGTCTTTGTAATTTAGAAGAAAACTAGAGTACCTACAACATTCAGAGGTGACCTTGCAAGCTCCACATAGTGCCTGAACCCCAGTTCTTAAAGCTGTAAGGAAGTGGTGCAAAGCACTTCATCAGGCTCTGTTGAATAGTAATGGTGATAATCGTTTCATTAAGCACTAGGAGAACTGACAATTCAATATTATAAGTAGCATAAAAGCTTATTAGTGTGGGCACAATTGGAAGGACATGCGTCACGTTAAGAAAGTCACGCCTCTTAATCAAAACATAAATAAAGACAAACAAAAAGAACGCTTGATGGCAAATATAGAAACAAAAAACAAAGGGAAAAACTAAAAGAGATCTTTATTTTCTGTAGAAGAAATCAATCAGGAATACAGTGCTGTTGTGGGTCCGATCTAAGACGCCATTCTCTGGGGCATCTATTCATTTATAGCCATTAGGAATGGAGTCAATTGCCTTCAGTGGGTGTCTTCTTGCTGTTGTGGGTGACAGAAGAGACAAGAATGTTTGTGACTGTGGCCCCTCTCGTCCTGGGGTGGTATTACTTACTTCTGATAAACCTGGAAGGTAGTTCTCTGACACGCATGCATGACAGTGGATTATTAAGAATATCATTTCTTTGTGATAAACAGTATATGATGTAACTGTGATAGAAAATGTAACTGCTTGCAAACTACTAAGGGTTAAAAACTGACAAAGCTGTTTTGTTATAACGGCAGGTTATTCATACAGGCGTCTGTCATAAGACAGGGTGCAGTAAGCTAACCTCAGATAACTTCTTTTTTAAGGAACGCGTCTGTTAGACACAGGAAAGATTATCTTTCCTTATTTAGGGCCCCTCTGAAACGTACACAAAACAGAAACGGTTGGCCGTTTCATACAAGATGAAATACTTGGGTAAAGCATATTATGCTTTTTGATAAGTAAAGGGAAGGGGGATGGATAAAGGAAAAAAGATAAAGCCGATTGAAAAAGCGGAACTTTGCTCTTCTGCCTTGCAATGCATGAATACTGTGTACTCACCGGTCCCTGAATAAAGACTGAATAAAGACTGATTGATTGAACTATTCCTCTCTTCCTCAGGGGTTACTTCTACATAACCATGAATGGTCAGTTCCAATAAAGTGCCATCTTCGTGAATATTCTATTCTATCATCCATTAAATGTTCAAATGTTCAACATCAAATGTTCAATGTTCAATTTAGGGTCATCAGGAGCAAAAACTATCCCGGCAGGAAATAACCCTTGGCAAAGAATATAAATGAAGGTTCTTAATTAGATAATATTTGTGCTATCTGTGACAGCCTGGGTTTGCTCCATGATCCCAGGCAGCTTGAACCCGGAACCATCTATAGTTGTAAACTGAGATGAGGTAGGAACAAGTGCTTCAGTGATTTTATTTACAGAAAACAGTGTCCAAAAAGTGCTGTGCATAAAAAAAAAATAATCCATAAGATTTCTTTGCCTCATCCAATTGTCTGTCTTGATTTCACCATACAGTTTCTCTTTACAGCACCGATTGGGTGCAGGTAGAGTTGTCTGCTCACTCTGAGGTGTGACTGAAGCAATTGACCATCCACCACTCATTTGCACATGAATGCGTGATCAGCCAAGCATCTCAATCATCCTTGGAGCAGCATGTGCATATTCACACATGCACTTGCACATGCACCTGCCCCGAGCCTGCACACTCCGGGACTTACAAATACTTATTTAAAATGCGTCACACCACAAACTTCACTCGTCACACTATCTACTTCTAAAAATCTTAGAAAAAAATCAGGTGCAACCCAGCACTTATTTTTTGGAGGGAAAAAAATCATTGGCAACCCTTTACATAATTTAATCTTAAGCTGTATTTGTGAGTAGAAATGGTACTTTGAGAGCCAGACAGTCAATCACTTGTGCTACATGACATACAGTAAAAGAGAAGTTCTATTCTTAAGCACGTCACTGTACATGTTAGATGATTTAGGGGATAATAGAAACTGAACACTGGAAAGTGAGTAGCATCAAGGGTGTATTCAGCAATGAATAAACTTAAATAAATCCATCCTGAAGTGGCTGCATAGAAGAAGGCAGTGAGAGCAACACTTTCTTTAACTGTTTTAGGGCAGATGTCAATTTTTGTCGACACAAGTGGTTGAGAGTGGATGTTGACTAAAGTCAAAATCCAGCTGCAGAGGGTTATAATCAGCTGTAAACGTCTACAAAACTTGCAGTCACAGTAAAAGTAGGCTCTGTTTGCTTGAAAGAATGTTAGACTCGTTGACTTGACGTTGAATCCCTATATGTTCTTGAGTAGCAAACAACGGCAAAAACAAGCAAAGCCAATACAAGAAACAAAACCCTCAGTTGAAGATGTTTTGCGTATATTTTAATAAGACTGTGACTTGCCAAATTCCGATTTTGGTGCAAGTGGTCTGGAGTTCGAGATCTATAACGAAAGTGAGATAATGGCATCAGCTGATTGGTTTGAAGCTAATTTTGTAGCTGATGCGCCTGCAGCAACATTCACCTGGGAGGACCACCACTTACAATGACAAGAGGTACAAACCATATTGCGTCACGCTGTGACTGCCACCATCCATCTGCTGTTGCCACCGCCCCTGTACAGCTACTGTTGTGGTCACTGCTGTCAAAGACAGTGAACACATAACTTCAGTGCAGCATCTGCATGCAGACAGACATTTTATGTTGATTTATGTGAAAAACAATTGCTTTGTGTGCTTTTAATAAAACTGAGTTTTTTGGAAAAATATTCAACCCTGGGAAAAAAGGAAAAAAAAAGTCAGCCCTTAAAGAGTTAAATGAAAAAAACGGTGTGAAATAGTTATCAGAGAGTATTGTTATCAGGAGATGTATTGTTGTTACACTGCTCCCTGCTTTTTTGTGTGTCTGCATATACTGGATTATTAAGTAAATAAAGCAAATACAGGGCACATGGTAAATTGTCATTTCTCTCCCACAGAGTTAGATGGTGGAGGAGAGACGCTTCCAATAGTGAACAGCATGGGAAGGAGTAGTATGCTATTGGTAAGGACGGTAAGGTAAGAGATCCACTATCCCTTATTATCTAGGGGACACCGTTTGGTCTTCTCTAACCCAGTGCATCTCAACGTCAATGTCAATTTATTTATATAGCACATTTAAAACAACATAGTAATGCTGCGGCCAAAGTGCTTTACAATAATAGAATAAAAGAAAAAACAAAAACAATAAACAATTAAACATAAATAGTAATAAAATATATGAACATAAAATAAAATAGATAATAAATAGAAATAATGTTATATGATCACAAAGAGGAAACCATCAGTATTACTGAAGGTCACTGAATGCAAGTGAAAAGAAGTGAGTCTTTAATCTTGTTTTGAACAGTTCAATTGTAGACAACTCCTTTATATAATCAGGTAAAGAGTTCCACAGGCGAGAGGCAGCAGCTGCAAAGGCCCTGTTCCCCTTGGTTTTACATTTGGTACGAGGGACAACAAGAGACAACTGACCAGAAGATCTAAGCACTCTGGATGGCTGGTGTAAAAGACACAGTTCAGATAAATAGGCAGGAGCAAGCCCATGTAAAGATTTAAAAACTAGCAGCAAGATTTTAAAATCAATTCGAAAACTGACAGGCAGCCAGTGTAAAGAAGCTAAAATAGGAGAAACAGAGTCATACTTCCTTGCCCCAACCAGAAAGCGAGCGGCAGCATTTTGGACCAGCTGTAACCTGTGTATCAGAGATGTGTTAATCCCAGAATACAGCGAATTGCAATAATCGAGGTGAGAAAAAATAAAAGCATGAGAAGCTTTCTCAATATCTTTAGAAGATAAAAAGGCTTTATCTTACCTCTTAGACGAAGTTAGAAAAAGCAACTCTTGACTACAGAATTTACTTGTTTCTCAAAAGAGAGGTTACTATCAAAGGTAACACCAAGATTGCGGACTTGAGGTTTGGAAAAGACAGAGAAAGAGCTGAGAAGTCCAAGACCAATTTGGGCTTTAGCTGGTGGACCCACTATAAGCACCTCTGTTTTATTTTAATTTAGATCAAGAAAATTATTGGCCATCCAGGATCTTAGTTCAGACAGACAGTTGTGGAGATGATTTGTTGCAGAGTTGCAGACGGGAATATAAACCTGAGTATCATCAGCATAGCAGTGAAAAGAAATGTTAAATTTCCTAAAAATCGCTCCAATAGGGTGAAGGTATATAGAGAATAAGATAGGACCCAAAATGGATCCCTGAGGAACACCATACTTGAGAGGAGCAGTAGATGAAAAAGAGGAATTTAAAGTCACTGAAAAGTGCCTACCAGTTAAATATGACCTGAACCAGTTAAGAGCAGCCCCTTTAAGCCCAACAAGATGTTCAAGCTGCATCAGCAATATTTCATGGTCAATAGTGTCAAAGACAGTGGATAGGTGAAGGAGGACAAGGACTGCCGCATCACCTGAGTCAGTAATAAGAGAGATGTCGCTGAACACTTTCAGGAGTGCCGTTTCAACACTATGATAACGCCTAAAACCAGATTGGTAGATCTCAAATAAATTATTGGAGTTAAGGTGTTTGACCAGTTGATTATAAATATTTTTTTCCAGAATTTTAGCCAGAAATGGCAACTGGGAAACTGGACGAAAGTTGGTTAAAACTCCAGGATCTAATCCTGCCTTTTTTAGATGGGGACAGACTGCAGCATGTTTAAAAAATGAGGGCACAACCCCCGAACTAATAGAATCATTTATAATGGCTAGTAAAGATGGGCCCAACACATCAAAGGCTTCCACTAAGAGACGTGGTGGTACAATATCGAGGGGGCTGGAAGCTGGTTTAAGGGTGTCAATAGTTCTTTTTAGCATTGAAAGTGAGACTTGATTAAAGGAATCTAGAACAATGTCATGGTTAACAGTAGGAAGTTCATAGCCAGTTTGAACAATGCCACGGCGGATAGTATCAATTTTGCTGACAAAGAATGATAGAAACTGCTCACATGAATGAACAGTGCTATTTAATCCCATCATAGAATGAGGGTGAATGGCCGCATTAGTTGAATTAAATAAAACCCTAGGATTGTTTGAATGACGGGATACCAAATCGGCAAAGAAGTCATGTTTCGATTTCTTAACTTCAGCCTGGAAATTGAAAAGAGAAGTCCTGAAAATCTGTTTAGAGATAGTCAGTCCATCTTTTTTCCAACGCCGTTCAGCAGTTCGACAGGCGCGACCAAGAATCACCAGCTGGTATATGAGAGAACACTTTTAAGGTAAGAAAAGGCATCTGTTATTGTCTCTTTTACGCCATTATAGAACTAGAAATAAAACTACCATATTTACGCATGTACCACACGCACATTTTTTCCCGAAAATTAGCATTAGAAAATCAGGTGCGCATCATGCACGAGAAAATGTAATTCTGTAATGTTTACTTCTTCTGCTTTGGCCTCGCTCGATCGCTTGCTTGCGCACTCGCGCTCTCTCTCTTTCGCTCGCTCGCTTGCTCGCACACTCACGCTCTTTCTCGCTCGCAAGCTCTCTCTAAACGCTTCCTATACAATCACAACGTGTGTCGTACAAGGGGCAAAACGATTTTCGCGATTTTCTTTGTAAAAATTAGTGTGCGCGTCTTACACGAGGGCGCATGGTACACGAGTAAATACGGTATATAATTTGAGCATGCTTTGGAAGCGTAATATTAACTGTCTGTTCATAAGGGTTGAGCAAATAGCAAGACTATTTGCTTTTTAATCTAGCACTGTACAGCTGAGGTAAAAGAACAGACACTTCAAATTGGCTTGTTATAAACATTGCTAAACATGCTTGTCCATCCATCATTTTCTGAGTGGAATATTTAGTTCAGGATCGCTGGGAGTTAGCAAATATCCTGGGTGAAATTGGGCATGGTGCAAACCCTAAATACATCATCAACACATCATTCCAAAATAACACATATTTAGTTAGTGTTTTAAAAGTTCCACCTTAGCCAGTCATTTGTTAATGTTCTGAAATACAAGGCAAACCTTTACTATCATACAACATGCAGTATGTTAACATAAACGCATAATCTCTGAGAAGCAGTTAGCTGGGCTACTGAAATGGCATATTTAATTTATGAAAATGAATCAGCAGGCCTTGGATTTATATTGTTCACCGGTGCTTTTGAAACCAAAGTTTAGTACTTTATTTGTATAATAAATAAAATATTATTAAAGCACATATGACACATATTTGAATGATAGAAAAGTGAATGCGGTCTCCAGTTGTGACTTCTTTCTGCAGTTACAGTAATTAATTCTGAATTAATAGACATGCACAAACAACAGCAAAGTCTTCTCAGTCATGTGAAGTAACTTGAAAACAAAGTTTAATTAACAAGTATGGCATCAAAAGGGTAGCCTTAAATTTGGTACCAGTCTAAAAAAAGGAGGGAAAAATTTTTGAAAATTAAAGCATCAGGTGCATGACATTTGAAATGTGAACTGAGGACAGTCTGTCCTCTGGCGTTTTTGCTACCCTAGGCAAACAGTTCAATAGTCACATCCAAACCATGGAGTAATTGAAGGCAATGGAAATGGCTACACGTATTATTACAGATCAAACAACTTTATATAAGAGGTTAGGGTGCCCAAAGAGTTTTAGGTGAATTGTACATGGATGTCGAATCGAAAAGTGGAGGGGGGACTCGTTGACATTTCACGGGAGTCATACACTCATAATAGACTGAAGAGGGCCCTTGGAGTTTCAAGCTAATCGTACGTGGATGTCAAATCAGTGGTAAGGTCACCTGAAGCCACCACCTCCTGAAGCCCAATGACTAACATTGTTATACTTGACAAAATGCTGCAACCCCTGTAGAAAAGAATATTCTTAAAGTTGATGATTTGCATATATTAAAAGAGAATCAAAAGCATATATGAAAATAAGTATTATATCCTAATGAACGCTAGTATAGTAAGGGTTAAACCATAAAAATCCCTTGAATGCCTATATTATTAATTGTCTCTTTGCAGCTGCAAACCATCAATATCTTCCTGCTAAGATTAAAAACTTTAGTCAAGGACACTGTGTACTTTTAGAGGGCTAAACAGGCCAATTATTTTAGGAAATACAGTCATTGAGGCTTTGGCCTTGAGAGAAAACCAGATAGGCCATTTGCTTCCACTTGCAGCAGCTGGGCCTCTGCCTCCCTGTCTGCCTGCCTGGACAGGTGATGACAGTCAAGTCAAGTCTTGCCGCACCCACTACACAATGAAACAGCTCGGGACCCCAGCTGGCAACCCCCAAGGCAGACACACGATCCAGTCCCACCCTCTGGAAATTACCTTCTATCTGTCACAGCCAGGTGTTACATAGGCAACCCCTTGACTTGGTCCAGCCACTCGGGAACACAACAATGAGGATCCTACGAGCTGGATCACCCTTGGGGAAACGCGCCACATGGCCGTAGTGCCATAACTCACAATGCAGGAATGTGCCTCATTCAGGACAGCATGAGCAACTGCTCATTCGACACAAAGTCATACCAATGGTACCCAAGGATTTTCCGGAGAGACACAGTACCAAAGGAGTCCAGTCTTAGTCTGAGGTCACTGGATTGCATCCATGTCTCGCAACTATAAAGCAAGACAGGAAGCACCAGGACTCTAAAGACTTGGACCTTCGTCATTTTGCATAGATATCGGGAGCGCCACACACCCCTTTCCAGTGACCTCATGACCCCCCATGCTCTTCCAATCCATCTACTGACTTCATAGGAAGAGTCACCAGAGACGTGAATGTCACTGCCAAGGTAAGTAAACCTCTCGACAAGGTCGACATTCTCTCTGCAAACACACACTGCTGATGGCTGTGCCCAAGAGGTCATTAAAGGCCTGGATCTTGGTTTTTAGCCTGGACATTCACAAGCCCAGACACTCAGACTCCTCGCTCAGTCACTCAAGAGCCCCTATCAGAGCCTCCATTTACTCTGCAAAGATTATCATTATCAGCAAAGTCAAGATCCATGAATCTTTCCTCACCAACAAATGTCCCACAGCCGCTGGACCACACGACCATGCTCAACACCCAGTCCATAGCATTGAAAAGAGTAGGAGCAAAAACACACCCCTGACGAACAACCGAATCAACTGGGAATAAAACACAGAGGTCTTGCCTCCAGTCTGCACAGCACTCACAGTACCAGTGTACAGGCCGGCCATAGTTTAGTTTATAAGAAACAGTGTTATTATTTTAGGGGCGCAGCTGCACAGACCTCTAGCCCAATATATTATGTGTGGGTCTGCCTGATTCCAACTTACTGATGGGAATCGATTAATAAATAATTTTCAGACACCTGCACAGAGTATGAAGTAATGATGGCAGTTTCGGTCAAGTGATGAACATTAGGTAATGGTAGGCTTGAACATTAGGTAATGATGGGAAGAGCCAAAAGGAGGAGAGTATTTTGCATGAATGATAAGAATTGTAAAAAATATAAGCTCGTTAAATTTGCTAATTGCTTATTTCATTTGATTTGGGTCCATGTATGCATCACACAGTAAAACTTGATTCTGCCTTTCTGAGACTCCATGTGCCTTCTTTGAGCAGCGTGTTTCTGCCACTACACCCCCAAAAACATTGCTACCCTTGGCACCTGTCTAGTTTGCCTATATGCCGGAGCCTGGTCCTGATTTTGGATTAAATACTACTTTTCAGTTAGTGTTATTATCCAGCGAATGCATCTTTCATGCACTGATTTTCTGAAAAACCTGATTCTGAAAAGTGTGTTTTTATAATGGCAATTTTAAAGATTTTGTACAAGTAAAAATATCCTGAATTATTTTGATATTCACTAATTTATGTGGCAATGCCATAATTAATTTTTGAGTATTAGTTTTAAAACATTGTCTATTTTTCAGTTAAATGAGTGTATCTGTAAATGAATAAACTTAGTAAATACACATGGTAAGATAAATCAGGTACAAGCCCCACAATGAAATTTCCCATAGCCAATAAAATGCCAAATTTTTGCTATCTTAGGGGAAGATGCCTCCTCTGAAACACAGAAAATTCAAGCTGTCAACTGTATATTTTTTGAAAAGAGAAAGTATAAAACTTCGAGGCTTTCTAATTTTTATTCAACATCATTTCAAAGCATACCATTGTTAGTCCATCTATCCATTCATCTTCTTAACCTGCTCTTCCATCACAGGGAAGCTAGAGTTTATCCCAATAGGAACAATCTTGGCACATGGCACCAGTCCATCACAGATGAATACACAACACCCTCAACACACACACTACGGCCACTAATTCATCTAACTTGTGTGTCTTTTCTCTGTGTTGAAGAAACTGAAGACAAAGCCCGTACAAACACAGGGAAACACGCAAACTCCACACAGGAAGCAACCAGGACTCGAAGGCTGGCTACACCACCAGGTCAACCATGTTTAATACATCAAAAAATAATCCATGAAAAAAAAAAAAAAAAACTTGAGGTGTACATAAGACAAATTAAAATGCACACTGTCATAGACAGCAGGCATGGGCTAGAGTTCCGGCTGGGATGGTTCAGGGTTGCTTACCATTCCAGAAGGCCAGTTTCATGAAAGAACAAGGGGACACCAATCTCATGTATTATCTGCACCCTCGAAACAATAGGTGGAAGTGTCACTGGGCTACAGCCCTTCTATGTTCCATGGATGCCTACTTTAAGGAACTTCGGCATGACACAAGAAGTGCTTCCAACCTGTACTGTAGTGTGGTAACACAGGAAAGTGCTCCCAGGTCTGGTATAAAAGAAGTCACTTGACCCCATCCTGGCAAATCGGAGTCGGAAGTTGAAAAGGAGCTGGACAACACTCACCTGGGAGGAGAGGAGGAATAAAAGAAAGAAAGAGAGAGAGAAGAGAGAAAGGGAACATTTGTGATTGTACAACTTGTGAGAAGACTTTGTAAAGTATGTGTAAAAATAAACATTAAGTTTGAACCGGTGTTGGTGTTTGAGGGTTTTGGGGGCTAAGTGACACCCCCTACAGGTCTCGCACACACACACACCACACAACCACCCCCCCCCACACACCACACCACACACAGAAATATCTATAACATCTCATTAAAAAAACCCTATGTACAATATTTTTGGTGGATAAAGAAGTAAATTTAAATTCCTGGGGCCTCATGTATAAACGGTGCATATGCACAGAAATGTTGCATAAGAACGTTCCCACGTTCAAATCGCGATGTATAAAACCTAAACTTGACATAAAGCCACGCACATTTCCATGGTACCTCATACCCTGTCGTACGCAAGTTCTCCGCTCGGTTTTGCAGACTGGCAGCACCCAGCGTCAAAGCAGTGCTACTGTTCCTGTGTGGTTATCCTTTCTTTTCCTGACACGGTTTTATAAATACACTGAAATTAACCGCATTTTGTTTATTAGTTTAATACATCTGATTGTAATTAACCAGTAACAATATAATGGTCCACAGAATGGTCAAACTATTCTAAATACCATAGCTGCTTTAGCGTTGTTACTCTCACAGCACTTTCTTTTTCTTCTTACAGCTGCTCCTGTTGCCACAGCGGATCATCTTTTTCCATATTACTGTCACTGCACCACTCGGAGAAGCTGATCGGAAAGAGAATTATCGGTATACAGCATCAATCACACGCTGCCTCAGCCATGCTTCCTATTTGAACTTCTTCTCATATGACAAACGCTTCAAACCTTTCCTGTACGGACCTTGAGGTTCAGAAACAGTTTCATCCCAAGAACTCTAAATTCACTCAATCAGTCCATCTGAACTGTTAGTACTTATTGGTACAGTTACCTCACTGTAAATTTGCACTAGTTATAATATTGCACAACCTGAGCCACTTTGTAAAGAGTGTATTTACATATGATGGTGATATAATTTTTAAGATGAAATGCAGCAAAATATGTTTATTATATTATACAGATAAAACTTTAACTTCATTTAAATAATCTATATTGTTAATAATTAAAGGACACGGTGTTGCTACGCTAGCAAGGATCTGGCGCTCCGCTCACAGATTGTTCCTGCCTCGCACTGTATGCTTCACTGGGACTGGCGTGAAGGATAGAATAATTAAACATGTACTTCGAAGATATTTCAATGTTCCTTAAAAGTTTTAAAGAATCGGCATTATAAGCTTACAGATGGCTTAACGTTCATTACAGAGCTGATTGTGTGGTGATCGGTTGGAGAAAGAAAAGTAAGGACAGGACTTGGGGGTTAGTACGTTTGAAAGAGACAGTACTGCAGGGGCGGCCTTAGGCATGTGCAAACTGTGCACCTGCATAGGGCTGCCAAAAAAATATATATAGAATATAAAACAGAACGAGAAAATAACGACACAGCTAAAAACGCAGCGGCAAATTTTGGCAAAAGTTGTGTCATGAGCACGAGGCAGCTATGCAGTGTCCGCAAAGGACGTGGCCATCCGCCGTGCATAAGATACCATATTGACATTGGCGGGCAAAGGAGCCACAGATTCTTCCTCTGCCCAGGGCCACCACGAGCCTAGAGCCGCCCCTGAGTACTGCTGCAATAAATTATTTCATCGAAGGTTGCACACAATCACTGGGCCACCGTGTTCCCATGTTTAATAACGTGCTTTAACTCCCATCATCATGAAAATGATATCATGTATACATCTCAGTATTTTAGTTATTCAGAGAGCTGTAATATCACGAATGTAATGGATTTTGTGTCCTGTCGAAAGTAGAAAAAGCCCATTTAAGAAGCACTAGTGATTCACACACATAGAGCACACAGAAGAACACATACAAAACAAAGCATTTAACGTGCTACTTTACTTACTATGTGATTTGAGAAACTAGTTAATTAAATGATTTTAAGATGAAGTTTATGATGTTCTACTTCAATGACAAAATAAACTACGTGATTAAAGTGGAAATTTAGAGACTGAAGTTGACATTTCGTGCTTTTTCCCCACTGTGTGCCTTTTTTTCTCTGTACCCTAATAAGCTTTCATATGACACTCAGACGGTGGGCTACAACTCACCTTTTCATGGTGACTTTGATATCTGACAACTTCTTTTTTATTTCGGGCAATGTGCGACTCTGTGAACTTGAGCTTTCAAGTTTCTCTGACACGCTATGTCACTCGATCAGCTTCCTTTTGTTGTTTATACCACTGTTTAAACCAACAAATAATAAGTTTTTCCTTGCCTCCACTTGGTATTCGCTGAAATTCTTCCATTTTTCCTCTTGCTTTTGTCATTGTCTTTTCACAGAACATTGAGCTTAAGGGCTATTTATATTGATTTGCATATTCAAAGAGGCATAATTCTGGGAGGAGTTGGGGAGGGACAGCGGGTGCATTACTTTTCACGCTGACCGGGATTTATGTAGCGGAAGAACACGGAAGTTGGCGAACGCACAGATTCCTGCATCTGGATTTTTCTGTGCGTAAGTACATTTCGGCTTTTGTGCTTACGTCATGTTATAGTGTGAGTCTACGCACGGCCTTATGCATGAGGCCCCTGGTGATAGAATAATTTTATTGAGGCAATGGCATAGGAAATGCCTCCCCTCTCACAAGGCAAGACACAAAGGTGTTCCTAAACAGACTCTAAGAAAGCCAACCACAAAAAATATATTTAATTTTTTTAAAATAGAAAAAAATATTTTTGTTGTTTGACATCACCGCCTGCAGATAGGTGGGTGTGATAATACTTAAAATCTGCATAAGTCAGCTTGTACGCAACAAAGAGTTCCATCAAGATAAAAAAAGAAAACATCTAAATGGTACTCGAAATCACAATAGCAAGCAACTGGCAAAATAAGGCACTGCCAAGCCCCAAACATAAGTTGGTGATATCTACCAGTGTCATAAATGGAGAAGATCAAATCAGATGAATCTAGCATTGCGGTAAGCTCGACAGGCAGGGTGTCTTCTCCTTGTCCTCTCTACCCACTTCTTCCTATTGCATATGACCACAAGCCTATTAATAAAAATGTGACAAGCTACCTGCTAGCCCCTGACAAAGGTAGGAATAAATGTGCAGTATTTGAACAAAAATACTTTATCATTATTATGTTAACATTACAATTGTTTCCCCCCTGAATTGCTACAAATTGGACATGCATAACACGGGTTTAATTTAATTTGGTCTCTAAAAATGTTTGTTTGAAAAGTTTTGCACTGCAGTGGAGAGGCAGGTGGGTTTGACATAAATGCTTTTATTGTAAAAATGTTGTGCTATGCCAGTGTGTTGAGGTTAATTTCATTCTGTTATGTCTGTCATGTCTTCTCTGCTAATTGTTTCATGTTAGTGTACCAGTGAGAAGTTAAGCAAAATGACACCTTTTAATGGCTAACTAGAAAGATTACAATATCCAAGGTTTTGAGGCAACTCGGGCCCCTTCTTCAGGCAAGATGTAAGGGTACTGTAAGTACAATATGATTTACTAGTTGTTTTTTATTATTTGCAGCATGACTAATAACAAAAAGGAAATAAAGATATACTTTATGTAAACAATCTATGTATTTTATGCAAGGAGAAATGAAAATTTTCAAAAACTTCTGCTGCTGTTTTGATCAACATTTCCCTCATACCTTTTTTCATTTTCAAGTGAAATGAAACTTGACATGAAATACAAATTCTGCCCTATGGACCAATTAGATGAACCGGAGTTTATGAAAGATCACAGTGAGGGATTTAAACATGATTTGCACCCTTCATCTGACAGTAAAGAGTGAAAACTTACTTCAATAAGTTGAAATGAACAGCACTCAAAGGTCAAAAAGCATTTATTCGCCCAGACATGAGCATTTTTTTTTCATTTGTCATAAGAAAATTTAATAGGACAAAGCAAGCTGATAAAGGATATTTAACCTTTTTATAGTATTTAAAATGACTAGACTCATATGGCCTAGGGCCAGTTTTTTTACAATAACAATAAAAGGACTATACCACAATCACTTTTGTCTGGCTATTCTTGTCTTGAAGAATCAAAGTGCTATTAGTTGCCTTTGTTTGCGTGTTGTAATCCAGGGTAGTCAGAGGTCAAGTTCGTGGCATGATTTTAAAATAACTAAAAGAAAGTGACTTGAATAATCAAAGTAAAAAGGCTAATGGGGCTCAGCCTAGACACAAAAGGAAAGCACTTTAATTTTTTTCTTACATTTATGAATTGGTGGAGTTGTACATTTTTATATGTATATGTTTCATTTTACAATTAACATTTGAAATGTAAATTAATGGAATGTGAAAGGTGATTATTCTTTCACATTTCACAAAACTCAGTCTTATCGATTAGGCTATTATCTCTTGTCTGCCTGATTTCTGTTAAGATCTCTATATTGAGTATGAATCAAATCATTACTCTTATTACTATTGTTTGTAATGAAAAATTAGGTTCTATTTCTTTGCTTTTACAATGAGAGGAGGAGAGAGGTTGGGATCATTTACTGATTACAGAGTGGTGTCACACCCACCACACAACAAACCACCTGGATTGGGACCTGAGTGCAGCCGTGCAACGGGTGACACCTCAGCACCACACTGGAACAGTCTGAGGTTTTTTACAGTGACTGGAGTGCAAATCCTGCCACCAATCCCCACATTTTCCCTTGCAGGTTGGAGGATCTGCTTGCAGGGCTGGATGCAGATTAATGTCATACCCAGGAGGAAGCAATTGCATATTAAGGGCTTTGCTGAAGTGCCCAACAGAGTGGAGTCACTTCTGGCATTCAAGGGATTCAAAACAGCTTCCTTCCGATTGTTGACACAGAGCCCTAGCCTCAGAGCCAGCACTCTGCATGGACATTCATGTTATTATGGGGTTTTATTTTTTTATACAGTTCATAGTTCCATCAAAGTTGCTGGATATCATGGCTGGCCTGTACACTGCTACTGCGAGTGCTGTGCAGAGCGGTGCCAGAACCTCTATGTTTTTCCCAGTTGTTTCTGGAGTTCATCATGGCTGTGTTCTTGCTTCTACTCTGTTCAGTGCTTGCATGGACTGGGTGTTGGGCAAGGTCATGGGGTCCAGCAGCTGTGGACCACCTGTTGGTAAAAAAATATTCTCTGATCTTGACTTTGCCAACGATGCTATGATCTTAGCAGAGTCAATGGACACTCTGATCAGGGTTCTTGAGAGACCAAGCAAGGAGTCTGAATGTCTGAGCTTGCGAGCGTCCTGGATGAAAACCAAGATCCAGGCCTTTAATGACCTCTTATGCACAACCATCAGCAGTGTGTCTGTCTGAGGAGAGAATGTTGACCTTGTTTAGATGTTTACTTACCTTGGTAGTGACATTCATGTCTCTGGTGACTCTTCCTATGAAGTCAGTAGACGGATGGGGAGAGCATGGGGGGGGG
This sequence comes from Polypterus bichir lapradei, assembly GCA_026402145.1. Classification (NCBI taxonomy): domain Eukaryota; kingdom Metazoa; phylum Chordata; class Cladistia; order Polypteriformes; family Polypteridae; genus Polypterus; species Polypterus bichir. Next base: position 12,074,421 of record JANRMT010062842.1, on the reverse strand, counting down.
TCATGTGGTCATTGGAAAGGGGTGTGTGGCGCTCCCGATATCTTTGCAAGGATGAAGGTGCAAACCTTTAGAGTCCTGGGGCTTTCCATTTTGCTATATGTTTGTGAGACATAGATGCCATCCAGTGACCTGAGACAAGGACCTGACTCCTTTGGTACTGTATTTCTTCAGAGAATACCACTGATTTGTCTCGGATTAGTGGTTGTTAATGGAGTTCCAAATGAAGCACGTTACCTGCATTAAGAGGGAGCATCAGTTACAGCACTACAGCCGTGTGATGCAATTCCCCAAGGGTGATCCAGCTCATAGGATCCTCACTGTTGAGGACCTGAGTGGCTGGACTAGGCCAAGAAGACACCCACGTAACACCTGGCTGAAACAGATAGATGGTCATTTCCGGAGGGTGAGACTGGACCACGTGTCTGTCTTGGGCTTTGCCAACCAGGACCCCAAGCTCTTTTGTCATGTAGTGGATATGGCAATACGTTGCATGCTCCCAAATCTGATCTAACCTGATGCTTACTTTTACAATGAACTGTATAAGAAATTTAACCCAATAATAATGTGAATGTCCAATGTTGCTTTCCAATGCTGCTAACATAGGTTCTGTCTCCCCATGACCCTGGATTAGGTTAGGCAGATTTCATTAAGGGAATGTCAGAAAATGTAATGGATAGAGACAATTTTAATTTCCACAAACAGCAGCATGCTTACTGATTACTGTATTATTATTCTCTGCAGTGAAGTCTGGAAATATTTAAATGGCATACATTATGAAAATAGATGTCAACATGTCATAATATTGAGTCAGGATGGCCTATTTCTAAGTAAATATTGCATTGTGTATTTTTGTTGAAGGAACCAGAATATAAACATATTAAATTAAAGTGTAACTTTTAAATGTTCATGCGGGAGAAAGTTTAATCTTAGACAGAATATTTAAAAGTTGAGGTATACTGTAGATAGAGAGATCAGTATTCAGTGCTGTGAAAACATATTTTTGCAGAACATCATTGTGTATTTTCCATTGTGAATGTTATCAGATCTTCAATCAAAATAAAATATTTGATAAAATGGAGAATGATCAAATAAATGGAACCAAAGGTATACAATGACATGCGTGAAAGAGTATTTATCCCTTGTTCTCAATGATTGACATTTTCAATAATTATTAATCAGTCTCACAATACTGTTGGATAATTTTGACTTTACTCTTTCTTACAGAAGCACTACAGATACATTTGTATTTTTTCAAGCTTGAATTGGCTCTGTATCAACATCTCAATGAAGTTTACCTCTGGATTTTGAGTAGCACATTCCAAAAGTGTGTTTTTCCCTGGAGATGAAGATTTTTGGATTATTCTCCCTTTCTTTTCTGTGAGTCATTTGCAGTTCTGTTTTAGCTCACAAATAGATTTACATTTACTTATTTTGCTGACACCTTTGTCCAAGGCGATGTACAACATTTATGATACAATTGGTTGCATTTCTTTTGGTTTTTCAACTGGAGCACAGGCAGGTTGAGTCACAGAGGTCACACAGTGTCGGTGGTGGGATTTGAGCCCACAACCTCAGGATCTGAGGTCCAAGGTCTTAACTAATAGAAGACAGTTTGTCTGATATACACCTGAAGCAGAGCAGAAGTCATGGTTCCTACAAAGATGACAAGTTGTTTCTGTCTTGAATCCACAAAGAAATGTAAACCAATCCAAACTCTGTTGTTGTCATACTTGTCTCTTATCCATATTAACACTTCTCCAGATATACATTAGAGAGCCAAACATTTCCACTTTATACTCACCTGTCTCGTGAATACAGTTCCAGACCTCTAGAGGATCATCTGGCCAGTATAGCAAACTTGACTGAAAGACACACATTCTTGTTAGTGAAGACTTCCTTCTGCCTTGCTACTTTGCAAAGATTCAGTTTTCACTCAGTGTCTTTCCGGTGGAGTTATAAACTCTGACTTTAGTTGAGGCAAGAGATCCCTAGATGTTTTTTGTGAATTTATTAAAGAATGACTGTTTTCTCTGTAAGAAATTCTATCAGAAAAACTCGACCGCAAGCTTTGAAATGGCTTTGCAGCTCTTTTCAAACCAATGGATATCAACAGTATTTATCTTGAGGTCTTTGGGATTTTTTTTAATTGAGCCATAATATGCCTTTAGATCACATATGCTGACAACTTCACTCTGCTGACACAAGCAAAAGTGATTCAAATTGATAAGTGGAAGGCTGGCCTAAATAATGGTTGATCATTAACCTAAGCATTCAAAAAACTAATGCTAATTATTTGTTTTATTGGAAATAAATTAACTAGGGAACAATATCCTTTTTACATTTAAACACTACAAGTTAGACAACCTTGCTCAGCAAATTAATCAAAGGAGCCCTAAATTCAAGTGCCTTTTTTCCTTTATGACTTTATACTATACACGACTGCATACCCTATAAACATCCAGTTAAATTCATAGTAAAATTAGACAATAATGCAGTAAATCAGAATGAAAAAAATACTGTTTTTCATCTCTGTACAGAAGGTTAACGTGCCATATAGCAAGTTTAAACACATGTAATCTTCAGCATCACAAAATGTGAAACACCTCATGCCTCTTAATGGTACATTTTATTCAGAGAAGTGAACATCTACAACCACAAACCTGGGACAGGTTCTGTTCACAGTTTCAGCTGCTGAGACTACTCTTAATCACACCGTCGGGAAACAGGTGACAATTATCTAAATATATTTTCCTGATCAGAATGAAAATAACGAAAGATGAAAATAGTAAAATATAACTGTGGTTTGACAGTGTAAAAAACTGCACTGGTAAATGGTGCTGTCTCACGTGTACACTGAATTGGATTTGATTCCAGTTGTTCATGACCTGTGTACAGCATGTTCTTCCCACGTCAACCTTGATTTTTTCCTTGGGTGCTATAGTTAAAGTTGAAAGAAATAAATTTTAGATGAGTTGGCATCTCTAAATTTGTTCATTATAAATTATTATGGAAGTGTGCCCTTCAATGGACTACCATGCAGTCCAAGGTTGTCCCCTATTGCCCCTACTCCTGCTAGGATAGGTTCCAATTCTCCATGATCCTGAAATATACTATACAAAGCAGGTTATGAAAATGAATACATTAATGGATTTATGTTTAATCCATTTGAAAAGGAGCTGCAAAGGCATTAAAAGGGCACAGGAAAGGAGAAATACATAAATGGAGGCATTATATTTAATGACGATGCCATGAGATTTTCCAGATGTGTACTCTTTGCTTCTGAACCATAACTCATGATAATGAGTTGTGTCCTGCAGACAGTGCACCAGCTGCCCAAATCCGACACCGACAGACACCAGGCACCAAGTTTCAAACATAACACATGTTTATTATCAGTGGGAACAATTCCCTTTCGTTCCCACTTGCAGCACAGTATAACAAAGCTCAAATGACCACAGGGCTTTCTTTTTCTTTCTTCCTTCATGCTCTTCTCTTTCTTGTTCTCTTCCTCCTCCACCTGCTGCAGTAGTGGTGGCGGCTGCGGATGCGGCTGCAAGCTTCGTCTCTCTCCCACCCAACTCTGGATCCCTGATTGAAGGAAGGTGGCTCCTTTTAAGCTGCACAACGGAGTATCTCCAGGTGGCTTGTTAGGGAGGTCTGGAATCACTGCCAGGTGTGGTGGGAGCCTGACATAATTGGGCTCTTCAGTCTCTACAGCTCCCCCTGGTGGCAGCAACGGAGCCCAACCAGGCTGCAGCAGACTCCAACTCCAAGTATGCCCTGCAGGAATCAGTAGTGCCCCAGTATCCAAGGGGAGCTGCTCTCTAGCGTCCCGGGGGAGAGCATGATCAGGTTCCTTCCACAATGCAGGTGTCCCAGACGGGTAGGATTCCTGGCCGCCCACAACAGAGTACATGTTTTATCCATCCATCCATCCATTATCCAACCCGCTGAATCCGAACAGGGTCACGGGGGTCTGCTGGAGCCAATCCCAGCCAACACAGGGCACAAGGCAGGAACCAGTCCTGGGCAGGGTGCCAACCCACCGCAGGACACACACAAACACACCCACACACCAAGCACACATACGGCCAATTTAGAATCGCCAATCCACCTAACCTGCATGTCTTTGGACAGTGGGAGGAAACCGGAGCGCCCGGAGGAAACCCACGCAAACACGGGGAGAACATGTTTTATTCTCTATGGAAATGTTACACTTTATGTTTTGCCTATATAAATAAAACAACATTACACAGATTCTGTCTTTACTTTCAGTGCAATATATACTCTCGCCTCTTAAAGATTCTTGTACTAAATACAATATATCTCTACCTTCACTGTTCCTTTATAACTGAAACAACATTTCTCTCATTACATAGAAGTACAATATATAATCTCAACTCTCAAGCATTTTACTTGTATATACAATATATCCCTACCTCCGCTATCCTTATTCTCAAGTCCATATCAAGTTGTTATCTCTTTTAGATAGCAATCCTACTTCTTGACACACCTACCATCAGTTGGTAACAGGTCTGTCATGCCTCATTTTTATTGCATGGCCTATCTGCCAAGAGCCTCCTGCTTCTATAAATTTCAAACCATCTGTGGATTCAGTGACTCCCAAAAAGATCTTTCAAGACAAAAGAAAAATGCACCTTTGTGAAACGGGTCTGAGATGAATTGTGCTAAGAAAAATACATATCTACTAGACTTTGCTGGGCAAATGACCAGGTGCTCACCTTTTGCCCTCAGTTTTATTCAAATATTCTTTCAGGGTTGTATTCCTTGAAAATTAAATTACAAAGTCCACTCCCTTTCAGTGTTTATATTGGCTATTTGTTTAAGCTGTTTGAAGAGTTAAAAGGACAGCAGTGGGGCCTCCTGCTTCTATAAATTTCAAACCATCTGTGGATTCAGTGACTCCCAAAAAGATCTTTCAAGACAAAAGAAAAATGCACCTTTGTGAAACAGGTCTTAGATGAATTGTGCTAAGAAAACTACATATCTACTAGACTTTGCTGAGCAAATGACCAGGTGCTTTATATTGTTCTCATTACTAAAATGGCAAGAAGTGTGTCTCCTCTCCACTGGCACAGGAAAAAGTCTTAAACCTCTCTTAACATGTATTAAATTTTTTTATACAAACGAAAAGAAACAGATGGTTTTTTTGTGCTTACTCTGTGGTTGTGTGTGGATCCAAAAGTCCCAGTGCACTGACAGGGACACTGTGCTGTAAAAATTAGCACTGGCCTTCAGATGAGATGTAAAACTGAGATCCTGACTCTCTGTGGTCATAAAAGATCCCTGGGCATCTTTCAAAAAGAGTAGGTAGTTGCCTGATGCCCACCACGGCCAGGTTATTCTGGCCCTCTATTCATCCCTTGTTCCTTATAGTCTAACTATCTCTCTTACCTTTTTACCACCTAATAGCTAATGCATGGTGAATGTACTAGCATAAGAATGGCTACTGTCACATTGTACCAGTACCCCGGGAGACTAACAAAGACCAGTGCAGCCGCAAAATCAGAACACTGGTATAGTAATAGCAGCAATACTTAATAATTAAGTAAATAAAATTTGTGCAGGGTTCAGTAACCAACACTTGTCCTTGTCTACAATCACCACAAATCCCAAACCAGCACTCAGTGAACAGCAAAAAAGAAAAGAAAATGTGACAACACAAATACGTTTTAATATAAACACCCCGAAACAACAAAAACTTTGCCAGAAGAAAGTCAAAAATTAGCAAATCAGGGTGCGAGATGTAATGCCTGTAGTTAACCTGTTTCCCCAAAAATACCACAGTCTGGTTTTACTGTCCTTAAGGTTGCAAGAAGGTGATGGAAACCGCAAGCAAGATGGAATAAACAGCCAGCTGGTGCCAGTAATAGAAACATTCTGTCCTACTGGAAAAGCAGTTGGGTGCTCTGGAACAAATACAAACAAAAAGTTTGTCATTTGAGAAGCGTCTCGTTTATAACTGTGGACAAAAAAATCCAACTTTCAGTAGGTGACTCCTGTTGCAGATTTCCTGCGCTAGTGCCTGTTGCTCCTTGCTTCACATCCAAATGTCTCTCTCCTCATACTTCTTTGAGTTTAATCCCCTTTAGGCTAGCTGTCCTGCAAATTTCTGTTATGACGCAAACTCTCAGCCCATTTTCTTAGATATACCTTTAAAGAGAAGGCCAACGGGACATATGGCACTCGCAACAGCATCATCCAGGTGGATGCTACACATTGATGGTGTTTGAAGTGGTTCCTCACTGTCGATAGAAAGTGCTATATACATGTAATTAATTCAGATTTTATTATTATTTTGTTTAAGTGTTCAATGTACAATGAACATGATGTAGAGAAGAAAGTCTGCAAACAGTGGTTTTGCAGTGCTCTCTAGTTCATGACAATGCCACACATATCTAATTTAAATGATTGTACGATGACTTTTACTCCAACAGTTTTTTCCTGCTTGATGCATTTGTCTGGTGAATATTTAAAACGCAATTAAAAAATGCAACTTAGTATGCATTTGAGTTATAGAGTAACTAAACAGTGCCCGTGCTAGCAGCAGTTTGGAAGTTGTGGCCTGTGTCACACAAGCATGAAAATGGCTATAAAACACAGACAGACATTTCACACTACATTATGTAATATTAAAAGTACAGTGCACAGACACCATAATATATTTTATGAAGTCTCTTTTCATAGCAAACTGATAAATGCCTTGTTATCAGGTTCAAATTTAATGCTAACTGACCCGGTAATGGTCAATATGGACATTACACAGTCTTCCTGTATTTGCATGGTTTTTCACCAAGAAAGCTGCTTTCCTCCCACCTCCTAAAAATGTGCATAGTGAGTAGAATAGTGACTCTCAGTTTTTCAGAAGAAAAAGATGGGAAGTTAAGTAAATGGTGTCTATCCTCTACCACACTGTTAATGTAAAAAAAAATGCTGCAAAAGGGCACCAAGTAGTAATTGGAGTAAGTCAGGAATTGACTGCAATGTAACTTTAATTTATAATTGGAATGACTGAGTAATCATGATTTCCTATCATTTAGAGCAGGAGTTCTTAAACTTTGTAATCTGTAGAACCAGAAATTAACTGTGACCCAAAAGAGTGATTATTTTACTGTCAACACAGCCCTAAACAGACAAATGACATAAGCCATAAAATTATGTAAAAAACAAAAAAAATATACGCAAACATTGTGTCATGTCATTTAGTCTCGACCAGGGTCGTAGGGGGCGCTGGAGCCTATCCTAGCTAGCATAGGGTGCAAGACAGAAAAAAGCCCTGTACAGGGTGCCAGTCCATCGTAGGGCAAACACACACATATACACCAAACACACACACTAGGGTCAATTTAGTAATGCCAATCCACCTAAACTGCATGTCTTTGTACTGAAAGATCAAACCATGGCAAGCATGGGAAGAATATGTAAACTCCATGCAGAGAGGACCTGGAACATGAACCCTATTACAAGGCAGTAGCGTTACCATCATGCCACCCTCAACACGAATATGCTGTTAATAAAATTATAACTCAAAACAAGGAATAGATTCCTGATGTAACAGCAAGTGTAAATGCTTAGTGCAAGCTTAGGTATATCATTACATAATTGAATTGTTGTTGCACAACAATGTGCATGATGTGATGATTTTTGAAAGGATAGCATGTATGGCCACTTCACTTATGAAGCAAGTAAAACATAAAGCAATCAAAAAAAGCAGTATATTTACTTTGTGTTTAATAACATTTTTAGATAACATTTTTCATATGAGCTCCACCATTAATATACTGTAACAATGTATTTTTCTAAATGTGTGCTGTGATGGACTGGTGCCCTGTCCAGGGTTTGTCCCTGCCTTGTGTCCTGTGTTGACTGGTAAAGGCTCCAGCACCCACACGAACAACCCTGATCAGGATGAATTCAGTTCAATTAAACAATTACTGACTGACTGATTCTAATAAATGAGTTCACAAATATTTCATATTCTGGTTTTCATTTAACATATTAATAAATGAACTAAGTAAAAATGTAGTTACATTATTCCTAAAAAATGTATGTGCTATTAATTTATACAGGTGATGGGAAAAATCTTGGTGAATAATTTGGCAAACAGACTAGTTTGAAATGTTTAATGCTACTGACTGACATTGTGCTGAATGTCTACAGCTTTCTAAACCTTTTGATATTTTACAATGTTCTTATGGTTCTCAATGGTCCCAACATATGTTTTCACTATGAATAGATTGAATTTTATCAACACAATTTAGTACTAGGGTGTTGTACCGTGTTAGCCATTATGAATGTAGTGAGAAGTCAAGTAAAATGACACCTTTTATTGACTAACTAAAAAAGATTACAATATGTGAGCTTTTGAGGAAACTCAGACCCCTTCTTCAGGCAAGCTGTAATACAGAAACTGGAATTCCCTGTTATGATAGACGGCCAGGAAACTGGCCCCACCGGGAGGCCTGGAGAAGCAGAGGACTGGGAGAGGGGCAATTCCTTCCCCAGGACGCAAGAGGACAGCCATCCTGGATTGTGTGGGAGCTATGGAACTGGAAGGCTCAACCCTGTGGGGATCCGTGTCCACCACCAGGGGGCGCCCAAAGGACTAATTACAACATGGTTTGAACAGAGACAAGAGTTTTATGGCCAGATATGAGGATTGTTTGCATGTCTTGGACTGACACAGGCAACCTGTCTACAGACCCACATTGTATTGAAAAACTTCTCAGAAACTTCAAGACTTTGTTGGACAGTTACCTTATCCAAAGATCTTGACCATACATTATTCTCCTCTCTTGCTTAATGAATCTTAGCCTGGAGAGGCCTGTTAATTTTTTATATTTAAGATGTCTCACTTAAAGGTTTTCCAATGTTGTATCTGTCCTGGGGCCTCATGTATAAACAGTGTGTATGCGCAAAAATGTTGCGTAGGCCTGTTTCCATGTTCAAATCGCCATGTATAAAACCTAAACTTGGCGTTAATCCACGCACATTTCCATGGTGAAATGTATGAATCTGATTAATGAATTAATGAATCTTATCCTGGAGAGGCCTGTTAATTTTTTATATTTAAGATGTCTCACTTAAAGGTTTTCCAATGTTGTATCTGTCCTGGGGCCTCATGTATAAACAGTGCGTATGCGCAAAAATGTTGCGTAGGCCTGTTTCCATGTTCAAAGCGCCATGTATAAAACCTAAACTTGGCGTTAATCCACGCACATTTCCATGGTAGCTCATACCCTGGCGTACGCAAGTTCTGCGCTCAGTTTTGCAGACTGGCGGCACCCAGCATCAAAGCAGTGCTACTGTTCCAGTGTGGTTTCCCTTTCTTTTTTAGATCCACGTCCCTGATGCCTATTTGAACTGCTCTCACACGGCAAACGCTTCAAAACCTTTCCTGTATGGACCTCGCGGTTCAGAAAAAGTTTTATCCCAAAAACTATAAATGCACTCAATCAGTCCATCAAGTGCTCCTTGTAGAACTGTTTGTACTTATTAGTACAATCACCTCACTGTAAACTTGCACTACAGTTATAATATTTCACAACCTGAGCCACTTTATAAAGCGCATATTTACATATGATGACAATATAATTTTTATGATGAAATGCAGCAAAATATATTTATTATATTATACAGATAAAACTTTAACTTCATTTAAATAATCTACAGTATATTGTTAATAATTAAACATGTGAGGACATGGTGTCGCTCCGCTAGCAAGGATCTGACGCTCCGTTCATGGATTATTCCTGCCTTGTGCTGTATGCTTGCTGGGACTGGCATGACACTGGAAGGATAGAATAATTAAACATGTACTACAAAAATATTTCAATGTTCCTTAAAAGTTTTGAAGAATTGGCATTCTAAGCTTACAGATGGCTTAACATCTATTACAGAGCTGATTGTGTGGCGATTGGGTATTTAGAGAAAGAAGAGTAAGTACAGGAATTGGGGGCTAGTACGTTTGAAAGAGACAGTACTGCTGCAATAGATTATTTCATCGAAGGTTGCGCACAATCACTGCGCCACCGTGTTCCCATGTTTAATAACATGCTTTAACTCCTATCATCATGAAAATTATATCAAGTATACATCTCAGTATTTTAATTATTCAGAGAGATGTAATATTACGAATGTAATGGATTCTGTGTCCTGTCGGAGGAAGATAAAGCCCGGAAGCTTGTAGTGATTCACACATAGAACACATAGAAGATCAAATACAAAACAAAGCATTTAACGTGCTACTTTAGTTACGATGGGATTTGAGAAACTAGTATATTAAACGATTTTAAGATGAAGTTTATGATGTTCTACTTTAATGACAAAATAAACTACGTGATAAAAGTGGAAATTTCAAGATTAAAGTTGACATTTCATGCTTTTTCCCCACTGTGTGCCTATTTTTTTTCTCTGTATCCTAATAAAGTTTCATATGACACTCAGACAGTGGGCTACGACTTGCCTTTTCATGACGAATTTGATATCTGACAACTTCTTTTTTATGTCGGCACTGTGCAACTTTGTGAACTTGAGCTTTCGAGTTTCTCTGACACTCTATGTCACTCGATCAACTTCCTTTTTGTTGTTTATACCACTGTTTAAACTAACAAATAGTATGTTTTTCCTTGCCTCCACTTGGTATTCGCTGAACTTCTATTTCTCCCCGTGCTTTTGCCATTGCCTTTTCACAAAACGCTGAGCTTAAGGGCTATTTATATTGATTTGCATACAGCAGGCACATGTACGTGCGTTACTTTTCACGCTGGGATTTATGGAGCGGAAGAACATGGAAGTTGACATTCACACAGATTTATTCATCTGGATTTTTTTATGCGTAAGCACATTTCTGCTTTTGTGTTTATGCCATTTTATAGTGTGAATTCTATGCACGGCATTATGCATGAGGCCCCTGTTGTCCATATGAACACAGGGAACTCCAGTTTCTGTATTACATCTTGCCTGAAGAAGGGGCCTGAGTTGCCTTGAAAGTTTGCATATTGTAATCTTTTTTAGTTAGCCAATAAAAGGTGTCATTTTATTTGACTTCTCACTACATTAACACACTTTGAAATATTGTTAAGAGGAGGAATTCTTTCTTACTGAAACATGTTAAACTTAATGCAATATTTTCTTTGGACTTTGCTACACACTGAGATTCAATGTATGCCGTAACAGTGAATAAATGATGACTGGTCACTGAAACTGCTTTTAGTATTCAGCACTGCCATGGCACTACAATATATATGTCCCCACCTTGTACTGTACATTCATACTTCATAACATCTCGTAAATCGTCACATTCTTGTGCCGCATCTGTTATTTTCATTTCAGTATTTCAAACTAGAGCCTTCAGCTTTAAAGCCTGTAAGTGTCATTGCTCTTGTCTCGCCTACATTCTTATATACGTCTTCACTTGTCAGTCATCTCATTTTGATTGTTTCACTGGCTATGAGAGCAAAGATGGTGTTGTGGGGAGCGTTTATTGTATTTTTGTTCCACAGAGATGAAGGCTCTCTTTTATGTGTCAAATGGCTTTGTTTCACATTCTTTCATAATAAATACTATGCTAAAGTGAGGGCGGTACATCACTCAGCAAAGAATTTGCGCTTGGATGAGCTTGACTAATTTTAATACACAATCGTGTTGTTACCCTTAATTCTACAAATACTGATCTACAGTAAATTGCAGGAAGCAGGATTCATTCATTCCATTAGTCTCAGGTTAGAGACTAGAGGGCAAAGAGCACCATACAGTTAATTAACATGTATACAGTTAATCAGTTATATAAATTTCCACATTCCATTAAAAGAAAGGCTAGTATTTATAAATTCTAATACAGTATAACTTTAAATCCTAAATGAATATTAAATCATACATACTTTACCTCACCACATTATTTGCAAATTAAACTCATTAAGGGAGCTACAAAGATTTAAATCATTCTGATACTATTTAATGTTTTATGTTATTACAGTCTGATTCAAAGTGTGCTTCACAAATACTGTGCTTGTAGCTTGAAAGCAGGAATAGGAGTACATTAGTAAAGAATACCCAGTGGGCTAAGACTCCTTCTCTATCAGTCCTTGTGTTTAAGCTCCATTGTACTTCAAACTCAACAAGCAACATTAAGACTTACATGTATATATTTTAATTGTGAAGTGTTATTTAATGTTTATATAATATTTCCATGAGTTTGGTACCCAGCCAAAAATAAACTTAATTTTCAGTTAAAACAACAAAAACAAAACCAAGCCATTAGGGTACATTTCACTAATTTGGCAGATCTCTTCAGCTTAAAAAGTAAATGTGTTTGCTTTCAGGCCTTTATGCTAAAAGTATTAAAGTTCTGAAATGTCACACATATAACAATTTCAAAATTCAATTAAGTAATAGGACAACAAATTCATAATAAGACAGCAAAATCGTACAATATGAATTCAAATTATTGATACTTTTATGTTTTTGTACCTTTTTCAAATCACCTAAATACAGTGGCATATTTGCATGGAAAATAATAATTTAGTTTACACATAAAAGAAAAAGAAATATTTCACATTTTCATATATATACGAGGGACGTTCAAAAGGTTTCCGCACTTTTATATTTTCATGAAAACAGTGAAGGCAGAAGGAGTAGTAATTTGTTGTGTCTGTGAGTGTCATATGACTAGTTCTGTCTGGCAAGGCAGCTGCCCTTGCAGTTTAGTATAAGAGTTGTCACCCTGTGGTGAAGATGGCTGCGAAACATATAATTTGCCCTGAAGAGGAACAGTGTTCTGTCATACACTATTTGTGGGCAGAAGGTGTGCTGGGAGCACAAATTCATCTCTGCATGTGTGCTCAGTATGGGGATAAAGTTCTGTCTCATAGAATCATCTATGATTGGATTGAAATGTTCGAAAATGGCTGTACTAGTGTGACGGATGTAGAGCGCTCCGGATGTCCAGCTACAGCCACAACTACAAGGAATGAAGAAAGAACCCTAGAACTGATTCACAGAAACAGAAGAATTTTTTGCTGATGGGATTAAAATGTTGGTACAATGCTGGGAAAATTGTATCGCAAAGGAAGTTGACTATGTAGAAAAGTGATGTAATTTGTTTTTGAAATTCTTAATAAATAGTTAAAAAAAAAGTGCAGAAACTTTTTGACCATCCCTCATGTACATTTACACATGACTGAATATTTCGTTGTTCATTTTTTTTCATAAGTGTACCAAGGAATGCATGGTTGAAGAGTCATTAGTGATAAGGCAGAGTTCCAGTCCAGGTTCAGACGCTGTCTCTGTGGAGTTTGTACAATCTTCTTGCATTCTCTTGGGATTTCTCCAGTGTCCTCTAAAAGATGTGCATATTAGGTTTAATCATGGATTTCTGCCTTGCTCCCAATTCTGTTAGGAAATGTTCTATCTCTATCCCCATAAACTGAAAATAGCAGGTTCAGAAAATGAAGAATTCATTGAATGATTGAGATCTTCAAATTTAACAAGGAAAGAAAGAGCAGCAAGAGACTCAAATGTTAGTAACTGAAAGAAAAAAATGTTAAATTTCATATTCTAATCATCACAAAAATAAAATTTTTGGGTGTTTTAAATTACAGTGCACACAGCCTCAGAATATGGGTTTAAGGAGACAGAATCATGAGTAGGTTACCTGGAGGAAATCCAGTATATAAAGCTTAATGTGTTTATCTGTCTATGCAAATCTACACCTTTAACCTATCTCTACCACAGATTTAGCATTTGTTCGGGCCATGTTTTGGCCTAAAATTGTTCTTCTTGGGGAACTTTATTTAGTGTCTGCACCTTTGCTTTATTCGAAAAGTGCCCTCAAGAGATTCTTCTGGCACTCAAGGGGGTTAAAATATTATAAGTACAATATACTTTTTTCTCTCTCTCTCTCTCTTTTCTTTCTCCACAATTCCCAGACAAGCTTTGTCTATCCTCCACTCCAGATTCCAACTCTCTGGATGAGGATGATCAGCGTCTTTTATCTTAGACCCATAAATACTTTTGGTGCTAGGGCATAGCCTCTTCGAAGAACTTCTGGGTCAATCTCCACAAAGGAGGAATCATATATGCCTTCAGCACCCTAAACAGCACCAATGGAACCTGATAAGGCTACCCTATGGGACTACAGCTCCCAGCATGCCCTGCGGGTGTCTGTGGAGGTAATGTTAAGATGCTGCTACCTACCCTGTCAGGGGAGCATGTATCCCTGCCAGGTAGTCTTCTCTGTACTTTATCAGACTGGCCTCCTCTCCTGGTAAGGTATTGGAACCCATCGTGACATGCCGGTCCATGCATGCCGCCCATTATAATGGTTGAATTTTAGGGCTGTAGTTTTATTCATGTATATTTTGTAACTGTCTATGTAAAATTCTACCTCTCAAGTCATCAGAAGTATTTTACAAAGAATTGTTTTCAAACGATGTAAATATTTTTTAATTATTCTACAACTTTTAAACTGTAGTGCCTATTAGGAATGTCATGATGCCATCATTTTTGTGTTCAATACTAATACCAGTGAAATTTCATAATACTTAATTCCTGTTTGATACCACAGCAAAAACAGTAATCCCTTTCACCAGCTTTTTAATTAAAAGTAATTCCATTATTCAAGTGAACAATATTGTGCCTTTTTCTGTAATAGAATATAAAATATATAAATGAAATGGAAACAGCACATTTAACATAATGGTATATTAATCCTCCTGCTCTTCCAATCACACTTGTTTAACAAAGGGGGGTGATCCACATTGGCTGTGATTGGGTTGCTAATGAATTTAAAAATGCAAAGCTGGGCCGTGGGACCATAAAGGTTCAGAAACACTGCATTAGCTGATAATAATGAGAATATTATGAGTACAGCCACTGAATATATAACACTGATCCCTGTGAGCTGGCAGCACAGAACTGCATGGCTAATTTTCATGCATAATTAGCCATGTGCCCAGCTAAGAGCTTAAAACAAGTGTTAAAAGATCCCTCCCACTTCCCCTTCTTGCATCAGAATGATATCCCATTAAATAATAATCTTAACAAAAGAAGGTGCTTCTTTCTTCTTGATAATAAAAAATTTGCAAAGTATCTGAAGATACCACGATGTGTGCCACAGGACTGGAACTTTGTGAGAGCACTGATCTGTATTTTATTTACTTATTGCTAGTTTGTCTTAACTGTGGTGCAGTGGTTAGCATTGCTGCCTCACAGCTCAGCTCTTTTGCCACAATAATTGGTTCAGCATAGCTGGCAGATGCTTCCCTAGACCCCAGGGACACCGAAGAGACCATTTCACATTATATTCCATTCAAAACTAGTTCAGTTTCTTCCTCCCTATTGATTTCAAAGCGTTTTACGGAGACTGGCAAAATTCCCAAACATTTCCATGATTTCACTGAACTCATGGTGAAACAAACTCCCCGGGGTTCATTCATCCCTAATAACAAATTGACATTCATCCATCCATCCTCTTCCGCTTATCTGAGATCGGGTCGCGGGGGCAGCATCTTGAGCACAGATGCCCAGACTTCCCTCTCCTATGCCACTTCTTCTACCCTTCCGGGGGAATCCCAAGGTGTTCCCAGGCCAGCCGGGAGACATAGTCCCTCCAGCGTGTCCTGGGTCTTCCCCGTGGCCTCCTCCCGGTTAGACGTGCCCAGAACACCTCACCAGGGAGGTGTCCAGTAGGCATCCTGATCAGATGCCCGAGCCACCTCATCTGACTCCTCTTGATGCGGAGGAGCAGCGGCTTTACTCTGAGCCCCTCCCGGATGACTGAGCTTCTCACCCTATCTTTAAGGGAAAGCCCAGACTCCCTGCGGAGGAAACTCATTTCAGCAGCTTGTATTCGCGATCTCGTTCTTTCGGTCACTACCCATAGCTCATGACCATAGGTGAGGGTAGGAACATAGATCGACTGGTAAGTTGAGATCTTTGCCTTATGGCTCAGCTCCTTTTTTACCACGACAGACCGATGCAGAGCCTGCATCACTACAGGCACCGCACCGATCCACCTATCAATCTCACACTCCATTCTTCCCTCACTTTTGAACAAGACCCCAAGATACTTGAACTCCTCCACTTGGGGCAGGATCTCTCTTCCTACCCTATAAGGGCACTCCACCCTTTTCCGGCTGAGGACCATGGTCTCGGATTTGGAAGTGCTGATTCCCATCCCAGCCACCTCACACTCAGCTGAGAACCGATCCAGAGGGAGCTGAAGATCACGGCCTGATGAAGCAAACAGGACAACATCATCTGCAAAAAGCAGTGACCCAATCTTGAGTCCACCTAAGACATATGGGATATCCGTTGGAGTATGTTTCCTGCAATAGTAATTTTCAATGCATGGACAATAAAGAAGATTAAGACAGTACAAATGGGAAGTTGCAATTGCATTACAATTTAACATATTTATTATTATTATTTAATGTGCCCTCACATTAAACTAGCGGAAATAAGCTCGAGTGTGGTACAGTATGTACCGTATATGATTTTAATTAATTATTCAAAACTTGAAAATCTCATGTACATAAATAATTTATTCTCATATAAATTGAAATTAAACTCAACCTAATACTAATATAGTACCTATAAGTATAGCAGTCTTCCTGTGGAAAAAAAGAAGGTAGTATTATTCCTGTTCTGCTGGGCCATTATAATTTAATACTGTATTTCTGATAGTTGGCACAAAAGGACAAAGTTACATATTCATGAAAGTAATTTTTAGTGACATATTAATGCATTTATAATGCTAAGGTACTCCCAGTACTTGCTTTCTTTGCATATGGTGTCTTCTCTGCATGTCGTTCAAAACCTTGCCGAATTCTCATGACTGCTGTATCCACACAAGGAATAACAAGAATAACTTTAAGGATCAGTACAATACAAGGCACAATGAGAGAGAACATGTATGTTGGTGGGAGAAACCACCTGTAGTTATGAGCATGGCAGAACTTGTCCCAGCCGTACAGAAAGGTATGAAGAGTGCATAGCAGAAGAGTGACGTAACCCAGTTTGGACTGCAAAGAAAAAATACAGAACTTCAATAAACATAAGGCATTAATTTTAGAAAATCATTATTAAACATGTTAAAATTACATCCTTTAAGCTGTGAACCTTTATTAACAGAAAATACAGTAAAATTTGGGAGGTAATTTGCATCTATAAACTTAAGTAATGTATTTACTGTGTAAGGAATACATTTATTTCACTGATTGCATTGTTATAATTTCACAAACTAAAGATGTAACTTTAATATACTTATAAATAAATGCTCAAAAGGTTATTCATTGTTTATAATATTTGTTTGAAATTGTGTTACAAATGTAAAATCATAACTGCTTTAATTCCCATCTTTAAAAAACTGGCACATATTTTTAGTGATTTTAAAGGTAACTATTACATACAAACAAATACCTTTGTATACATAACTGTCATAAAAATACTTAATCCAGTTCAGGGTTGTGAGGAGAGGCTGTCTATCCTTGCTGCATCGGATGCAAATCCATTGCAAGCCAACTCATGTACACCCCCATGCAGGGCCAATTTTGAATTCCAAATTACCCCAAAATGAACATCCTTAGGAATGCAATCCCAGAGTAAGGAGATAAAAAAACTCCATGTACACATACTAAGAATTTGCAAACTTCACAAAGACAGTGTTCAGGCACAGAACTAAACCTAGAATGTTGGGTGTATGATGTGGTGACATTTATCAATGAACACCACTATCATGTTGCCACTGTGTATATGCATATTTTACATAACATGACTCAATAGTGGGTGGCGTAGTGGTAGTGTAGCTGCCTCGCAGTATGGAGACCTGGGTTCGCTTCCCGGGTCCTCCCTGCGTGGAGTTTGCATGTTCTCTCCGTGTCTGCGTGGGTTTCCTCCGGGTTCCTCCCACAGTCCAAAGACAAGCAGGTTAGGTGCATTGGCGATCCTAAATTGTCCCTGGTGTGTGCTTGGTGTGTGTGTGTGCATGTGCCCTGTGGTGGGCTGGTGCCCTGCCTGGGATTTGTTTCTGCCTTGCACCCTGTGCTGGCTGGGATTGGCTCCAGCAGACCCTCGTGACCCTGTGTTAGGATATAGCGGGTTGGATAATGACTGACTGACTCAATAGTGGTATGATGATTAACTCAAGATGGGTGTCGACAAATGTCGCGATCAAAGGGTACAAAGCTAAATATCGAGATGTATATTTACCCACATTTTTGTTTTTGTTCATGTTGAATGATTTTCTTATTTGTATGTTATTTCTGTTGATTTTGTTTATTATTAGTTAATTGTGTTTCTAAGTTTGCATGTTTTCCTTGTGCTTTGTGAGTAATGTCAATATTGACATTGAAAAAACTCAACCACAGAAGAATTATTACTCTTAGGGTTAGGGTATCAGAGGTGTAGGTTTCCAGCCAGGTTGCTGTTTGGCTTTAGTAGTGTTTCTCAACCTAAATGGTGTCATGTCCAAGTTTTTTTTTCTCTAAGTATATTCTCAATCAACAAGGGGGTCAGAGTACAGTGGAAACACAAGCACAAACATAATAGCGGGGTTGGGGTTTTTAGGCAAGTGCACATATAACAGTGGGAGGTGGGGAAGATCATTGATGAATATGATAAATATCACATGGTGACCCACCGCCACCCACTGGCACACTCAACAATAGAAATCTGTGACGCACAGAGGTTGAGAAACACTGGTCTGGAGTATGCCTTTTACCAAGGCAGATGTAGCTATTGTTTTTTTATTTATTACACAATATAACAAGAAATTGCTTTGGATTTTGTCATTTCATTTAATTTAAATTTGTAGGAATCCATGGTGTATTGCCAATATTACATTTTTCTCTACAGAATTAGATTAGATGTTGACTTCAAATTGGCCTGAAGTAGTTTAGTGTTCATGAGTTTGTGCATCATTGTCTCCTTTAATCACATCTTCTTCAGGGCTGGTTTCAGTCTTAGACCCAGTATTGGGAGAGTTCTTTCTCATTCTCAACAACCCTGTAATGCAAATTGTTTCAGAAAATGAATGGTGATGTAAATATCCCTGATGATATTTTGGTTACCAGAGGGAAAATGTTACTAAGCTCTTAGAAGAAGGCCTTTTTAAAAATAATGGTAGACTAAAATCCCTACAGGCTAACTGGTGTCAGTAAAGGGGTTCTACGTGGGACAGGTAAAAATAATAATAACAATAATACATTTTATTTATATAGTAGCTTTCCTGTGCTCAAAGCACTTTACACAAATTCAGAAAGAACAAAAGAACATATATACCATTGGATACAAGTAATATCCACCTAAAACACTAAATACAGGATATGCAAAGCAATAAAACAGAATAAAAGACAATAAACAAGAATAAAATATAAAAATACAAAGTACGGCAAAAAAACCTAGAACAAACAACATCATATGTGGTACAAACAGATATCATCCTGAGCTACTCGACAGAGAGGGTATAGTGAATAAAGGGTCAGTTTTTGACGGTAAGTTAAACTCCTTGCTGAGCAAATGAGATTTAAGTTGTTTTTTAAAAGAATGAATTGAGTCAGCTGATCTCATTAATTTAGAGAAGACATTCCAAAGTCCGTGAGCTATAGAGCTGAAGGATCTGTCACCCATGGAGCACTGGTTAGTTTGGAGCCTAACAAGATTGCCAGAATCGGTGAACCTTAATGGGTAAACAGAAGCATAGTAATGGAAGAGGTTACCTTTGTAGTCCGGTGCAAGGCCATGTAAAGCTTTATAGGTTACTAATGGAATTTTATACACAATCCTGTAAGAAGCCTGTGAATCAGCATGGGTGTTATACACTCACTATTGCAGGTCTGTGTAAAGACTCATGCAGCAGAGGTTTGAATAGGCTATAGCTATGATAACTGAGTAAAAGGGGCACCTGGGTTTTAGTTTCACTGAGGCAAGTTATGAGCTGAAAAAACACTGATGAACTTTCACTTTTTACACTGAAATAGATCTAAGTATCACCTACATAAAAGTGGCAACCCAGTCCAAAGCTGCAAATAATATGGCAAAGGAGAAACATGTAGATACAGAACAGCACACAGCAGAGGACAGAGCCTTGAAGAACCCCTTGTGAGACTGGCACTGAGCTGGACCTACTGTTGCCATGACTAACAGACTCTTGTCTATTAGTAGATAGGACAAACCCACAGGAGGGCAGTGCCATAGATACTCAGAAATAACGACACCTGGTAATTCACAGCAGAAGGTGCCTTGGGTACATGTCCGTATAATTGAGTTTAGGGTATCAGAGGCACAGGGACACTTGAGGTCAACAAAGGGCATCCATGAGATAGCCTGTGGATTTTCAAAATGAATCTTTTTTGATCATAGTAGTTAAGGCAACTCCCTATCAGAGGCTAGAATCTAGAGATTAAGTAAGGTAAAGTAAAGGTAAAGGTTAATTTTTAACTGGCAGCAAGGTTTTTGAGAGAAAGATTGTGTTTTGAAAACTGTGTGCAAGGCAAACTGACATAATACTACTGCATTACTTCTAGATAATCCTTTCCTACCAAATGAACTATATTTTTACCCTGAACCTCAATAATATTGGAACAATGAACAGAGCTTCGGTCTTAGTTGGGAAATGTATCTTTTTACTTTCTTTCATTTTCTCATCGTTCTCTTTTAAAGATTAACTATTTTTGGTCACAGTAACAGTTTGTTGTTTGTTTTTTTATTAACACAGAGCTTTTTACATGCATGACATCAATAATCAGTGAGTCTAGTCTCATATCTAGGCCCACGAACTCAAAGTGAAATCTTTTTAGGTAAATAATAAAGGTTATCTCCATGAGCACAGATAAGCCTTTGGTCACACCTCTGGACACTAGTGCCAAAACCCAAAGGTTTCTTGGTGATAGCATTTTTAACATACTCTGCTAAGTTTCCTTTGTTATTCAGTTGGTAATTCTAATATATCTTTACCATTACTTCCAACTGTTTTTAAGGGTCCATACCTTTTATGTGGGTTGTATATTAATTAGATTAGATTAGTTTGAGTTTACTGCTTCAGTCTGCTATTTTCTATGCACAGGCTTTTGGCCATGCCAACAATGAAATTCTGTCTGCCCCAGTTTTCACTCAGTTACAGTATTCAGTTTGGGCATGTAGTAAAAGCATGGCCAAGTTTCTCTGTATTAGAGCCGACAGTGCTAAATCACTATAGTAAGAAGTTAAATATCGTGTCCCACAGTGCTTAGTACTGGGACCTTTACTGTTTTCATTTTACACGCTTCCATTGGAAACTATCATTAGAGAACTTGACATTAATTTTCCCTCATATTCAGATGACACCTCATTACACCTTTCCCAATTATACACTAGCCTAATGCAGTAACTAGCGATTATGTGTAAACAAATAAAATGCATGTGGGTTTAGTGCTAGTGTAGTACTTACCACAGCCATTGCATCAAGTCATAAATATTAGCAGAAGAGCCTTTGCCTAAGGTCAGGTAGGGTAGAAGTGAATATGTTATGTACTCCGTCTCCAAGCACCTAATAACACTGACAGTAAAAAGTTGTGTGGCTAAAGACACAGCTTAAATTGTAATCCACTTAGCCAGGCTACACAATGAATAACTTTATTCAGATTAACCCCAGTATAAAGAAGTACATCTTTTGAAGTTTAATTCTTTTCTCTTTTTCAAAAGAATCACTTTAAGCCACTGAAGGAGCCACATCTTTGAGCTATTATTTAGAGAAGGAACAACACATCATTTTTGATTTCAAGATATGTGTATTTGTTTAAAGTATAAAAGTCCAATTTATTTATTTTTTTATCCTGGTGCTAACATAAGGTTTTTATACATTGCAGATTTGTTATTCTCAATCGACCATCCAAGCTGACATGTGGAAGTGATCTCCTTTTCATCAGCTCAGTGGTCCGGGTATTCATCTGTCTCTATATTTCCATATTTTCATTTGGGAACTTTTCTAACCCTGTGTCTTTAACACTTCTTTATTAATAGCTGTACAATAATACTTAAATTCTTAAACGTTTTTAAAACTGCATGCTATTTTAACTTCTATAAAAACTAATGGGTACTATGGTTGCTAGTATGAACCTTGACCTCTGTCCTTGAATTGAGTTTACACATTCTTCTGGAATCTCTGTACATTTTCATTATAGTTACATATTTTTTATTCTCTCATACAAAATTTTCCAAAATGAACATGAAATGGATCAAACAGTTTTATGCATGGAAGGATAAATACAAATGTGTCATTTTGCATTTTTAATTGATGCCATTTAAATTTTTAAATTGTCAGATTTGCTTGTTCCAAGCAAAAAAAAAATCAGTTAATAAATACCTGCACAAATCTAAATTCTCTCCAGTTCACTGCGTTGCTGACAGAGGGTAGAGAGGTTATTCCCAATAAAAGGTAGAATCCAAATCCTAGAATTCCTGCACTCAAGTATGAATCATTGCGCCAGGCATAGAAGTTCTGAAATATTATTGTTTCATTATTCTTGATCTATTAAGAAAGAAAAAATAAATTTATAAAAATTGGCACAGACGTGACAAAAACATTTGGGGACAAAAAATTATAGGTTACAACATAATTAATAATAATTCAATTTGGCTGCATTCAATTGGTTGAGTTTAGAAATGTATTTTGGTATTGAAGGATTAAGCGGCCATTGGATTAAAATGTCAAGCGTCTTTCAGGAGCCTAATTTTCAATGCACAGTGGACTTGAGGTTTTGAATACTTGTTGGAAGGGATTGTAGCCTACTTTCAACTTTGTTTTGCATTTTTGATTTAAAGGAAATATTAGTGCAATTTAGAATAACAAGATCAATGTAAATTGTTTGCTTAAAACTTGTATTTTTAGGGTTTCCTTTTTCATTCAACTCAAGTAATAACAAAAATAATTATTCTGTCACTAAATAAAATAATAATAATCCTGGAGTAGCAGTGGAGACAAAGACACTGCAAAATAAAATTAAACAATTAACATGAAAATGTAACTGTAACACTAGGCTTTACATGCATTGCTAAAGACTGATTTAATTTCAAGTCAAAATAGAAAAGTCTCCCAAATAGGCTTACATTAAAACTTTTGTTAAAACTTGACAAATATCATCTTAACTACCATGTGGTAGTTTTCTACCATAAATGGATAAATAACACATCTAATGTCCACTGCTGTTTCACAAAAAAAGTTCTCCATGGCCAGCTCCCTCTTTGACATTTTTGCTGTGTGTTGAGCAGAGGGTGATATTGCATTTTTTGCATGTATTGGTATGAACACAGTAACCACAAATCACGTGTCACTGTTTAAAGATGATTATAATAATTTGACTGCATCAAATTTTGTAATTATATTGGGCTACTCACTTTTTTTTCAGGGACCTACATTAAAGGTATTTGTTTGGTATGCATTTGGGATTGCTTTGGTAAAATTATGATTTTGCTATCACCTTCTCTTTAAGCCAATGGTAACTGTCAAATGAATTTGGCATGGACTTTTCAATTCAATTTAGTCAGTATGACTTTTCTTTAGCATGGGGGGCATTGTACCTCCAATTTTAGGATGGGGGGGGGGGTAATTGACCATATGCTCATCCAGAGGCAACACCAATGAAGGTAAATATTTAAGTTTTTTTAAAGCAAAAAAGAAAAAGAGCCATTGTCAAATCATCTTACCATGTTCACTTTTAAGTCTGCAAATGCACATTTTTCAATATTTAATGTAAAGAATATGTATATGGGACAACTAAAATACCCAGTAGTGATGTGCAAAATTATTCTTTTTAGTGATTCGATTCATTTTGTTCAGTTAACGAAAATGATTCAAAACTTTGAATCACTGATTCTTTCACTTCAGAAACAAGCTATATTCTAGTTTAAAATATAGAATAGTATCGTAACAGTGTAACACCTTTAAACACCGAATAATACAAGCAATATAAAAAGCAAGCAGCAAAATAGGTAATTCACACATAATAATAATAATAATAATATTCCTCTTAAATAAAATTTCAACAATAAATAGATAAAACAATAACAACAACAACATTTATTGATATAGCACATTTTCATACAAACAGTAGCTCAAAGTGCTTTACATAAAGAATAGAAAAATAAGACACAATAAGAAAACAAAATAAATCAACATTAATTAACATCGAATAAGAGTAAGGTCCAATGGCCAGGGGGGACAGAAAAAACAAAAAAACTCCAGACGGCTGGAGAAAAAATAAAATCTGTAGGGATTCCAGACCATGAGACCGCCCAGTCCCCTCTGGGCATTCTACCTAACATAAATGAAACAGTCCTCTTTGGATTTAGGGTTCTCACGGAAGGGCTTGATGATGATGGTCACGTAGAATTCTGCCTTTTAATCAATCAAGCAAATCAATCAATCAATCAAGCAAATAGAACCTTAGACTAGTGCATACATCACGATAAAACTATGAGAACATTGAAATATGACTAAATAAAATTAATTTCAGTTTTGGATTAATCTCCCGCAATTTTCTTCTTTAATATCCCGTCCTTTTTGATGCACTCTGCATTACATATTTCACCAGAGAAGTGAACTGAGATTCAATGTACTGCAAATCTCTTGTCTGCAGTTCATTACTCTGTTCAGTAAACAAACTGACTCTTTTGGTGAGCTAGTTCAGTGCATCATACTGTGATTCTCTTATCTGCAGTTTGTGAGCGAACTTGAAATTGTTCTCCAGACCAGTAGAGGTATAATGGTTCACGCAATCAGTCAGTGTACGGAGATGGTCGTAGTCACTCAGCCAGTGTGAACCGGTGCATGGTGTCATCTACCAAGTAATTCATTGGCTAGTTGTTGTCATGATCATTTTGCTGAAACATCTTACTGATAGATTATTTCCCAAAGATGGCAGCCATTTAAGTAAAATTAAGGTGATGGCTCTGGAGTGTCGCAGAATGCCTTCTTTAATGTCATTGTACCAGTACATTTGTACAGATATCAAGAGAAGTACAAAAGAACTAGTTCATTCATTCATTGCACATCACTAATACCCAAGTAAATTATTACAATGTATATTTCTGCTGGCATAAACAACAAATGAACTTACAAGATTTCCAATCTTAGAAGAAAAACTTACAGCTCACTACTTCATTCCAAAGGTGCTTTATGATTATTATTTTTAATTCTGTGACTATTAAAACAGTAAATTTTATGATCAGAGAGGGATAGTGTGGGATAAACAGACCTGGATAGACATGAATAGTCTGCTTCAGTTCACAAGAAAGGAGATCGAAAGGTATCCTAGAAATTCTTAATCAATAAGTCTTCCTGCTATCTCATGCACGATTACGGAAAATATAACCAAACTACTGGAAAACTGTGCAAAATATATATTTAACAGCCAGCATAGGCTTAAAAGAAGTAATATCATGCTAATCTCATTTTTTAAACGGGTAATTGGAGAAGTAGACAAATAAAAACATATGATATGTGATATGAATTTTCACCAAATACTGGCACTTATGAAGGAAGGTTTTAATCTAGATAACAATCCAGAGACTATGAGTACAGGTAAAAGGCGAATTGTCCACATGGGCTAAGGAAAATCAGTGGAGTCCCAGATATTTGGCTTAGGATAGTTACTCTTGTTAATGCATAATAAAGAGATATATTCTAATATAGTTACTAAACTTGAGAAATTTGAAGAAAATAGCAAATACTGAGCAGGTAACAAATGAAAGTTAAAAAGGCCTGGACTATCTACAAAACAGAATTTAATGCTGACACGTGCAAACTGATTCATGCAGGCAGAAGGGGCATTAATTATAAATGCAAGATTGTTGATCCTCACCAACAAAAAATAGTCTCTGAAAGAACTGAAGTGTTTACATTGCTGCAACATTCCAAGTAGTAGTATGTCAGGGACATTCTGTCAAACTGTCAATCAAAGATAATTAATTACTTTTGGCCCCGCCCCTTCCTCTGATTGGTGGATTTAAATTATGTGCCCCGCCCCTTGTCGGTTGATTGGTGAATGACATCCTGTCCCTGACCCCTCCTTTGGTGGATTTAAATGATGCATCCCACCCCCTAAACCTGATTGGCTATCCTTTGTGTCAAGAGCATTTTGATGGATGTCGGTCCCACCCAGACTCCCAACCCCACCCACCTGCTTGATCCTGCTTTGTGTCAAAAGCAGATTTGATGAATGCTGCCTCTACCTTGGCCCCTAGTCTGTCAACACCTGTTTGTTGGCTGGGCCCCCCACTTCCCTGCCCCCTCTCCCAAGTACATGCCCAGTCATGATCCTTTGCATACCCTGCCGGCCTGATCGACATGTCCAGACATGAATTGCCTGCATCTGACAAGTGAAAAGAACACGTTCAAATAAGTCCCTTCCCTTCTGAAAGTTGTGTATAAAAAAGTGGTTCATCTTCTTCGAATCTAAAGACTCTGTGAAGAAATGGAATCTATTACCAATGCCCCAGTGAAGCGTCGGATCCGCAGGGTCTATTTGAAGGACATTTGAACTAGATTAAAAGACGTTTGTTGCCCGAGTTTCTTGAAGCTGAAGCGGCAGACGAGGGTCGGACTAAGTCGTGCGAAACACGGGTAGAATCAGGCGATGACGATAAGGAAAACTGCCCACCGCCTTTAGTATTCAAGGCATGAATTCTGCAAGCTGAAGCGGCGGCTGATTAATGGCCTAAGTTGTCTGAAACATAGGTAGAATTGAGCGATGATGAAATGGAAACCCCACCTTTGTTCTATGCCACGCCCCTCCCTTTTACCATAAATACTCAGCCTATTATCATCAGGAACCAGATCGAGGACCCTGCAATTTCAGAATTCATTGAAGCTTTTGAAGCTCTCCGCATATCGGCAGCTACAGACTCTGAAATGATGGAGGTCGGCGTAACAACCTCAGGGGTCCCGCCTGAGGCTCCAAAGCCTGAATCTTACCAACTTTATAACTCAGCCAGGGATGATCGAATGCATTCAGGACAACCACGAATCTGACCCGTGGTTTTTTAGTGTATGATCTGATTACAGCCTCTGGTCTAGAGACATTGAGGCAGACAGTGTAGTCCAGTATCCAGGGCCGGTGGTGTCTTCCCCTATCTCCGCTAATGGTGATCAGATGGATACATCTCACCTAGCTCCAGGACAGCCGTGGGTGAACAGACAAGTTCCACAGGAACCGATGTTGATCGGTCTTTCTGAGACAGATATGGATTGTCCTGATGGTGTGCTGCCTGAAACCTGGAAAAAGGCCCAGCATCTTGTTAAAGGGCTGATGACGTCTCTGCTGGACATTATTGTCTACTACGACCAGAAAAAAGAATGTCAAGGCTGTGATATATATCATCCCAGCCAGACAAGACATACCTGCGTCTTTGAACCTGAAACCGCCTACCATGTAGGACGCTTTCAAAAGATTCTGAAGATTTTCCTGAAGTTTTGGCTGAAACAACTAGTGGTGAAAGTTCTGTGGTATTATAATATTTTACTGCCGATTCACAAAATACACATAGTGATTGAAAAGACTGTGGATGAAATTGAAAATACCTAATCTATTTATGATACTGTAATGCAGTCATTTTATGAAATGGATAATCCCGCTGTATGGCAATTGAGTTTTGTAAGCGTAACCTTAATCATGAGTTTCTCAATCGGGAATTTCAAAGCCTGTTCAATTAACACGGGATAAAACATTTTACCACCGCTAGTGAATTAAAGGCTTTGGTGGTGGAGAAATTCAACTGAACTCTGAAGACCAAAATGTGGTGTTATTTCAGCTCCCGGAATACCCGATCCTATCCTATTTCAAATCTCGTGTTCCCGGTTTTCACCAATGAGAAATGGTCTCCGCATTCTTGATCAGGCATCAAATCAAAGGCAAACAGGGTGTATCCCCGGGAGAAGTCAGAACAGCTGATGGCTAGAGGCAGGTCTTTCAAATGCTTTCTGGAGGCCAATACGAGGTTGTAATATTCTCGAGCGGTGTTGGCATTATCAAAATTGGACTGAAATGGCTTGGCAGGAATCTGTCTCCTTCCAAATACAAGGCCAGGAACTCCACATTGTTATGCTTGAAATTGAAGGGGTTTCTGGCGTAATCCCCTGAAAAGGCCTCATTATCCACCATGCCTATGACCACGTACTTGGGTAGCTGTCCCAAGAACAGGTTCTCCTGATTGCTCACTCGTATCCCGGCAGGCATACTGAGAACTTTCATATTCACTCTTTCCACGGGGTACTTGGCATTGGCGGATGTGAGAGCGTGTGCGTGCCCTATTTTCACTGCCGCTGAAACTTTAACTTTCTTGACAAAAAGAGTGGCGGATAAAATGTTTACTTTGTAATGCTCGGCATCTCTGGACATCAGACAGAATTCATTTTTGCTCTGCACCATTTTTATTTTGACATCCACCCCATTCAGAATTAATTTTTCTTGAAAAAAATAGGTCGGAATGAATAGGTCTACTGTTTTACCCTGGGCTGTATAACAGTTTCTTTTTTTGAATCCCTCATTCTGCCCGTCCAAGGCTGTGTTTTCATGTTCGTTGGCCGTATCTTTGTAAAAAAGACCCGCCGCAAATTGGAACTTGAGAGTTTCATTGCTGTAATTTAGCAGTCCCTCAAAAAAGGACCTGTACGGGTAAAGGCTGGAACTCTGTGATATTAAGCGATCTCCCAGGGTTACATCCACTTGTGAAAATAAACCGGCTATCAGATAATTAACAAAGGCTACCTTGGCCACGTGGGCTGGATTAGTTCCATCGGCATTGACAATTTTGCATCTGACATGTAGAAGCGTGTTACTCAGGTCCAAGTAGTCTTCACTGTTCCCAGTAATCAGAAACTCCAGCGGGGCGACTTCAGATAGAGCTGAGAGAAAAGATATCTTGACATAGATGCTTTTTTCTACACTAGTCTGAGTATAGGGTACCGTAAACAAGTCCATTTCAGATTTCACACACTCTTGAAACATTCGATGAACGAAAGACATTTTGAGTTAAAAAATGTTTTTCGATTTCTTTTTTCTGCGGGTGCGGGACTTATCCTTGTGGTGGAAAGAAGAAAATGATGTAAAAGCTGAACGGCGCGTCTTTTCATGATTGGGCCTGCACGTGACCCGGGAGGTCTCTTACGCTTAGTTTTCCTCATCACCCCTTGATCCCCCTTGATTTCCAGAGCGCTGTAGCGGAATCTCATGGTGTTTTCCTGTATCGGAGTGACTGATGAACCGGCCTCGACGGCTTTTGGTTCTTTCGCCACAACTTCATTCATCTTGGATGTAACTTTCTTGAGGCTAGAAAAATAGCCTGCAGGAATAGTAAAAAATCTGGTTATTTGTGGGGACACCACAATAAAGTCATTATCCAGTTTGTTTAGGGTTTTCCAGGTGTGCGGAGACTGAATTTCGGCCAATCCAACTTCCCAGGGGCTCTATAGTTCTATTGAGGTGGCTAATTTGATGGTAAAATCGGCGATGGTATTATTAGGGAAAACATCCTGGGAAGAATTGCTGGGCAGAACAATATAAAAGCTTTGTCTCTCCATTGTGAACACACAGTTAATGAAATACTATTTTTGCTTCTCAGTATTTAACGTCTTGTGCATAGCTTTCAGGGATCCAACTGTTAAACTTTTCGGGCCATCCAAGCCATTTCACCAAAATATGCTTTTTTCTATGATATTTTTTTTAGCCAAAATCTTTTCAATCCTGTAGACGTCTGTACCTCGAATTTTTTGTAACTCTGTGTCGTAAAAGGACCCTATAATGTCTTCGCCATCATAAACTTTGAGCTTGTAGACAGGCGAATCCCTCGGGACTAGTTCAGAAACGGTAAATACCTTGTCTGAAAATGTTTGTTCATAGCCCTTGGTAAAAGGATTCTGGGATTTCGACACTGTCACCATATCTCCGACTTTAAATTTATATTTTAGGGTCATTTTGGGTTTAGTTAGGCCATATAAGGTTTTAAAGACTTTCCAAAAATTGGAACTATTCACCTTGGCAGGGGCCATTTTTATGCCTCAGTGATAGCTCAGATTATAAGATTTCACCAAATCCTGTAGCCCTTGCAGACAGGATCGGGTATTCCGGAAACTGAAATAATGCCACATTTTGGTCTTCAGAGTTCGGTTGAACCTCTCCACCACCGAAGCCTTTAATTCACTAGCTGTGGTAAAATGTTTTATCCCGTGTTTATTGAGCAGGCTTTGAAATTCCCGATTGAGAAACTCTTTACCGCTATGAGTCTGAAGTTTAATGGGAACTCTACCTTCCTCCAAAATTTCTCGAAAAGCTCTCGTTACTTCTTTACCCGTTTTGTTTTTCAGAGCCCTGACCCAGGCATATTTAGAAAGAATATCTATACAAATCAGTAGATACTTGTAACCGTGGTAATACTCGGCCAGGTTTGTCATATCCACAAGATCGATCTGCCATTGCCCGTGTATATTGAAAACATACACCTTATTCTTTTTTTAAATGGATTCTGGCCGGTTTATGTATCGTGTAGGTGTATTGCTTCGATAACCACTCGGTCACCTCTTGGTCCCTAATATTGTGACCCGATTGCAAGAGAGCTATTTTCAAGGATTATTTACCCCCCCAAGGACCCCGCATTCTCAGAGTTATAATATGTTTTTTTCCAAGACCTGCTCCATCGCCGGTGACAAAACAACACACTGACACAACTTAACAACGTAGAAAACATTTATTTAGTAGTCTGAATTGTTCAGACTGATACGTCTTCAGGTTCAGAATTACCAACAAGTTCTGCCACATCAGCATATTCCAGGTCATATTCACCCCACGGGTTCATACAACCCTCATGATTAAGGTTACGCTTACAAAACTCATTTGCCATACGGCGGGTTACAGAGTAGGAGTATTCTGAGAATACTGCTTATGATTATTAAAGAGGGGCGGGGACAGGATGTCATTCACCAATCAACCAGGGCGGGGTGCATCATTTAAATCCACCAATCAGAGGAAAGGGGCGGGGCCAAATAGTCATCAATGATCTTTGATTGACAGTTTGACATAAGGTTCCTGACATACTACTACTATTCCGAACATCTATGCAATGAGCAGAAGAATGAAAAAGGAAAACAAAATGTAAGGTTACACTGGAAAATGTTTTAACATAAAATGAAGGAAGCACTATGCTCTCACTCAATAATGTATTAGGGAAGTTACATGAGAAGTGTTGTGTGCCGGTCTGGTTACCTATGTGCAAAGGCAGCTCTAGAAGCTGTGGAGAGACAAGGTGCAAGATTTTTATTTCAGCAACATTCCTTAGTTACATATGAATATCATACTCATGGACACTTGTTCAAATTACAGGAAAGATGGAATTTACAAAATTTTGGGAGTCTGAAATATAATTTGACCTGGATGACTTTTTCGGACATCTTAGCTAAAAGCTAAACAAAAAACGAATTGGTCTTTGTGCCAAACTCTTTGTTTTCTTAAATATGATCATAATTACTGAACATTTAAGTGTGTGTTGTTTACTTAAGTATATGTTACATTGTTGACTTTATACTTTGTAAACACCAGGGGTCACTGTTGCCCCTTTAACCCAACAGACAGGTACGCAGACACAGAGTATAAGCAAGAAGAAGTTCTTTTAATTGTTTCTTCTTCTTCAAAGTACCTGTCAAGCACCACAGCCACCATAAACAATTAAATGAACAATAAATCAATATAATTCTCTCCTCCACACCTCCCAGTAAACTCTGTCTTCTACCTCCCAAATCCGGCTTGTCTGCTGGGTCTTCAGTAGTCCTATATATAATCCCCGACCCAGAAGTGCTTCTGTTCTTCCTTCCACGTGACTTGCCAGCAGATGGAGAACTCCAATTCTTCAGTCAGCCAGGAAGTACTTCGGCACTCCTGTCCATGTGATCCATTAGTACTTCCGGGTTATAGGGAAAGTATGACTCCCCCTTTCCTGCGACATCTGCCCCTGGCGGCACCCAACAGGACTCTAAAACCGCACTCCAAGTCCCAGGATGCCCTGTGGGAATCCGGGGCACCACTATACTCCAGGGGAGCTGCCATCTAGCGTCTTGGGGAGGCAGTATCCAAAAGTTGCTGCCTTCCCCCATCTTTTTCTTCTTTGGGTGTCCCGGCTGTCCATCACAACTTCTCCATACAGCTTCCTTTTTACAAATACATTTAATTAAAGATTATTTTCATGTGTTCATATCCTACCTTCAACCAAGAGAGCACAGTTAGCATTATCTATTTAAAACATGCAAATAATTTTAACAGTGTTATGTAGTTCCATTGAAAATGCATGTTGTGACTACCTTCCATACTTTTTCAAACATAGCATTCATGTAGTAAGTCTACACCCATGTGTGTAGCTGTAGAATGTCTGTAATAATTTTTACTTACTGTTCTGTTGAGAGAACCACATGCATAAGCTCTTTAATTGAGACAGGCCCACCCATGTAAAATAATTACCACATATTGAAAAGTGCCCTGAGAATTCAAAAACATACAGTTTAAATGTTAAGTGACTCAGCATTTATGGAAAAGCGCTAGACTGTATGATGTAATGGAAAGAGACAATGTGTTCTATTTAGGAAGAGTGTACTTAAATGCAGAAGAATTGAATCGAAAGTTTTGGAAGAGTGCGAAAGAAAGAAAATAAGAAAACAGTATAACAGAGATGGCTGCCCTACAGAATGTAAAAGCTCTCCAAAATAAAACATGCCAGGCCATCTAGGAAGACTGGCTTTAAATGCTGAGTGGTTTTAAACTAAGAGAAAAGCTCTGTAATAATTGACAGAAAAAAAGAAGTGTGATCTATAACTCTCAGAAAGACTGGACAACAAGTGTCCCTTATTAAAGTATATGTACTTTAAAATTGCTTAATAATTTACCATGCACCAACTGTGTAACTGGAGCAACAGTATAGTTAAATTCACTTTACTTATTTTTGATTCATATCTGAATGTGTAATTCCCAGTACCATTATAGAACAGCTGAAAATATGCATTTTTAATATTCTGAAAGAGTTTATATTATGGAACTGTCATTTTTTTCTTTAATTTTTATTAGAACTTTTTACTTGATAGTGGATTTATATGTGTATTTCTCAGCCTTCATAAAATGTGGTTCAGCATATTAAATAGATAAAATTATATAATAAAAGGCGGCACGGTGGCACAGTGGTAGCACTGCTGCCTCGCAGTTAAGAGACCCGGGTTCGCTTCCTGGGTCCACCCCGCGTGGAGTTTGCATGTTCTCCCCGTGTCTGCGTGGGTTTCCTCCCACAGTCCAAAGACAATGCAGG
This sequence comes from Polypterus bichir lapradei, assembly GCA_026402145.1. Classification (NCBI taxonomy): domain Eukaryota; kingdom Metazoa; phylum Chordata; class Cladistia; order Polypteriformes; family Polypteridae; genus Polypterus; species Polypterus bichir. The sequence goes on along the minus strand of JANRMT010062842.1, from coordinate 12,041,088 downwards.
TTAGGTGCATTGGCGATTCTAAATTGTCCTGGGTGTGTGTGTGCCTGGGGTTTGTTTCCTGTGTTGGCTGGGATTGGCGCCAGCAGACCCCCGTGACCCTGTAGTTAGTATATAGCGGGATGGATGGATATATAATAAAATGAATACAATTTGAATCAGTTTTGTCCAGTTCAGTTGTAAACTCATATCATAAATTACAAATAATTCAAGCATCTTGTTTTATACTCTTTCTGATTATAAGTGCACTTTTAATTCTATAGAGCACTCTATATTTTAGTGATACTTGCTTAATATTTTGATTATTATGTACTATTAGACAAGAAGCCTTTAAATGTGTATTAAAGGAGATCATCAGTTCACTTTATTTTTAATACTATTGCATGAGTGTAGGCGGCACTGAGAATCAGAACGTAATAAAAGTACATATGGGAAGTAGCCCAATTCTGGTAAGTCTAAGCCTGAAACAATGAGGTGGCAGAGTCCCAAAAGAGGTTCACCCATATGCATTTCATTTTGTGAATGTTTCACCTAGAGTAGTGTTTACTGTATTTCAAATTAAATTGCTTTATTTTTGGTTAAGTTGATCTCTGTAAGCTCAGGCAGAAAAGAGGTAGATGTCAATAAATTTGGTTCAAAGGAGATGTATATCCATATGAACAAAAGCAAAATATGCCAGATGTTCAAACTGGAAATTAAAAATGAACGTTGGGAAGTTATTCAACTTCCAGAATTACCTGATAGTCCTAAGATAGAGGGCAATATGTTTATAGGTAATATTTTCTATCATAGATAAAGCCATCAATCTCTATTTATAGGGAGGGAAGTACAATTGTAACAACATTACAAACATTATTGACAGAAGCAGAATTTACATTGAAATCCTAACCCTGTTATCCACTATTTTCCTTGACCAAAAACAGTGCCACTGGTAAAGTCACAGTCTGATGTATCTCTAAAAAAGGAACATTATGTTCCATGACGATAACTGGAAAACCCATAATGTGGTCTGTGAAATAGCAATGGAAATTCCCAACTCAGGGGTGTTGGGCGCTTATGAAAAATGCCTCTTAGCTGTTGTAACTAAATAAACAGTCTACTGAGTGACTCCTCAAAGCCTTCCATTCATTGGTCCATCATTCTGTCATATCTGCTATTAGAATTCAATATCCATACGTGTGAAAAGATAAGCAATACCAATTAAATATTGGCATAGAATTCCTAATCTGCCAACTGGCCATATATAGAAGCCCTTATAAAAATGAAAGCAATTTTTGTAAATAATCATACTTCAAACAAATAGTTTTCTAAACAGCTAATCTTATTTTGGGGTCATGGAGAGATTAATCTTAAACAAGTAGAAACCTTCCCAAGAAAGGCACCGCTGGCTGTCACAAGATTTGCACATCTCAGGCACATAAAGATATAGGCACACACAAACCAGGGCATACTAGTGCAGCCCTTTAAAAACTGAGCTACAGAGAAAAGCTGCAAATGATGGGACAGGGCAAAGGTTGTAGAGAAAAAGTATATGGGAAAGAGAAATGGAGGTAGAGACAGGGAAAAAGAAAAGAAGTTTCTAGATGGATAGTGCATGCATTTAGAAATTATGTGATTAAGGATTAAGTTGTCGACCAAAAAACTAAAGTTAAGTTACAGGACAGGAAATTTTAAAACCTTATGTTTATTTAATAAATAGCCTATTCTAATGTTAAAATAACTGCTTTGAAAGACTACAGGGTATTGCAATGGTTTTCAAGGACTGAGCTGAGTGAGCCAGCCTGGCAAACTGTACAAACTCTGACTCTTAGGGGCTGGAGAAACTGGCACTTAAGTGAAACTTGATATTTTGAGGTGCGCCAAATTTACCTGTAGCTGACTGCCAGCTGGAGCTGAGTATATCTTTAACACAACATCAGCCATTTAGATCACCTCATGACTGCTGCAAACAGCGGAGTGGAGTTTCAAGTGTGCTGTACAGGTGTGAAGGAGCCGCTGATTTCGGCTGCACTGCTTGCAAGCGTCAACCAGGCCTGCAATATTTTTTGTGGTAGCATTTCCGTTTCAGTTTTCTTTTTGCTGAGAGGGATTATATTTATCTGTATTTTCAAATAGGAATTTTTTAATGTAAATTTTGTAAAGAACTTTTGGGTTATGTGTAATCTACCTCAAGGACTTCAATATTTACAAGTTACATTTGTATGTGTCATTGATATATACATATATTGTCACAACCAACTGGGAGCCAGACCCAACCGGGACGCCTTGAAGGACCGGGAGGTGGCATGTACGTCCTCCGGGCCATGAGGGGGCAACCACCCTGGATCGGAGGAGGACTATGGGAGAAGAGCAAGGAGGCTCAAGCCCATTGGGACCCGTGGCCACCGCAAGGGGGTGCCCTGAGTCACAGAGATGGAGGATGATCCCTCCAGGGACGCCCAGAGTGCTTCCGAGTGCTCTCCTGACACTTCCACCACACCAGGAAGTGTCGTCAGATGGAACACCTGGACCACATCCAGGTAAGAATAAAAGGGCCTGCCTTCCTACAGTCTGGGAGCTAGAGTCGGGAGTGGGAGTGGGACGAAGCTCCTGTGGAGAGAGGAAAGGCGGCCCACAGACATTTGAAGAGAGGCCCGGAGTAAAGGTGGTTAGTATTGGGAAGCACTGTGTACTGTGTGGGACTGTGTGCAAAATAAAACGTGTATTTTGGATAAAGATGTGGTCTCAGTCTGGTGGTGTCCGGGAATGTCTCACAATATACATATTGTATGTACATACATTTGTAAGTCCAGAAAGTAGGTTGGACTGGTGTTTCAACTGGGTTTGAGGAAAACTTTCTAACGGAATGATAGGAGTGCAAGAATTGAGGCACAACCCAGCTGGGAAGATCCTACATTTCTTTCCTATTCGGGAAATTATGAACAGACAATTTGTCGCCCACAATAAGAGGTGGCAGTGCTCCTCTGACCGTGGTCTTGTTTTTTATTACCTGCAGGGTTGTCTGGGATCTCTAGTAACGGATGGGCAACCCTGTCAGGGTCCTTGGGTGCCTGTCAGGGGGCACTGTTGGAAGAGGACCTCCCTGTTACAAGCAGCATCTGTGTGACCCAGAAGTGCTTCTTCCATGCAATGCTGTGGTACCAGAAGTGCTCCATATCAGGAAGTTGGAGTTGGGAAGTAGAGGACAAGGCTTACCTGGAGGAGAGTGGAGGAAATACTGTGTTGGTTTGGGCTTGAGTTTAATTTTGTTGGAACAAGAACCTAAGAAAGATATTTAGTGAAAAAGATGCAGATCTATACCCCAACTATTGTTTTTGTACTTGTGTCTGAAGTCTGGGGCTCTGGAGCACAAACTTTTGTCAGAAGTGCTGCAGTCTAGGATTCCGGGACTGTCCAGGTGTCCCCTGGTGGTGACCACAGGCCCCAGTAGAGTTGAGCTTCCAAGCTCCAAGCCCGTGGCCCCGATGCAACTCAGGGGGTACACCCTCTCATGTTCTGGGGGATTTACTGCCGTGCAACTGTCCTCTTCCCAACTCAAGTCCTTCCATCCCAGCCATTTGCCACAATATATAGTGTGAGACACGCCCAGACACCACCAGACTGAGACCACATCTTTATAAAAAGCACACGTTTATTTAACACAGTCCCGCACAGCACACAGTGCTCCCAGCACCAATCACCCCTACTATGGGCCTTTCTCACACTGTCCGTGGGCCGCCATTTCCTCTCTCCATGGAAGCTTCGTCCTGCTCCCACTCCTGACTCCTGACCTCCCTTTTATGTTCACCCCGACGTGCTCCAGGTGCTCGATGATGCTCTTCCGGCAGCACTTCCTGGTGTGGTGGAAGTGCAGCTCCTGCACCCGCAACCACCCTGGGCGTCCCTGGAAGAATCTGCCTCCATCTTCCCGGGTGTGGTGGAAGTGAATGTTTCCTTGGCTCTCTGAGGCTTGGGGTGCCCCCTGGCGGTGGCCACGGGCCCCAATGGGCTTGAGCCTCCTTGCTCCTCTCCCGTGGTCCTCTCAAGACCCAGGGCGGTTGCCCCCTCGTAGCCTGGGGGACGAATATGCCATCTCCCGGTCCTTCAAGGCCCACCGGCTGGGTCTGTCCCCGAGCCTCCTGTGACTATATATATATATATATATATATATATATATATATATACAGTATACACACATACATAAATATGTATGTATGTATGTATAAATTGTTAATGTAGGTGTTAATCATATATATTTACATATTTGTGAATAATAGTTTATACAATAATAAACTTATCAATTGAGGAATTTTGTTTTTGGTATTAAATTGGTATAATTATAACAGGTGAATAGAGCATTAGTGTTTTGCTAAGGTGTCAGTAAATGTGTTTCAATTTTAAGTGCATTCTATAGCAGGTTGGAAAATCACTGACTGACTGTACTATCAAGTCTAGAGAACAAAAGAGCTCAGGTCAGGATCCTTAGCATATGCCAAGGGAGGCAAGCTGGTGCTAATCTAGAGATATCATCTTTAAGACACCAAGCAGTTCTTAATTAAATGAAAAATGTAACAACCTGATATCTTTCAATCAGTACTGCATAGTCAGTTTACCTGCGCTAGGCCTGCTGTCAGTATTATCGTTTTCTGACTGAAGTAAAAACATACCTTTGTTACATATTTATAAAGGAATATAATGTAATGAAGGCATTAAATCTTTGATCTGTTAACATACACTGCATAAAACAATAAAAATGCATACATAACAAGGAATTAAAGCATTAGAAAATAATTAATCAATATAAATCAATTAATGGTAAAGCTGAATAACCAAACAGCCCTGCCTGTAAAAGGATTGGCTTCCCCTTAATACCACTTTTTACCGTATACCTCAGATCTGACCATCCCTCTTTATTCTACACACAGCCATCTCAGCCATAAAAGGGTGTCTACAGTTATCCAAATATGAGCTCATCTGGTTTGATAAAAATATTTTCCTTTCACAGCCAGCACCTTTTCAGGTCCTCTGGGGTTGAGATATATGAAGGCTCTTTATTATCTCCAGCATCCCTTCATTTCTTAACTGAACTTCCTGCTGGTAAGCTGTAATAGCTTTTGTTTCTTGTGTAAATATGAGTTAAAAATTATTTGATTTCTTGCCACACACCAAAAACAAATTAAAACCTCAGATCTTAAACATTTGAATGTTTAAAATTTAAAATGTTTATTTATAAAAATGAGATGATGATGATGAATGGCCCAACTGGCTCTATTTTCCACAGTGAGCAAATAATGACTGGAAGGTGAGTAAAATATTCTGTTATGTAGCAAGATGTACTTCTCGTCAAAGATTTAATATGCGTTGCCAGCAACAGGCTTGTTATTTAAAGAGACGTGGCACAGGAATTTGATCCATCCCCTTTGGGGCATTCTGCCATGCCACTGATTTAAAAGAAAGTAAACATCTGCAGGGAACTAAATATGAAAGTCCTTTGCAACTGAACTCATAGAAGAGTGTGGATTAAAAGTCAAAACATTTCACTTGTCTAAGAAAATAAAATGTTTAAAGTGTATTGTTACATAAAAATATTAACTTTCCTGGCTTCTGTAAAAAGGCCTTAAGTTAAGAATAACTTGAAGGTATCAGTTAGTTTTATAACTTAAAAACTAGACATTAAGATGATCCCAGGGCTAAATTTAGCTTGGCAGTCTGTAGACTCCATACTCTTTAAAATCACTATTTGTCGACTGATACTAACTCATTTGGAAAGACCCTGAAGTGTTAGCAGCAGCTGTAATTCAGCCTTGCTTTTCGAGGTAATATATCACTGTTCAAACACCAGCAGGCAACAGGCTGCTATTCTATAATTAAGTCCATATCAATGCCTACAAGTCTACAATATTATCAATCAAGGTATTGCTTATGTTGCACTCTGGATTCAAAAATGTATTATCATATACAGAAAAAATTACAAAAGAAGCATTTTACTTAAAGATATAAAGCTGTCTTTGATAAACCTCTTCACTTCCACAGAATCAGTTATACTATAAAATCTGTACAATTCCAACACTTGCAAGTACACATAATAATATTTACTTAAAAGAGTCTTTCTTAAAACAAGGAAAAAGAGTGCTACAGCATGAATAGAATATCAATAATTAGAAAATACTGTGATTAATATACTGTAGTATAAAAGGAAGGTAGGCAATATACCTTCTTAAGTGTTGAGAGGCAGAGGTTCATCTCACTTGCCAGTCAGTGTTTAACTCATCTAGCAGTAATAACTATGGGTAACATGACTTTGACATTTTAGCATCCATGGTCCCACTCAATACCACATCCAAGTTGTGCTGTGTATTCAATCAGTGTTCAATAAAAACAATTTATAAATACAGTGGGATGCAAAAGTTTGGGGAACCTTGTTAATAGTCATTATTTTCCTGTATAAATCGTTGGTTGTTACGATAAAAAATGTCAGTTAAATATATCATATAGGAGACACA